>CM066040.1:110441858-110504358 GCA_033557465.1 Ichthyophis bannanicus
AGCCCGAGAAGCGGACCTTCGTGATTAGGCGAGACTGATGAGGAAGGGTGGGGGTCGGAAACAGCACCGCAGAAGCAGGAGGGGACGCCCGGCGGCCTATAAACGCCACCATTATATTAGGATGATGATAGCGGTAGCGGGGAACACGAATATGTTTCAACGAATTCGAAACACCGGCTATTCCGCTGCGCTTTTCTCTTGCGCATTCTTCGGAGCGCTCAGGGTAAGCGAATTGGTCCGCCTCAAGACGAGTAAGTAGGGCAACGCCGCTGGGGGCATTTTTGGAACCAAGACGTTCACCTTGCAGGAGGGGACGCTCGCGCGTTTGTTTTCTTCGAAGATCCAAGACCGACACCACAGCAGCACGGGGCGCGAGGTAATTGTAGGGTTGGCCCCAGACAGGGGGAAACCCGGCCTGCCACCCGTGAAAAACCTTTGGTCGAAAATAAGCGAATCCGCCCGGCAAAGAGCAGGCCATTGGCTGTTGGTTGCATGCGAACGGAGGGCCCCTATCGCGCACTTCCAGTAAGTTCAAACAGGGTCCTCAAGCGGCTCCTTGGAGGCGGGCAGGCCTGTGACAATAGTGCTCTAATCTAACGGCACGCATTCAGTTACGTATCGGGGCTGCTATCCACGGCAGCCAGCTGGGGGTGAGACCAGGGGGGAAAAACAAATCATGGACCAATCGGAAGATGGCGCGTCTGATAGGTACAAGCTGTATGTTCGCCCGGGTTTTAGACGCTCTCGAGGAACCAAGCCTTGTAGGCGACATGCAGCACAAAAACAAAAAAAAAAAAGGGGGGGGGGGTGTGGGAATAGGTTATAGTTTGTGTTCTGTAGTTAGTCCACTGTTAAATTGTCCGTTTCCACAAAGTTATGTAATGAAAATAGTTGTTAAAACGCCTTGTGAAATTTGATTCTAACGTGCCAATTCTGTTCTAACAAACAAAAAAAAAAAAAAAAAAAATACCCGTAGGGGACCGAAAACCTTGCCAGGAAGCGTGGATATGCGGCCATTGCCTCGTACACTGGGCCGAAAGGAGGACAAAACATCAGAACCACAAGGGGGCCTTAATTCATTGGCCTCCCCACGGACAAGGTGGCGCAGCGGTGAGGTGGATGGGGGGGGGGACGCCGAGGCATGATATATGGGGGACCAGCTTCTCCCGGCCTCCTGCGCTGGCGAAACACAGGAGGGAAGACCTTGGGCAATAGTAATTCACCTCGGGCGGAAAATGACCTGACCCCCCCCAGGGCCGCGCAGTGTCGAAACTTAACAAGAGATGTCAAAAAGATATGCAGACACTGGCGTCTACCTTACAGGGAGCGTCGCTGGTCATGGTCTCATATTATCCCGAGGCGAGTATGGAGAGGCGAGGTGTCGCACCGTGCGGTGGAAAAGACAAGACGAGAAAAGTGAAAAGTTGGATGGCAAGATTTATGGACGCTCGGGGGGTACAGCATCATTCACGAGATCATCGGAGGAAGGGACTGACCTGGCTTGTATCGCGCAGACGGAGTAACATTTGGCCGACATTGGGATGGGATGTGTTTTCCTCTGTTGCCATACAAGACACGCTGGAGCAACCTTTGGCAGAGGACGAGTTGTTGGCCACAGCAAAGGGGAGGGGAGCCATCAGGAGGTGGGGACCCCCCCGAGCGAGGAATACGCTGCCGGGAGGGATTGGCAGGAGAGATAGGGGCCCCCCCCTTTCAAAGAGGGTGCAAAGCCCAGAAATGCTAAGGGGGGAGTGGAACATGTAGGAGGTGTCAACAGGCAGGACCACAGATTGGAAGTAGGAACATTGGTATAGAGGGCCTCCCCAAGCTTTCACGGCGGGGAGGGACGTGTACAGAGATTTGCCACCGCAAGCCCTGGCCCACGCCTTATGACGGGACTTGGGCAGAGGCGGAAAACAGACACTGTTGCAAGAGGAACAGCACCAGGATAGAGGGCCTGTTGTTCCAACAAGACATTCCACGTGACAATATCAATTCTATTGAGAACGTCGGCGGGCAGTGGGGAAAAGGCTTGGACGGCAGCTTTTCCAACTATCCCTGCCGTACGCCAAAGGAACTAACTAGCGTGGGCTGGGGCCTCTGGGGGAGGGGGATTGCCAGAAATTGCACGTTTACTACAATTAACGATATATATGGTTGTAATGTTATATAAAGGATACTGTAAATAGCTAATTGGATAGGTTTATGCTGTGGCCAACAGTATGCTATCTGTGATTTCCAAAGAAAATGTTGGTACACCCAAAATAAATGCGTTTTTCTGTGTTGCAATCCGGATCCGGTTGCAGTTATTGAGGTGGGAAGGGGAGGGGGGGTGGGGGGGGGGGAGGAGGGAGGGAAGGAGGGGGTAGCGACCCGAGGCCGTATTGCTGGTCGCTTGGCTGAGCTGGTGCATATAAAGTAGGTATTATAACGTTCATGTAATTTTGAATTTTATATTTTTTAAGAAAAAAATGTACGTACTCATCTGCACATACATACACTACAGGATATACTTTTGAATTCTAGAAAGGTACTGTATAAAAAAGGTCCAACCTAAAAATATATTTACAAACCATTTGCAAATAGATGAGAAATGAACTTGTGTATGTGATTTTTATGTTCCAACGTCCACTATTTAAAAAAATGAAGTCTAGCAAATAGGTTTGTAGGCCATAGTTCTTATTGTGACCAATTTATTCACCTAATAACAAAAGCATTCTGTTTATTTTGATAAAAGATGTGTTGCTGAAACAACTTGCTGCTGACCTCATATCATTTAAGACAGATGTGCACAACCAACTAGAATTTATTGTGGATTGCTCTTTATTCTTAAAAAACAAGCAGTAAAAACCTGGCTACTTGGAAACATATTTCACTTATGTACTGTTGTTCTCCTTATTTCTAATTCAGTGAAATGCTAGTCTCTCTTAAGGATGAATTTGACCAGAGGCTTCTTCCTATTTAAAAACTAGGGTGTCACCTGGTGGTAAATAACTTAAAAAAGCCCCCAGGAACTTCTTGTGCACGATTGTTTTGTTATATGTATAGTAAGTTGTGCGTGGTGAATTCTACCATGTAAATAAGAAATATATCCTTGATGAAGTGGTGTGATTTACTATGTTAGGATTTGGATCTTCATGTTATTTGGTAGGTGCATTGTAATAGTTGATGCAACCTGGGGAAGGTGATGAAAAAACCTAAGGCTTACCACATCCACCTCTAAACATGACACAATATATAATTAGGCACTACTTGATTGAATGGAAAATATATAAGAGCTGAAGCTTTGATTAATGACCTGACAAGAAATATACTTAAGAACATCTTTTATCTTAAGTCTACTATAGCATGGAGGAGGAGGAGGAGCCAAGCTTGAGGGGCAGGAATACAAGGGATAATCACCTTGAGATCCATCTTCTTGGCTTGTGCAAGCAAAAGGTGGCAGTCCTCTTAAAAATTCTGTTCTTGGCTGGGTCTTACTAGAAACTTTGTCCCATTTAAGCAATGCAGCCAGCCAGGAGTGGAGGAGTAGCCTAGTGGTTGGGGCAAGGTACTTTGGGCCGGAAGGTCGGGGGTTCAAATCCCACTAGAGGACAGCAACCTTGGGCCGGAAGGACTGGGGTTTCTAGTCCCACCATGGCTCCTTTGGTCTTGGGCAAGCCACTTAACCCTCCATAGCCCATGTTCCCTGTAAAATAGTTCTCTGTGTGCTGTGCTTTCCTATCTAATCAATGTGTTTATACCTCAAAAAAAAAATTCCTGTCATGATTTGACAATTTCCAATCTGTAATCAAAAAACGCTGCTGATCGCTGGAAGTAGCGGTATACAAATGTATACTAAATAAATAAATAAATAATGTGTCTTGCAGCAACTGTACCAAGCCACAGTAATCTATTTTACTGAGGCTAAACTGGCCCAGACAACTGACAGACCCCTGCATGACAGTGAAATTTTTCAAGAGCCCCCAACAGCAGTTTGAGGAACCTTCCTCCCGCTATTATTGGTAACGTCGAGGCCCTACTCCCATCTAAACATCGAAGGTACAGAGACCCTTCACCCTTCTGTGCTTCAACAAGCAATACAAAGACCAAGATGAAACAATTCAGCATTGTAATGCTAAGGTTTGCCCACATAATCTACTACATGACATACAATCAAATGGAATAACATACCTAACCAATACCTAGCAACTTTACCCCTGCCCTCATCCCTACTATTCTGCCATATCAATGGTCTGTCAAGCAGGGATGGGTAGGGAGGATGCCAGGAGGAGGAAGCTGGAATCTCTGTCTATCCTCTCTCGTGTATTCTTCTCCCCCCTGCTGTCTATTGTATGTCCCCATACACGCTTCTTAGAAATGCATTTATACCCACTGCTCAGTCCTTGAGCCTTTAAAAGGAAGTGAGCAGGGTTATATGTATAAGTCTGGGCTACTGGAAGAAAGTAAAGAATGCTGGATAGGAGAGGATGCCCTGTGCATGAACACCCAATTAGTTTCACCATATGCACACATAGCACAGATCCGTTTAGACTGCAAGACAGTAATGGTTGCAGTAAACGTGACACACAGAGAATCCTATGGGCAGAACCTAATTCAGGGCTTCATTTATTAACGTACGTGAGATAAAATTAATGAACGTTAAAGAACATAAGCCCAGTTATCTCAATGGAGCCTATTTACTAGCTATGGGGGTAAGTTTATAAAGGTGTTTACACAAACATATGGCACTTATAAAAATTACCCCTCACATGTAAAAATATACGCGGGAATATGAATGCATGTAATTCTATGGAACTTGGTTGTAGGTGTGGTGAGGGGCAGAATTTGGGTGGAGCCCAGACAGAATCACAGTTTAAGTGCATTGTTCATAAAATACGTGTGAACATTTACGTCTGCTCGAGCCTTCATTTTGCTCACGATTTCTGAATGATTTGTGCTAGTAGTTTAGGAAGAGACACAGATGTCTGTGTCTTCATTAAAACTACTTGCTCTACACTGTTAGGCAACCTGTTATAAAATTACCCTTTATTCAATTATCTTGAATTAGAGCATGTTAATGTGCATTATTGCATATTTACCTATTAACACATTCTTAGTAAATGAGGCCCTCGGTTTGTATAAAGCCCAATGCAAGTCTTAAGTGCAGTAGGTGACTAGCCAAATATGATAAAAAGCCAAGTACTGAAATGGTAAATTATTTCAAGACTATCCATTTGTAAGTTATTTGTTTATTTATACTTATATACCACATTTCCAAAAAATGCATCATGTCATGTACATCATCAAAACACAAAAATTTCCATACACAATATACAAATACATTTCCCACATCTTCACTCCCTCTCCCCCCTCCCCCACCCTCTATGGGGCTGATAAAGCAATCGTCAGGTTAGCAGCATCTGCCAACCAGATAAGTGCCAGCCAGCGAAATACACAGTGGCACTATCCAGATAGTGCTGTTGAATAATTGCTCCTGACCACCTGGTTAGTGGCGACATTCAGTCCACTAATCAGATAAATGTCTGCATAAGTTAGGAGAGCAAAAAGGCAGCTCTCTGGATAGCAGGCTTAATATCACTGTTATCTGCATAGTGCCAGCTATCAGCACTGAATCAAAGCAATCACTATCCAGATACTGGGCTGAATATCTTGATTTATTTAACCACAGCAGCTAGTATTTTTAAAAAATGCGCTAACTTCCCCATTTAAATAGTGATCCTATGTTTAAACAATGTGAAAATAACAAATGGATTGATGATTGCAATGCAAAACTGCAATGTGTACCATTGAGTCAGTTCTGACTTCAGGTGACCCAGCAGCCCCTGGGTTTTCGTGGCAAGAAGTGCCACTGCTCTAACCACTAGGCTACCCTCCAATAATTACAATAGTTTTTCAAAAATGTTATGTCAGTTTTTGGTTAATTGATATGAGGCCAATGTTGGCTCTGTCTGGGTTTTCTTTCATAGAGCATTGTGTATTATGTATGTTATAAATTATATTCTCTGAAGAAATACTCAGCACATAAATTCACAGATTCTTCCAAAACCTTTCTGCAAAGATCTAAAAACCTTCAACCATCTGTGCAGGTCATTCTTTTCCTAACACGGTCCCGTGGCTGTATAAACTAGCTCTGACCATAGGCACACATGGGATTAGCTATCTTCAACAAAATATGAGAAATTATTTTATGGGGAAAATCTTTTCTAGTTTGTAATTTTTTATATTTATTTTTAATATAAAAACTGGGACATTACCAGAACATGATTTTTAGCACAGTTATAAACAATTCAAATCAGTTTAAAAAGAAGAACCACACTCCCATTGCAGGAAAATTAGATGCACCTGTGATCAATTGTCAGTACTCACATGACTTGAATCAACCAATGAATGATGGCTCTAATATTTAAAATGGCAACATTCACTCCCTGTTCCTTTTTCCCAATGGTGAAGACAAGAGAACTGCCTGAGGTTGTCAGAAAAAGCTATTCTCCATGAACAAGCAGGAAGTCAGTCCTCACATATGGGTGACGGCACCGGTGGAGCCGGCACGGAAGCTTCTCCCCAGCTTTCAAAGAAAGCCTTTTTGGAGTTGCGCCACGCATGCATGATCCCCTTCCTGATCAAGAGTGCCCTCTTGCCTCAGTCTCTTTTTTTCTGCGGAGTCCATCAGACGTGTGTCTGATTTCCCCAGAAAAAGTGTTACGTTTTTTCTTTTCTTTTTTCTTTCTGCGGTCGCGTACCAGTTCCCTTTCCCACCCCCAAGCTCGCTTGCCTCAGCACTGTGTCTTGGGTTAGTTTCTTTCCCTTTTTTTGCTCAAGAGTTCTCAACCAGCTTTGTGCTCTTTTTTGCCACCTGGCCTGGCCTGAAGCCTTTGACTGAGAGTTGGCAGGGCTGGCGAAAAGATCCAGACATGGAGTTCCCCACTTCTGCTCCCGCCAGCCACACCTGTCCTGGGTGGTAGCAGATGCCTTCCTCATCTCGTGGATGGAGGACCTTCTGTATGCCTTCTGTATGCCTTCTCACCCACACCGCTGACGGGCCCTCTGTTTGAGCCCCTGGCTATCTGCCATCTGCACTTCTTCTCATGGAAGGTTGTCTTCCTGGTGGCACTCAGATCTGCTCGCAAGGTCAGCAAGCTTCAGGCCTTGGTGGCGTAGCCACCTTATACGAGGTTCTCTAAGAACAGGGTCATGCTTCACATGCACCCTAAATTTCTTTCCAAGATGGTGTCCCCCATTCCACCTCAATCAGGAGGTGGTGCTCCCCACCTTCTTTCTGTGACCTCATACTCTGGCCTGTAAGAGGTCCCTATCCTTCTACCTCCAGCGTACCCAGGGTCACCGCAAAGCTGCTCAACTTTTCATTTCCTATGACCTCAGTCAGCTGGGGGAGGCGGTGACCAAGCGGACTCTGTCCAGTTGGGTGATGAACTACATTGCCCTTGCTTACAAGCAGGCTGGGCTCCCACTGGAGTGCCGGGTCACGGCGCATAGCATCAGGGCCATGGCGACATCGGTGGCAAACCTATATTCCATCCCTCTGTCGTAAATCTTCCGGGCCGCCAGCTGGTCTATACCTTCGCAGCTCATTACTGCTTGGAGAGGGAGTCCCACTAGGACAGTGACTTTGGCCAGGCAGTACTCCATCATCTATTTGAGGTGTTGGCAACTCCTGCCATCTGACCCTTCTGTTTTCAGGCTACCAGAGTTCTGGTTCTTCACCGAATACTTGGGTCGTTTGAAAGTCTGACTCTGTTGCTACTGCTACTCATGGCTCACCCTTTTTCTGGTCACCTGTGGCTTTTTACAGGTTTTTGGTAGCTTGTAGCTGGAGAGTCCCATATGGGAGGACTGACTTCCTGCTTGTTCCTGGAGTAAGTGTAGTTATCACCTGTTCTCCGGGGACAGCAGGAATCAGTTCTTACAAATCTCCCTCCCTGTGGAATTGCTTCTTTGTCATTTTTTGCCATCTTTTGCTATGTCATTTGACTGAGGCAAGATTGGCACCCTTTGAAAGCTGGAAAGAAGCTTCCACGCGGGCTCTCTCAGCGCCGTCGTCATCCATATGTGAGGATTGATTTCAGCTGTCCCTGGAGAACATCTTTTACAGATGAGTAACTACACTTTATCACCAAATAGCAACCTTCAAAGGGGTACATGGCATTCTCCAAAGACCTTGGGATTCCTGTGTCTACAGATTGCAGTGTTAAGACATTTTCTGCTCATGGAACTGTCAAGAACCTCCGAGGACATGGTGGGTGAAGGCCAAGGAGGACCACACTGCTCAAAGACAGGCACACCGGATCTTTGCCCAAACCCACCTTGAGAAACCACAATACTTCTGGGAAAATGTTCTGTGGATATATGAAAGCAAACTTGAGCTCTTTGGCAATGCAGACCAGCGATACATTTACAGGCGAAGAAATGAAACTTATAAGGCAAAAAACACCCATCCTACAGTTAAATATGGTGGAGGTTCCATAATGTGGGGCTGTTTTGCTGCCTCAGGAATTGGAGGTCTGGAACATATTAAAGGAATCATGAATTCAGGGGACTGTCAAGGTATTGTAGAGCGAAAGGTGCTACCTAGTGTCAGAAAGCTAGGTCTGGGACAAAGATCATGGATCTTCCAGCAGGATAATGACCCAAAACATACATCCAAAAGTACAAAAGAATGGTTAAAAAGGAACAAATGGACTGTTTTAAACTGGCCAGCAATGGGACCTGATCTCAATCCAATCGAGAACCTTCGGAAAGAGCTGAACTGAAATCTACCATTGGTAAAAGGAATCCTGGAAACACTTATAAGCTGGAACAAATTGCAGTTGAAAAGTGGGAGAAACTACCAGCAGACAGATGTACAAAACTTATAGATGGCTACAAGAAATGTTTGCAGGCTGTCATCACTGCCAAGAGTTGTGCAACCAAATATTAGTAAAAAGTGTCATTAATCCTGTCCAGGTCATATTTTGGGTTTTTTCACAGAAATTGCTATGTCTAAGTTGCACAGACATCTTTTTTTTTGTTGTATACCTTTGAACATACTATTAAAATAATATGATGACATACAATTGGAATATTTCCAATTATTTCTCAAGATATTGTACACAACATATCTAAAATGCAAGGATGCCAATAATGTTGACCACAACTGTATGTGGACCAAATTCCATGTCAAAGTCTTGCAAATCCTTCAGTGGCATTCAAACATAGGCAGACAAGCAGTACTGCCGCCATCGCACTACCATTATGTGCCTTGATATTTTTCTGTAAGGTACAATTTGCCTGGACATAACAGAAGGAGGCACATCTGCTATGCAACTAGAAATGATGCATTTTTTCATTGTACTCTGATGCCTATTAGGATGAAAACAAAAGCTGGGTGGGCTGTTGTGAGCTGTAGTCACAGCAGCTCTCCTATAATTCAGTGAAGAACCTTTTCATTTTTTATGGCCTGAGGAAAAATTTTGGAAGGATGATTGAGTAAGGTGGAAATCTGCTTCTACCTTAGGTAAGGACAAGGATGTTCATAAATCAACATCTATTATGATAAATCTGGTACTAAGTAGATAGGCTGCTAGGATCTGGAGCTTATTGACTCTGTGCTGAAGTGACCACCACAAAAAAGTGTCCTTCCAAGTTATATGCTTTAGCTCATATGAGTTGGGGGTTCCTATTATAAGAACTACATTAATGTCCATGATGCTGTGAGAGGCCCATTGGAAGGTTTTGACTGAAGTAAGCCCCACGCGAATCTGACAACTGGAAGCTATACAAAAGTGGAGATTCTTGCTCCATGCAGATGATAAATGCCAGTTGCATGGAAGTGAGCCCAAGCAGAGATGGGTTAAGAACATAACATAAGAACATAAGATATGCCATACTGAGTCAGACCAAGGTCCATCAAGCCCAGTATTCTGTTTCCAACAGTGGCCAATCTAGGTCATATGTACCTAGCAGTTTCCCCAAGGGACACAGGTTCCACAATGCTTGTATTGGTTCAAGCATTGATATCCTGGGTCCCTTCTTAATAATGGTTTATGGACCTTTCCTCCAGGAACTTGTCCAAACCTTTTTTAAACCCAGCTACACTAACAGCCTTTACTACATCCTCCGGTAACAAATTCCAGAGTTTGATAACACGTTGAGTGAAAAAATATATTTTTTTATTAGTCTTAAATAGTTTACCCTGTAGCTTCATTGCATGTCCCCTAGTCTTTCTATATTCTGATAACGTAAACAATCGATCTACGTTTACCCGTTCCACTCCGTTCATTAATTTATAGACTTCTATCATATCTCCCTCAGCCGTCTCTTTTCCAGGTTAAAGAGCCCTAACCTTTTTAGCCTTTCTTAATAGGAGTATCCTTCCATCCCCTTTACCATTTTGGTGGCTCTTCTCTGAACCTTTTCTAAAATCGCTATATCCTTTTTAAGATACGGCGACCAGAATTGCACACAATATTCAAGGTGCGGTCTCACCATGGAACGATATAGAGGCATTATAATATCTTTTGTTTTATTTTCCATTCCTTTCCTTATCATACCTAGCATTCTATTTGCTCTCTTGGCCGCTGTTGCACACTGGGCCGAGGGTTTTAACATGGTATCCACAATGACGCCTAAATCTTTTTCCTGGGTGGTGGTTCCTAATGTGGAACCTTGCATTGTGTAACCATAGTTTGGGTTGTTCTTCCCTAGGTGCATAACCTTGCACTTGTCCACATTAAATTTCATCTGCCATTTTGATGCCCAGTCTTCCAATTTATCAAGATCCTCTTGCAATTTTCCACAATCCTCTTGGGTTTTAACAACTTTAAATAGTTTTGTGTCATCTGCAAATTTGATAACTTCACTCGTTATTCCACTTTCCAGGTCATTTATGAATATGTCAAAAAGCAGCGGACCCAGCACAGATCCTTGGGGTACACCACTATTCACCTTTCTCCATTGGGAAAATTGGCCATTTAGCCCTACCCTCTGAAAAATCAGATCCTGAAAAATGCAGAAGGTATTCAAGCAGTTACAATGCAAGACAATTAAAGGTATCTAGGAACTTGTCCTTAGATCAGATGGCAATCTTCTTTGTTTTAGACATCTTTCCTGAGAAACAAATTATGATTTTTTAGCACTTTTAGGAGTATTGGTAAATGATGATATTTAAGTAGCTTTCTGTTGATTGATTTAAAAAACGTATATACTGCCTATGTCATCTAAAGTGGTTTACATAAAAACAAATAAAACACAATCTTCAGATATAAAACATATACAGAAATTAGAATAAAACCAAAATAATAATATTAACAAACAGCAGGACTTTTAAAACTAGATCTAAACCCAGAGACATCACAGTACAAAAATGGGTGCTTCCCAACCCAAGATCATACCTCTTCACACTGATCTTTCCATACCGGAAGAATACTCAGATACAGCCTAACTAAGGCTGAAATCATTAAATAGGGAATAACCAAGTCTTCAAATTCCTCCTGAACACTATGTAATCCTGCTCCAACTATAAATCCACTGGCAAGTTATTCCAAACAAAAGGCACAGCAGCAGAAAAAACTCTTTTCCTAATCTCCACTTTCTTTACCTGTTCCACTGTTGGGATAACAACTAGATCCAGCTGGCTATGACCATTCTGAAATCGTGCGGCAATCTATGTCTCCATAGCAAAGCCCAGGCCACGCTTCCAACACCCTCCCTTGTGATTTGGATGTCATTGCGCTAGGGACGTCAGATACCTGGCTTTTTAAAATGTCTCTGGGACATCTTTGTGATTTGCATGTCTGAATGCCCGCTTTAAAATATCCAAATCATGAATAGAACTTCTAAAATAATTCCCATTGAGTATGCACACACATTTACACCTTTTTCAAAGGAGGAGTAAATGTGTGTGCACGCATTTGCATGAAATTGGTGCTGGTTCTGGTAGCCTATTCAATAAAGGCACAGGAGCATCTATTTTGTCTTTATAAAATATGCATCCTTTTAGACTTTTCACACAGGCACTCTGGCAGCAAGAGGAGACAAGGTCAAAGGAGTAACCTGAACTAATTTATCAGTCAGAAATTGCATAAAAATATGTAATTAACTTCCTAATATTTTACCAAACACTTTGGGGAAATTTAGCCAAAACAAAGCCTTCAGTTGTAATACAATGTCTCAAAAGTAGAATTTCTTTCCTCTTATTTTGTGTTACTTAGTTACATCCACTCTGGTTTGTCCTTCTTTCATCACCAAATTGAAAGATTCTAGTGCAATCACAGTCTCCTGATCGCACCCACTGGAAGGAAGCCTCCTCCTTTTAGAGACGATCTCTGCTTTCTGCCTGTGCCACCTTTGATCAAGCACATCTTTCCATCTCTTCAAACAAGCCTCACCAGCATTTTCATCTTCTCATTTCCTTGTCTCTATCTTCCACCCCTTTGATTCCCCTCCTCCTCTTCTTTCTCAAACCTCCTTTGCCTCTTTTCTCTTCAAGAAGATGGCTTTCCTTCATGCTTCTTTTCAACAGCCTTCCTTTTCCCAGCTCTCTATTCCCTTTTGTCCCTTCTCTCCTCCACACAACCATTCTCCTCTCATTTTAACCTGGTCCTCTTTTCCCACTCTCTATCTTTCCTTGACCATACTTTTAAAGCCACCTGCTCATCCTCTTCCCCTCTGGACCCTTGGCCAGCATGCTTAGTCTCCAGACCTTTCCCCACCCTTTCCCATAGCATTCTTCCTTTTCTTCACACCAGCCTTTCTACAGGATATGTCACTCCCCCTTGGAAACATGCCATTATTTGTCATCCCCTCAAAAAGCCCTCTCTCGATGTTTCCTCTCTCGATGTTTCCTCTCTCCAATTTCTGCTCCATCTCAAATCTGGCATTTCTCTCTCAAATTCTTGAAAAAATTGTGCTCTCCCTGCTCCTTCCATTTCTGGAAAAATCTCTCACTCTTTACCCTTGACAGGCTGGCTTTTGTTCTGGACTCTCAACTGAATCTCTGCTCTGCACCCTTATAAATGAAATCTGGTCCTCTTTAGATCATGGTAAATTGGTTATTTTCATCACTCTAGATCTTTCTTCAGCATTCGACCTTGTAGATCACTCTCTCCTGCTTCAATGGCTATATTCTATCGGGATCCATGATTCTGTGCTTAGTTGATTCTCCTCTTACCTGTCGGACCGTTCTTTTCAGGTTTCTTCTAACACTAGACTGTCCATGTCTTTCTCCAGGAACAAGCAGGAAGTCAGTCCTCACTTATGGGTGACGTTGGCACCAACGGAGCTCACGCGGAGCAATTCCCCAGCTTTCAAAGAAAGCCTTTGGGATTGCTGCTGCGTATGCGTGGTCCTCTTCCTGCCCTAGGGTGCCATCTTGCTCAGTCTCCTTTTTTCCGTGGAGCCCTACGGATGTATGTCCTCGTCCCTCGGAAAAAGTGTTTCGTATTCCGGCATCTGGCCTACTGTTTTCCGGTTGCACCAGTCCTCTACCCATCCTCCCCCTTGCTCTTATCCCTTTGAGCAAAGGACATTTTTTTCCTAATTTTTGTTGTTGGCGGGCTTCATGCCCTTTTTTTCCACTAACCGCTGGTCGCGTGGGTCTTTGACCTCGCGGGGGCCCTTTTTGCCCCAATGGCCACCGGTTTCAAAAAATGTGATAGATGCTCCAAGAACATGTCGCTTACGGACACCCATGACTGTTGTCTACAGTGTCTTGGAGCCAACCATGATCCAGAGCTCTGTTCGCTTTGCAAGAAAATGTCCTCCAAAGTCCTGTTCAGTCGTAAGCAGAAATCCAAAGACATTTTCCAGAAGGCTGCCTCGGAATCCCTGGCGGCACCATCGGAATCCCCGGCGGCATCCTTGATCATCTCTCCGCCGGTGAGGTCCCCCACCTCGGCTCTGCACTCAAGATGTCACTCCGACCAGGGGTTCCCTGAAGTGGTGCAGCGTAAGAAGGCCTCAACGTCGCTGTGAGGGGCTCCCAACAGGCGCGAGTGCTCCTGTGCTCCCCCTAGGCGTTCCCAAGAGTCGGACAAGGAGCGACTTCATAAGGTACCTCAAACAGACTCGGAGCCCCGGGCGATGGCGCCAAGTCTCCCAAGGGTCGTCCCAGCGAAGACCCCCTCTCCTCCTCGACGCCCGACCCAGTGACCCGGTGTCAGTGTCGCAAATGTTTTTTTTTATTTATGTAATTTCAAATTTACACAAGGTACAACAACTTGTTACAGAAAAGAATGCAATAAAAGAAAAAGGAGGACAACCTTCCCTAACCTTACACAAGCCATAAAGAACTACATTCACTTGCCCACAAATAAAGAAAAAGGTCAAGACACAATCAAAGGAAAAATTCCAGGAATAAGACACAAGACTAATGTAGAATATTACTATTCACAAACCCAAACCACCCGCCTCTAAATAGATGGGGTAGATGCAGTAGCCACAGGCTGCTGAGACGGAGTTACACTTTTACCTGCAACAAACTGAGTTAAGTGTGCTGGCTCAAAAAAGGGTATAACTAACTCCCTGATATTTAATTAAACATCTACATGGGTAATGCAGGAAGAATAGCCCACCCAACTGCAAAACCCGAGGACAGA
The DNA here is from genome assembly GCA_033557465.1 of Ichthyophis bannanicus. NCBI lineage: Eukaryota > Metazoa > Chordata > Amphibia > Gymnophiona > Ichthyophiidae > Ichthyophis > Ichthyophis bannanicus. The sequence goes on from CM066040.1 coordinate 110,456,453, forward strand.
GCAGAAGAAACTCTTGCCTATGTTTCTGGGTGGCTTTAGAGACTTCAGGAAACATCCCCGGCATAAAGGGCTCATTCCTAGCCTTAAAATATAATTTCAGAAGTAAATCTCGATTAGGCTCAAGAACCAGAGTCAGCAGCAAAGTAGCCCTCAGGATAAATCCCGGATCTGTAGTCTCTAGGAACTCAGTTAGATCCAAAGAGTCCATTGGTGGAGAATGTGCAGGTAAAGAAACTCCACGGTCTTTACGCTTGGCAGTTGGCAAATAGAAAATCCTAGCCAAAGGAGGAACTGACTGCAAAGGGATTTTCAATACAGACGTAGCTTAAGAAACAAACAAATCCTTCGGCGAGACAGCAGGAACACGAGGAAAGTTCAACAAGTCTAAATTCCTCTTCCTAACAGTTCTCTAGCATGTCAATCTTCCCATGGATACCAAATAGATCTTTAGTAACAGTACCTGAAAAGGTTACAGTGTCCTCCACTTTAACTTCTAGCTGGGCCACCTCCTGCTTCTGCTTGTCTACAGACTGAACCATGGAAGCTAGAGCAATCTGGAGGGCAGCAAACTGAGATGAAAAGGAGAGTTAGAAAGTCTGTAAACCCTCTCAGAGAGAGTCCAAAGTAACGGCTGCAGGACGAACAAGTAAAGACTTGACTAGCTTTACCTCCTGAGTACCCGTGGCAGACAACGAACGAGCGAGCAACCCATCCTCAGATTCTGCAGGCAACAAGGGTCCTCCAATGGCAACTAAGCTCTCCACCACTCCAGCCATGAAGACCTCTGCCACGGAACTCCCCAAAGACCTTGACGGAGCTGGAGGAGTTCATGCTTCCGGGCTAAGAGTGACCTGAAGCGCTGAGGGGCGCAGCAAACCTCTTTCTGCTTCTAATGCCCCAAACAAGCTTTGCTCTGGAGTACGCTGTGCACCAGTGGGCCTCATGAAAATGTCGAGAAGACCCTTAGCCACAATCGTGCACTTTGGTGGTTCCAAACCTTTAGCCTTCTGCTTACGAGGCATTTTCAAAGGCAAGAAAAAGGCATGAATTCTCTGAGAGCCATAATTTGTTACACTTCTTCATTCATATTTGCATTTAGTTATCTTGTATCATTACAATTTAATGTGATTACCTGTGTGCCTCTTAATGTGACACAACATATAGAGGTACTTTTCTTCTGTTTAAAGGTTGAGCACTCCTATTTTGAAGTTTTTAGGTCACCTGATCACGGTCACATGGTCATTTTAGCCTTGCCCCTTTTTCCTGGTATATTAAGTTCCAATGTTCAGCCAGTCAGTCCTTAAACTCGTCCTGAACGCTAACAGAACGTGCTTCCTGTTCATTGACAACCCTTTTTGCTTTTGCTTGGGATTGAATTGCTCATTTCATGTAAGTTTGGCTCATTCATTGGTTTGCACTTATTTTTGTTTAAGTGACTCGTGTATATTTTTGGTGGTGCCCAGGTTTTTTAAGGTTATGTTTAGTAGAGTATATTTTAAATAGAGCTTCACATTTACCCTCAGTTTATTCATGTTGATGTCTTTAAAAGGTGTGCCAACCAACTCAGCTTAATGCCATCTTTTTTTTTTGTTCTTCTTCTTTTATCTGTATGATACTTTTTACATTCTCATCTTTGAGAGAATCTTGTTTTTATCCATTCATTTAATAGCACGTTTGTCCATTAGTGCCAATTGCCTATGCTCAGGTACAGGTTTTACTTGTTGTTTAAGCTTTACATATATATTTTATATGTTTGCAGTTAATTTTTATACAAGGAATTCCTTACCATTCTGCCTTATTGGCCATTAACCAATTGTGCCTTGTAAGTAAACATCTGTTTATGTTATTATTAGTATCATTTTTTATACTATTTCTTATTTATTATTTGCCAATGCATGATTTTTCTGGTGTTCTCTGCCCTGCGTCTTTTAATTATGTGTCACAGTATTTGCCATATTGTTTACTGATTTATTATTTATTTGTTATATTGTTTATTTATATTTTTAGCATTGTTAAATGCTTGTTTTTAACACTTGTTCTTCGGGCAGTCCATGGTATACACAGTATTCGCCGCCAGCACTATAATTCAAAGGCATCAATTTTCTTCCTGTCTATCTTTTTCACTGTCCAGCTTTCACATCCATATGATGTTATTGAAAATACCATGGCTTGAACAAGTCGAATCTTTGTATGGAGAGAGACATCTCTGCTCTTGAAAATCTTATCTAGGTCTTTCATAGCCATTCTGCCAAAGAGCAATGCGTCGTCTGATTTCTTGACTGCTTGTTGCTTCTTTATTGATAGTTGATCCAAGTAGGTTAAAGTTATTCACGATTTCAATTCTTCTCCTTCGACGATGAACCTGTTGATTATGCCAGTTGTCATGATCTTTGTCTTCTTTACATTAAGGTGCAGGCCCATTTTGAGACTATGTTCTTTGATTGTGAGAAGCAAATGTTTCAGATCATCTTCACTTTCCACCAGTAATGTGGTATCATCAGCATAGCGAAGGTTGTTGATGAGTCTTCCACCAATCTTCACACCTCTGTTGTCTTCATACAATCCTGCTTCTCTGATGATTTGTTCTGCATATAAATTAAAACAGGTAGGGGGAAAGTATGCAGCCTTGTCTTACACCTTTGCTTATTTTAAACCATTCTGTTTCTCCTTGTTCTGTTTGAACTGTTGCTTCTTGATCAATGTACAGATTGTGCAAGAGAACGATCAGGTGTTCTGGTATACCCATGCTTCTTAATGTGGCCCAGAGTTTCTCATGGTTTACACAGTCAAAAGCTTTGCTATAGTCGATAAAGCACAAATAGATATCCTTTTGGTATTCTTTAGTCTTTTCAAGGATCCATCTCACATCCGCAATGATGTCTCTCGTTCCTCGCCCTTTTCTGAACCCTGCTTGCACTTCAGGTAGTTCCTGTTCCAGGTATGATTGTAGTCTCTTTTGAATAATCTTCAGTAGAATCTTGCTGGCATGTGGGATCAGAGCGATTGTGCGATAATTTCCACAGTCAGTGGGATCACCTTTCTTTAGTATGGGTATAAACACAGATATTTTCCAGTCAGTTGGCCATGATGCTGTCTTCCATATTCTTGGCAAAGCCTTGTAAGTACGGGTAACAGCTGCATCAGATTGCTGTAATACTTCTATGGGAATGCAATCAATGCCTGGTGCTTTGTTCTTTGATAAGGCTTTCAATGCTGCTTCAACTTCTTCTTTCATCACCAATGGTTCCAGATCATAAGGTACAGGTTGAAAACGGCTGTTGGTCCACTTGATCTTTATCATATAAAAACTCTGTATATTCCTTCCATCTTTTCTTGATCTTCTCAGCATCATTCAACATAGAACCTTGAGCATCTTGTAACATTCCAATTCGAGGCTGGAACTTTTTCTTTAACTCTCGTAGCTTTTAGGAAAGCCGATCTTGTTCTTCCTCTAATAGTTTCTGCTTCTATTTCCTTGCAAGTGTCATTGTAGTACTTTTCCTTGTCCTGTCTTGCTGCACGTTGGAAATCTCTGTTGAGTTCTGTGATTGTCTTTCTTTCTCCTCTGGCTTTAGCTTCTCTGCGTTTCTGGGCAATTTTCAGAGTTTCTTCCGTCATCCATTTTGGCTGTTATTTCTTTTTTACCTTTTGTAGAGACTTCTCGCTTTCTTCCAACACAACCTTCTTGATGTCATTCCATAAGTCTTCTGGAACTCTATCATTTGTATCTAAAGCAGCAAATCGATTTTGTAGGCAGTCTTTAAATTCCAGTGGTATATTCTCAAGGTCATATTTTGCTGCATTCATGAGTGGTTTGCTCTTTTTCAACTTGAGTTTGCATACTAGTAGTTGATGATCTGTACCACAGTCAGCTCCAGGTTTTGTCTTTGTTGATGTTATAGAGCTTTTCCATCGTTGACTTCCACAGATGTAGTCAATTTGATTTTTATACAATCCATTGGGTGAAGTCCATGTGTACAGTCGCCGCTTGTGTTGCTGGAAGAAGGTGTTTGAGATGAATAGATCGTTGGTCTTGCAGAATTCTATCAGTCTTTCTCCAGCTTTATTTCTGTTGCCAAGTCCATATTTTCCAACTACTTTGTCCTCTTCTTTGTTGCCAACCTTTGCGTTCCAATCACCCGTGACTATCAGGATATCCTGTTTGCATGTTCTGTCAATTTCAGCTTGTACTTGTTCATAGAACTCTTCAATTTCATTCTCTTCTGCAGTTGTTGTTGGGGCATATACTTGAATTATAGTTGTGTTGATAGGCATTCCTCGTAGACGAATAGAGATTAAGCATTCGCTGACTGCATTGTATTTCATTACAGTTCTTGCAAGTTTCTTCTTTATTATAAATGCAACACCATTTCTTCTTTGTCTTTCATTTCCAGCATAGTAGACCATGTGATCATCTGATGCAAAGTGCCAGATGCCAGTCCATTTCAGTTCGCTGACACCCAACAGATCAAGTTGTACACGTTCCATTTCATTCTTGACCACCTCCAACTTCCCTTGGTTCATGCTTCGTACGTTCCATGTTCCATTGTGTAAGATATCTTTACAGCTTCTGACTCTCATTTCATGCGCAGCTACATCAGCAGTCAGACGATCCAACCACATCATAAATGCTGGCTTTACTCTGAAAAGTCTTCAGCTCTTCCCCAGTAGCTAGTTGAGTGCCTTCCAACCTGGGGGTCTCATCTTCCAGCACTACAGCACAATTTGTTTTGTTGTAACTATCCATTGGGTTTTCATGGCAAGATACAGAAGTAGATTGCCGGGCCTTTCTTCCGCGCATTTTAAGTTTGGTGGTGTTGCCGTTGTCACAGAAATGTGATCCTCCGCCGTCAACACTATCCCATTTTGCTGCTGCCCAGATGGGTGGTTTGTCTTGGTCTGGCATCTCAGCTGAGACCTGTCCATCTTGGGAGACCCTGCCAGTAGTTAAACTACCGATAGTTTAGCTCTCAGCATCACTGATGCACACAAGCCCTCACAGCACGACAAGCTGCAAACCAAGTGAGAGAAACCACAGATAGATCTACCATATTTAAAGCTTTCATTTACAATAGGGGGGAATAATTCATCCCTACTTGTAGGAGGCCGGCAGAGCACAGTGAAAGGAGCCTCCGGATCTGCTGGCAGAGTTTGGAGCACAGCACTTTTCATAGCGTGCAGGTCTGCTGGCGCTTTTCAGGTTGCAGGTAATAGAGTGCAGCGCTTTTCAGAGCATGTGGGTCTACTGATGCTGGGTTGTGAGTAGCAGGGTGTATTGCCTCTTAGGGCATATGGGGCTGTTGACATATTTAGTATCTAGACCAGGTTCTGAAAAGGAGTTTTCCCTGGGGAGGGAGAAAATGCAGTCTGTGTATAGGGGATTCACGAAACAGAAGCCTGATGAAAGGGAGTTTTTTGGATCTTTTTTTGTACTTGAGCTTGGTCCACAGCTAGTACATTTTTAGTTCAGAGGTGGAATAAGTTCCCCATTCAGTCTGTCGGTCCTGACAGTGGGAGAGGTAGTAGAGGGTGCAGGAGATTCCCCGCAGCCCGACCCTAGCCTTCGGAGACCAGATCGGGGTCAGGCTTTGGGGAATGACAGAACAGGTCAGCGGCCGGGGATCATGGCTCCTGAATGAAGCTACAGTGCCATGGTTTGACTGAGTTAGTCGGGCAGAGGTCTGTATGTGCAGGCTGACTGGCATCGGGCCCCAGCCTGCACGTACAGGCCTAGATGTGCCCTGTGGGATCAGAATCCCGTCTACCTCTGTGAGTCCGGTTCCGACCAGGCACACAGCAGGCCAGGACATCCATAATGAAATGTGGGCCCTATCTTAATTCAAAAAAGCATGGGACAGACACAGAGGATCTCTAAAGGTAAAAAGGGGACTATTGTAGTTGATATGGAAAGGCAGTTCCCTCGGTATTCTTGGATGTATCCTATCCAGACCCATAGCTTTGTCTACTTTTAGTTTAGCTAGTTCCTCATTTATTTTATTTATTTACATTCTCTTATATACCGCGCTATTCTGCATCAGTGCGGTTTACATTGAACAAACAGAAATTACATTGAACAGGGCATTATAACTTGGAGATAACTATTTTACAGGGAACATGGGCTATGGAGGGTTAAGTGGCTTGCCCAAGACCACAAGGAGCACCTGTGGGACTAGAAACCCCAATCCTTCCGGCCCAAGGTTGCTGTCCTCTAGTGGGATTTGAACCCCCGACCTACCGGTCTGAAGTACCTTGCCCCAATCACTAGGCCACTCCTCCACTCATAAACAGTCTTCTGAAAATGTTCGAAATCCCCGTCACTTCTGTTCCTATTGGTCAGTGTTTTCAGAGGTCCTGTTCATGGCCCCTCATCTGTGAACACAAATTAGAAATATTTGTTAAGCAATTCTGCTTTATTCTCATCAGTTTCTACATATGCCTGCCCTGCACCCTTGAGTCTGACAATACCACTTTTGCCCTTCCATCTCTTACTAACATATAAGAAAAATGCCTTATCCCCTCATTTTATTGCATTGGCTATTTCTTCTTTTTGTACCTTTGCTTTCCTCACTAATTTGCTAGTTTCTCTTAAGTTTTTCCAAATACAGATGCTTGTCTTCCTCTCTCTGGTATTTCATGAAGGCCTCCCTCTTTTTCTTCATCTTTTTAGCTATTTTTTTTTTTTTTTGAGAACCATAGCGGCCTCCTTTTCCTTTTACATTTATTTACCTTTCTAACAAAAGGATTGTTGCCCTTAAAATATCCCCTTTCAGTTTTGCCCACTGTTTGTCTATATCCCCCAGCTGTTCCCATCCCACTAACAACTCATTGAGGTATTTTCCCATTTTGGCAAAGTTTGTTTTCCTAAAGTCTAAGACTCTCGCTTTTGAATGGATTTTATCAGCCCTAGTCCTAAAAGTGAACCATACTGTCTGGTGATTACTGGATGCGAGATGATCTCCCACTCTAACATCAGAAATACTTTCCCATATTTGGTAAACACTAAGTCCAGTATGGCCCCATCACGTGTGGGTTCTGTTGCCAGTTGCCTGAATAGTTCTCCCTGTAGAGAATCCAGGATCTCCTTACTTCTAGATGACACTGCAGCAGGGATGTGCCAATCCACATCCGGCATATTGAAATCACCTATCAGTAGCACTTCTCCTTTCATGGCAATACTATGTATGTCTTCTATTAAATCTTCGTCCACTTCTGCGCCCTGTGATGGGGATCAGTATATAACTCCAATGCAAATGGATTTTCCTTTCTCTCTTTCTAGTTTAACCCACAGTGCCACCTCTCTTCCTTTTAAGCCCTGCAATTCTATAGCTTTAATATTATTTTTTACATATAGTACCACTCTACCTCCCCTTCTTCCTACCCTATCCTTCCTGAATAAAGTATAGCCCGATATAATTACATCCCAGTCATGGTTTTTCGTGAACCCATGTCTCCATAACCACCATTAAATCCAAGTCATCCTCTTAAGAACATAAGATATGCCATACTGGGTCAGACCAAGGTCCATCAAGCCCAGTATCCTGTTTCCAACAGTGGCCAATCTAGGTCATACGTACCTAGCAGTTTCCCCAAAAGCCTCACGTCTGAGATCTTATTTCCCATGATATGGGCATTTATATACACCACGTTCCAGATGTTGCCCCTATTACCCATTTTTGCAGGGGTATTTAATGTTTCACTTACCTGGGGGCTCTCTTCACCCATCCCCAATAAATCTTATTTAAAGCCCTCTTCAGTAGGTTAGCCAGTCTGCTGCTGAAGATACTTTGACCCTTCTTTGACAAATGGACACCATCTCTGCTCTGCAGCTCTTAGAACATCATCCCATAGTCCAGGAAACCAAAATGCTCTTGATGACACCATCCACACAGCTATGCATTCATCTCCAGGATGTGAGCTTCTCTGCCTCAGCCATTAACCTCAACAGGGAGGATTAAAGAGAACACCTGTGTACCTGTTTTCTTCACCCTCTGTTCCAGAACCATGAAGTCACTTTTGATATGCTCGGAGGGATACCTAGCAGTATCATTTGTGCCGACATGGATGAGCAACATTGGATAATAGTCAGGCTTGATGAGTCTCAGCAAACTCTCCATAAACATCTCAAATTTTGGCACATGGCAGACATCAGACCTCTCTGGACATCAAATCTGGTCAGCAGATGGATGCCTCAGTACCTCTTAGAAGAGTCACCAATCACGACTACCATTTGCTTCCTTAGTCATGACTGATCCTGCAACTTTGGGGTGATCGCGCTGTGGTTCTTTCCTTTCCTTGGATTCTTCTATCTCCTCCACTTCCAGGGCTGCATACTGGTTCTTCAATTCAAGGGCTAGAGGAGTTGGAGTGTTGATACTGCAGGTTCTGGTGACTCATGTCCAACCTTCTTCCTTCTGTAGCCTCCCATCTTCACCTCTGTCGGAGAGCTTGGATGTTTCAAGAAGCATCTCATCAATGTACTTCTCACTGTCTCGAATGCTTGTCAGCCTCACCACCTCTTCCCTGAGCTCCTCCACTTCTTTCCTCAGAGCCTCAGCATGCAGGCATCCTGCACATGGATCCAGTCCTTCAACTGGCATTGCGATCTCTGTATGGCCAGAGGCAGAGCTGTTTATTTGTTTATTGCTGTTTATTTTTCCTTGTTTGCTGATCCAATCCTTTGAAGAGCTTTTTCTCTTGTTTTGCAAATTCTGTTGCTTCCCTATGTGTGCTTGTGGATTCTCACTCATTGATGAAGATAGATCTTGGACGTTTACTTTCATATTTCAGCACTTTTTGCTTATTTGAATCTGATGATGCTATTAGGTAGGCCTGTTTTTGCTTTGTGCTTAGGATCATTGTCCAGCAGAAAGGCGAATTTCTTTCCATTCCCTGCTCTGTGGAAGACTGAAAGAGGTTTATCTCCAGAATCTGCCTATACTTTGTACTAGCCATCTTTTCCATCCTCCCTGACCCCAGCACTACAAAACATTTCCATAACACAGTGTTTCCACCACCATGCTTTACTGTGGAGATATTAGTAGGGTGATATAAAGTACTTGTTTTAAGAACATAAGATATGTCATACTGGGTCAGATCAAGGGTCCATCAAACCAAATATTCTATTTCCAGTAGTGGCCAATCACGGTCACAAGTAGCTGTCAAGTTCCCAAAAAATATACAAATTCCATGCTGCTTGTCTCAGGGGTAAGCAGTGGATTTCCCTGGTCCTCTTTAATAATGGTTTATGGACTTTTCCTCCAGGAACTCATCCAAATCTCTTTTAAACCCAGCTACACTAACTGCTTTTACTACATCCTCCGGCAGCAAATACCAGAGTTTTCTCTGATTAGTCTTAAATGTGTTACATTGTAGCTTCATTTGCGTGTCTCCTAGTCTTTCTACTTTTTGAAGGAGTAAACAACTGATCTATGTTTACCTGTTCTACTCCATTCATTATTTTATAGACCTCTAAAGCCATGCTAAACCTTTTGGTTCCAGTGCCAAAGCTTAGCACTGAAACCAAAATGTTCCATTTTGGTCTTATTAGACCACACCACAATATCTCCCACATATGTGCAATGTCCTCTAAATGTTTCTTTGCAAAGGTATGTAGAATATCCTATTGTTTTTCTTCAGCAGTGGTTTGCCCCTTGCCACACTGGAAAAAGCTGGAACAGTGTCAAAAAGAAAAGAAAAGCAGGGCTATATGTAAAGAAAAGAAAGTTTGGGCTTGGTGCAGTTCAGGGAAGTATGGGTTAAAGCCTTAATAATTGTCTACAGTTTTAAATGAGAACAAAGGTATGGCAGCCGTTTTAAAATGAAAATTTAAAAAAAAAGTTGAGCTGAGCAGGTTTTAAAAAGTGTGACTGCAATGCAAAGTTAAATAAAGACTGAGGCTGCTGGCAGCCTTTAAAGTAATTAAATAGTTAAATGAAAGGGCTGCAGCTTTCAGACAGAGCCTAGAGAGCTCTGCTGAAGCTTATTGCAGGCAGGAAAACAGAGTTTCAGTGACACAGTTTTGTAACTTGTATTTCTAATCTATTAGGATTTAAAGCAGGGGTCTCAAACTCAAATTGCTTTGAGGGCCAAATGAGGACTTGTAGAGTAACCCGGGGGCCGCACAAGACGCAGGCATCATTTGCATAAATATTTGCATAATGTTACCATACACTAACTTTTAGTAAACATGCCTCTTAATGAGTGTATGGATAAAGAAAGACTAAAAGATTTCTACATTACTATAAACCAGTGCCAACCGCCAGGCACATTAGGAACTACTAGAAACACTGCTCATTTAGAACCCATAGCAAACCTGCCGTGTCCTAACAGCACTACCAGGACTCACAAAGCACCATACCCTATATCAAAAGGCAACACTGCAAATATTAAAATCAACACATTTCAGAGAATAACAATACATGACCTACTCGGGAAAGAGAACAAGTGGCAATGTCAAATAGGAATTACATAAACAGAATACCTCAGCTCAGTTACACATGCAGAATATACACCATCACCAAACAAGGAATCACAATTTAGAAACAGGAAGACAATTAAATTGGGAACCCCAAAAGCCAAACTTAGAATGTACAACACTGTAGAAATAAAACTATACATTGATTTTCCTCTTGTATTAAATAAAGTGCAGACGTTAAAGATGCACATTTCCAAGAGCTGACATATTTCAGTTAATAAATTCAAAATAAAGAGATATTTTTTCTACCTTTTGTGCATTTTTTTTTCAGTTGCAATTGTTCCATTCACTTTCTTCTGGTTTCTTTGTGTCTTCTGCTAACTCTCCATCGTCTGCTGTCCATTTGTCCTTTCTTCTTTCCTAGTTTTTTTCCATTCTCTCTACATCTGCTTTAACATACTAATCATTCTCCTTTTGCTCTTTCCTCATTCCTATTTCATCCACTCAAATTTTACCCCTCCATCCTCAATCCCCACTTACTCTCCCAATACCCGGCCAATTGTAGATTTTTCTTCCCTCCCACACAAAATATATTTCCCCTCTCCATTTCACTCTCCCAGCCCCATCCCATTCTAATCGTCCCCCAACATCAACTCCCTTCTAGCTCCTGCCCCACCCAGCATCCGCTCCCTTCTAGTCCCCGCATCATCAGCCCATTTCCAGTCCTAGCTCCCTCCCCTCACAGCCCATTTCCTTTCCAAGCCCCCCTCCCCATCAGCCCATTTCCATTCCAAGCCCCCTTCCACTCAGGCCCATTACCATTCTAAGACCCTGTCCCATCAGCTATTTGCAGTTCAAGCTCCCCCTTCTACTCGGCCCATTTCCAGTCATAGCACCCCCCCCCAGTCCATTACCAGTTCTAGCCCCCCCCAGCCCATTATCGGTCCTAAGCCCCCCAACAGCCCACTTCCAGGCCTAACCCTTCCATCGCCCTATCTTCATTCTTAGCCCCCCCATAACCCCATTTTCAGTCTTAGCCCCCCAATCAGACCACCTCCAGTCCTAACCCCATCTGTCCATTACCAGTCCTAGCCCCCCTCACCCCATTTTCAGTACTACCCCCCCAGCCACACATCAAGTCCTGCTCCCCCCCCACACATCAAGTCCTGCCCCCCCCCCACATCAAGTCCTGCTCCCCCCCCCCCGTCCTGCTCCCCCATCAAGTCCTGCTCCCTCCCCCTCCCTCCCCCCCCCCCGGGAAAATTAAACTTTAAAAAAAAACCAGCTTCTGCTGCTGCTGCCGCCGCTGCGTGGCCGGCAATAGCAGCAATATCGCAAGTCCCGCGGGCTCCGTTCCCCCCCCCCTCCCTTCCTTCCTTCCTTCTGCTTGCCTGCCAGTTCTCCGCTTCGGCTTCGGCTTTCAGAGCCGCGAAGGGAGAGCTTCTCCCTCGTGACTCTGTTCAGCCCGCTGGGGCAGATGGGAAATTTCCCATCTGCCCCAGCGGGCTGAACAGAGTCGCGAGGGAGAAGCTCTCCCTTCGCGGCTCTGAAAGGCAAAGCGGAGAACTGGCAGGCAAGCAGGAAGGAAGGGGAAGGGGGGGGGAGCGGAGCCCGCGGGACTTGCGATATTGCTGCTATTGCCGGCCACGGCAGCGGCGGCAGCAGCAGCAGAAGCCGGGGTGGTTTTTTTTTCCCCCTATGCATCGCGGGCCGCACAAAGGTCTCTCGCGGGCCGCGTGTTTGAGACCCCTGATTTAAAGTGATAGTTCTAAAAATCCTTTAAAAGAGTAATTAGGGGTGTTGGGGGATTTTCTTTAATTTATAGGAAAGAGTGTGTTTTGAAGAGTGCTTGGAACTATTTCTTTAGGAAGTAAGTGGAAGAATCTTTTCTAGCTTATTTGGCAGGCTGGTGTGTGTTTGAGTTGAGAGTCAGTTGGGGTTAGTCTGTGAAGAGAGAGGTTGGTGTGTTGGCTATGGTAGAGAGGAAAGGTTTACGTCTCCGGGAACAAGCAGGAAGTCAGTCCTCACATATGGGTGACATCAGTGCCAACGGAGCCCTCGTGCGGAGCAAATCCCCAGCTTTCAGAGAAAGTCTTTGGGAATTGCATCATGCATGCGCGGTCCCCTTCCCGCCCAAGGGTGCCATCTTACTCAGTCTTCTTTTTTCCGCGCAGCCCTCCAGACGTTGTCCTAGTGTCCTCGTGGAAAAAGTTTAAACATTCTTTCCCTTACCGGATCGACACCGTTTCCTCTTCCCGTATCGAGTACGGCTTGATTTTTCGTTTTTTGTCCTTCGTGACTGGCGTTCGCGCCCTTTTTCTTTTTCACTGGCAGCTCGGGTCTTCGACCTCGCAGGGGCCCTTTTTCCCCCGATGGCTGCCAGCGGGTTTAAGAAATGCGATCGGTGTGCAAAACTAATGTCCCTCACTGATACGCATGACTGCTGTCTCCGGTGACTCGGGCCCAACCGCAACCCGATGTTCTATGGCCCGTGTAGGAAGATGTCCTCTAAGGCCCTGAGAAGACGCCAGCAGCAGCATGATAGGATTTTCCCTGAGTCAGTATCTTCGCGAGCCTGGACCTCGTCTGAGGCCTCTACGTCTCAGGGGGAGCACTCCGAGCCAGAGCATCGTAGGGGTTCCTCGGAAAGGGGGTCTCCCTCGCGGGAACATTGAAGGAAGAAGAAATCCTTAAAGGCAGCATCGTTGGATGGCTCTGAACGGCCTGGTCCCTCCCGGGACCGGTCATGGAGCCCCGAGCGCTGGCCCAGATCATCGGAGATGGAGCGTACAGTGAAGCATCCACACTGGGAGACAGAGCAGCCAAGGCAGGTAACAGCTATCCTCTTCGAGGACTCCCCTCTGGGAGGACCGGCGTCGGGACCTGACCCGGTGGCTGCAGAGCCTTCTGGACTTGCGTTCAGAATGGTGGCCCTGGTGCGCAGTATGTCTGCTTTCATGGAGCAGCAGCGGGCACTGATTGCTGGTCTGACCGGTTCTTCCGCCATGACCAACGGGCCACTGACGTCTAAGTCGACCCTGGAGGCCGAGCCGATCCTCGAGGTCATGCGGGCTCGAGTCGATCTTTGGCCAAGGTCAAGGGAGGCCAAGGGAGGAGTAGCCTAGTGGTTGGGGCAAGGTACTTCAGGCCGGAAGGTCGGGGGTTCAAATCCCACTAGAGGACAGCAACCTTGGGCCGGAAGGACTGGGGTTTCTAGTCCCACAGATGCTCCTTGTGGTCTTGGGCAAGCCACTTAACCCTCCATTGCCCATGTTCCCTCTAAGTATTAGTATGTGTCTCATATCCCTGCGTGTTAAATGTATCCCCCAATTGTGTTGTGACCGCTTTGATTGAAGGATAAGGCGGTATACAAAACTGTCTAAATAAATAAATAAATAAATAAGGTCATCACCGTCGGTCCTCCTGGCGTCAGGGTGGTCGATGCCGGGACCCTCGATGCCGGAGCCTATCGATTCCTCCTTGGAGGCATTAGGATGGGAAACGGAGGAGTCCCCAGACACTTGTCGGCACAGGGACATCCCGTCTGATTCCCCGGTGTTCGAATCTCAGAGAAGGTCCCCTCTGGAGGACCCTAAGTTCTTGGACTTCATGAGGGACATGTCCAAGGCTTTGGCATTCCCCACGGAGTCCGAGGAGGATCCTCGAGCCAACGAGCTCGAGATCCTGCAGTATGAGGCTCCCCTTCGGGAGGCCCTTACTGTACCCGTGCCTCTGATCCTGGAACGACTGATGCTCCGCATGTGGGAGACACCGGCGTCAGTGCTGGTGATCAGCAAACGGATCGACACAATGTATCAAGTCCGCCGGAGCGCTGGTTTTCAAAAGTCACAATTGCCGCACAACTCCATGGTTGTGGAATCAGCCATGCGCAGGCTGAAGGGCCAGAAGACGCACTCCTCGGTGCCTCCTGGCAGGGAGGCCTGCAACTTGGACACCTCGGCAAAAAGTGCTTCCAGGGTTCAATGCTGACTTGTCGAATCCAGGCCTACCAGCTGTACATGGCATGTTACCTGAGAGACCTGGCGAAGGAACTCACTGGGTTCTCGACTGGTCTCTCCGAGGGGCCTTTGCAGTGCTTCAAGACCCTCTCCACCAGCGTCCGTGAGTGCTCGAAGTTCATGACTCGAGCGGCCTATGACGGGTTCGAGTTGGCAGCCTGGGTAGCTGCGGCTGGCATCAGTGCATGCTGCCAAGCATGGCTACAGTCGTTGGACCTCGAGCAATGGGTTCAGGACAAGTTGGTCAGTGTGCCATGCCAAGGGGAGAACCTCTTTGGCAAGCATATGACCGACAAGTCCGAGTACATGATGATGACACGGCTCTCAAAGAAGACCTCTGCCCCTTCTCGCAAGAAGGGCTCAGGTAAGAAGCCTGAGGAAGGGTGCTGCTTACCGAAGCTTACCCCCATTTTCAGGCCTCCCAGGCTCCCCAACAGGGGCAGCAGGCCAAGGGACAGGAGCATGGCCCGCGTAAGCAGAAAGCCCCCAAACCCCAGGCACCAGCTCCGGCCTAGCCTGGTAGTGGCTTTTGACTCTCACAGCATGGCCCCTCTCCCCACAGGGGACAGGCAGTGCTTGTCCTCTATGCCTACAGATTAACAGCCATTACCGCCGATACCTGGGTCCTGCAGATAGTCATCAGGGCTATCTCCTTCATCTGGCCCAGGTACCCCCTCCATATTTCCCAGGAGAGCCCCTCAGGTCTCCCCTTCACTGGGACCTTCTTCTGAAGGAGTTGGTGGGTCTTATCAAGGATCAAGTGGTAGAACTGGTGCCCCACCACCTACAGGGCAAAGGCTTCTATTCCAGGTACTTTCTGGTACCGACCTGCACAACTTAAACAAATTCCTGGTGGAGAAGTTCAAGATGCTCTCCCTTGGAATATTGCTGCCTTACCTCCACCAAGGAGACTGACTATGCTCCTTAGACCTAAAGGATGCGTATACACACATCCTGATATACCCAGACCACAGGCAATATCTACACTTTGTGGTGGGAGGCAATCACTACCAGTACAGGGTACTCCCCTTTGGCCTGGCCTCTGCCCCCAGGGTATTCACAAAGTGTCTAGTGGTGGTGGCCGCCTTTCTAGACTTTAAGGAGTCTTTGTCTTCCCCTACCTAGATGACTGGCTAATCAGAGGCACTTCAGCCAGAGAGGTCCATCAGGCCACATCTCGCACCATCCAGGTGCTCCAGCATCTGCGGTTTGTAATCAATTACCCCAAGTCCAGCCTTGTTCCCACTCAACAACTAGAGTTCATTGGGGCCAGACTCGATACCCTTCAGGCAAGGGCCTACCTGCTGGCAGACAGGGCAAAAGCTTCTGGCTCTGGCATGTCAGGTGAGTTGCAGATCCACGGTGTCAGCAAGACAATTTCTGCACCTTCTCGGGCACATGGCGTCCACAGTCCATATGACACCAGATGCCTGCCTCCACATGCGAACTGCTCGGTGGTGCCTCAGAGACCAGTGGACACAAGCCACAGACTGTCTCAGAGACAGAGTCACAGTGTCCCTGGACTAGTGGCTTCAACCACTTCACTTGGAGGCGGGAATGCCTTTCCAAACTCCTCAACACACGAGGATCCTAACCATTCATGCGTCTCTGCTGGGCTGGGGAGCCCATTGCCAGGGGCTTTGTACTCAAAGAGTGTGGTCCCCAAACGAGAAAAAACAATAAATCAATTTCTTGGAACTCCGTGCCATCTGCCTAGCTCTAGGAGTCTTCTGGCGGACCCTGGATCACGAACCTTCCTTCAGGACCAAGCAGGAAGTCAGTCCTCACATATGGGTGACATCGACACCGATGGAGCCCCCACGGAGCATTTCCCCAGCTTTCTATGAAAGCCTTTGGGAATACTGCACGCATGCGCGGTCCCCTTCCCGCCTAAAGGTGCCATCTTGCTCAGTCTCTCTTTTTCCGTGGAGCCCGTCGGATGTTTGTCCTAGTTCACCCAGAAAATAGTTAGATTTTTCTTCGAATTTCTGCGATTCCTTCGCGTTTTTTTCTCCGGTTCGACGCCGGTTCCCCTTCTCGCCAGGTTCGATACACCAGTATCGAGCCCAATCCTATTTTTCAGTTTTTGCCCTTCGTGTCTGGCGTTCGCGCCCTTTTTTCTTTTTCCCTGGAAGGCCGGTCCTTTGACCTCGCGGGGCTCTTTTTTCCCCGATGGCTTCCAGTGGTTTTAAGAAGTGTGATCGGTGCAAGAAACTAATGTCTCTCACCGACACACACGACTGCTGCCTTCGATGCCTCGGTCCTGATCATGATACACAGATCTGTGGACCGTGTGGAAAAATGTCCACTAAGGCACTGCAAAGTCGTCAGCACCAAAAGGAAAGGCTTTTCTCTGATTCGGCCTCCGGCCGGGCCCGGACCTTGTCTGAGGCCTCTTCGTCTCGGGAGTCTGACCCCGAGCATCATCGGGGTTCCTCGGACAGGGGGTTCCCTGAGCGGGAGCGAAAGAGGAAGAAGTGGCTCACGAGGGCGGCGTCGGAGGAGGTCCCTGGCTCCTCGAGGGCTAGGTCTCAGACCCCCGACCGCTGTCCCGGGCCCGTGGAACAGGAGAAGCCGTCAAAAGTACCTCGTGTGGAACCGGAGTCTGCTGGACAACGTAAGTCCTGTTGTCCTTGAGGACTCTCCTCCCAGGGAGCTGACATCAGGCCTGGCGCCGCCGGGGCCCGAGTCGGTGGCTCCTGAGTCTCCTGAGCTGGGTCTCAGGCTGACAGCCTTGGAGTGCAGACTGTCTGCCTTCATGGATCAGCAGCGGGTGCTGATGGCCAGCCTCTCTGGCGCATCTGCCCCGACCACTGGGACATCGACGTCGAAGTCGACCCCGAAGACCGAGCCGATACTCGAGACCATGAAGGCTCGAGGTCATCCTCGGTCGCGGTCACCCTCGACCTCCCGGTCGGGACCGAGGGCATCGACGCCGGTTCCTTCGGCGTCGGGGCGGGTGCTGCTGGGCCCCGTGCGGTCAGGGCCCGACTCTTCTTCGGATGAGTCCGCCTGGGAGACGGAGGACAAGGAGTCCCCCAATACCTTCAAGACTCGGTGCGTCCCGTTGGACTCACCGCAGTCTGAGCCCCAGAGTAGATCCCCTCCGGAGGATACCCGGTTCTCGGAGTTTGTTCGGGATATGGCCACTGCTTTGGCGATCCCGGTGGACCCCGAGGAGGAGCCGAAGAGCTCGAGGCCCTCCAGTATGACTCTCCTCCGAAGGAGGCCTTTACTGTGCCGGTTCCTCCGCTGCTGGAACGGCTCCTCTTCCGGATGTGGGAGGCACTGGCCTCGGTGCTGGTTCTAAGCAAGTGGGTCGATTCCATTTATCGACTCCGTAAGAGCCCTGGTTTTCAGAAGGCGCAGCTACCGCACCATTCCATACCGCAGCCATGCATCGTCTGAAAAGCCAGAAGATGCACTCCGTGGTGCCTCCCGGACGGGAGGCCAGGAACCTGGATGTGTTTGGTAGAAAGTGCTTCCAGGGCTCGATGCTTGCTTGCCGTGTCCAGTCTTACCAGCTGTACATGGGCATGTACTTGCGGGACCTTGCAAAGGAGCTTGCCAGATTCTTTGCTGGTCTCTTCGGGGAACCTTTGCAGAGGTTCAAGTCCTTGTCTTCGGGGATCCGGGATGCTGTAAGTTCATATCCCGAGCAGCCTACGATGGCTTTGAGGCTTCGGCCTGTGTTGCGACAGCTGGCATCGCGGCTCGACGCCAGGCATGGCTGCAGTCATCGGACCTCGAGCCATGGGTACAAGACAAGTTGGTCGATGTCCATTGCCGAGGTGAGAACCTTTTTGGCAAGCCCATGGCCGAGAAGGCTGCTGAGCTCGAGACCGAGCACCTTACGAGGACAAGGCTGTCTAGAAAGACTTCTGCCCCTTCACATAAGAAGAAGGGCTCGGGTAAAAAGCCCCTTTACCCAAGGAAGGCGACTGCCTACAAACGGTTCCCAACTTACCAGGCCTCACCCGCTCCCTCACAGGGTCAGCCAAGGGGCAGGGACATGGGCCCCATAGGAATAAGGCCCCCCAAGCCTCCGGCTCCTGCTCCCACTCAGCAGGTGGGGGTTTTTGACTCTCAAGGCATAGCCTCTCCGTCTCTGCTGTCCCATCCCTGTACAGGAGGTCGACTAGCCCTGTTTGCCCACCAGTGGCCACACATTACAGGAGACAATTGGGTCCTAAGCATAGTCCACAAGGGCTACATGCTTCATTTTCATCTGTTGCCTCCTCCCTACTTTCCAGGAGAGCCTCCACGGCCTCCTCTCCATACAGCCCTCCTCCTGCAGGAGCTTCAGGGTCTGTTGTGAGACAAGGCAGTGGAGCCTGTGCCTCCCCACCTTCAAAGTCACGGTTTCTACTCCAGGTACTTCCTGGTACCAAAGAGAACCGGAGGCCTCAGGCCTATTCTCGACCTCAGAAATCTAAACAAGTTCTTGGAGAAAGAAAAGTTCAAGATGCTTACTCTTGGAACATTACTGCCCTACCTCCAGCAGTGAGATTGGCTATGCTCCTTGGATCCAAAGGATGCGTACACTCACATCCTCATCCATCCAGACCACAGAAAGTACCTCAGGTTCATTGTGGGAGGAAACGATTATCAGTACAGGGTACTGCCCTTTGGCCTCACCTCCGCCCCCAGAGTCTTTACAAAGTGTCTGGCAGTGGTGGCGGCCTACTTAAGAAATCAAGGTAGCTTTGTCTTCCCCTACCTGGACGACTGGCTTATCAGGGGTCAGACGTGTCAGAAGGCCAGAGAAGCCACTCTCCAAACTATCTCTCTACTTCAACACCTAGGGTTTGTCATAAACTTTGCAAAGTCCACTTTGTTCCCCTCCCAGAACCTCGAGTTCATAGGAGCAAGGTTAGACTCTCTGCAAGCAAAGGCTTACTTGCCAGAGGACAGAGCCCAAAGACTGATGGACTTGGCAAACCAGTTTCTCAGCATGCCACTGGTTTCCGCCAGACTCTGTCTGAGACTCCTGGGCCACATGGCATCGACAGTGCATGTGACTCCACATGAGGCCTGCCCAGTGGTGCCTCAGAACTCAGTGGACACAAGCCACTGGAAGCCTCAGAGACAGAGTACGGGTTTCCAAACCATTCCTGAACTCCCTACGGTGGTGGCTGCACCCCCCCCCCCAACTTACTACAGGGGTTGCCTTTTCAGATACCTGTGTTCACAGTGGTGTTAACCACCAATGCTTCCTTCCAGGGCTGGGGGGCACATTGTATGGACAAGTGCACCCAGGGCCTGTGGTCTCCATGGGAAGCCACGCAACAGATCAACCTCCTGGAACTCAGGGCTATTCGCTTAGCACTCAAGGCCTTCTCTCGAACCCTGGCTCACCAGTCTGTCTTAATGCAGACCGACAACCAAGTCGCCATTTCTATGTAAACAAACAGGGCGGCACTGGGTCCAGGCTCCTGTGTCAGGAGGCACAGGCCCTCTGTGTGTTTGCACTCAAGCACAACATGTTTCTCAAGGCTGTTTATCTCCCTGGCCAGGAGAACTTCCTGGCAGACAGATTAAGCAGAGTTCTCCAGCCCCACGAGTGGCAGCTACACCCATTAGTGGTTCAGAAAATTTTCCTGAAATGCGGACTTCCATCAGTAGACCTCTTTGCCAGTCCCCTGAACCGGCAGCTGCCCAGGTTCTGTTCCAGGCAACCGCATCCCATGAGGTTGGCGGCGGATGCCTTCCTGATTTCCTGGTCCCAGGGCCTCCTGTATGCGTTTCCTCCCACGCCTCTGGTGGCGCGAACCTTGTTCAAAATTCTGAGAGACAAGGCCTCTGTTCTTCTAGTAGCTCCCAGGTGGCCGAGGCAGCCTTGGTTTCCGCTTCTGCTTCAACTGGCAGTGGACGCCCCTCTACCTCTAGGGGTGCAACCCGATCTTCTCTTTCAAAATCAGGGTTCCCTTCTGCACCCCAACCTCAAATCTCTCAATTTGATGGCCTGGAGGCTGCAAGGGTAGTCTTAGCTCCCTGGGGCCTGCCTCAGGAGGTGGAGGACGTGGTCTTGGCCTCTAGAAAGCAATCCACCAGGAAAACCTATGCCCTGAAATGGAGAAAGTTCTCTTTCTGGTGTCAGCAGCGCACAGCAGATCCTTTCTCCTGCTCTGTACAAGTAGTACTTCAGTACCTGCTGCATTTATCCAATCAGGGCCTCAAGTCCAATTCTGTTCGGGTCCACCTCTCAGCTCTGGCAGCTCACCACTCACTGGTGGACGGACACTCTTTGTCGGTGCACCCTTTGGTGTCCCGGTTCCTCAGAGGTTTGCTCTTGCTCAAGCCTCCTATCCGTCCTCCGGCACCAGAGTGGGAGTTGAATGTGGTCTTGCAGCAACTGACTCGCCCACCCTTTGAGCCGATGGCTACTTGTCCTCTCCGCTTCCTTTCCTGGAAGACTCTCTTCCTGGTGGCCTTAACCTCGGCCAGGCGAGTGAGTGAGCTACAGGCCTTGGTCTGTGACAGGCCCTACACTCGCTTCTATAGGAACAGGGTAGTCCTTAGGACTCATCCTAAGTTCCTTCCTAAAGTTGTCTACTCTTTCCACCTCAACCAGGAGGTGGTTCTTCCGACATTCTTCCCTAGGCCTCATGAAAGCCAGGCTGAAGCAGTCCTGCATACCCTGGACTGTAGGAGGGCCTTATCCTTCTACCTTGACCATACGCAAGGACATAGAAGGGCTACTCAGCTCCTCATATCTTTTGACCCTAATAATTTGGGGTTAGCTGTGTCCAAGCGTACCTTGTCCATCTGGGTGGCTGACTGTATCACCTGGGCTTACAGGGAAGCTGACCTTCCTTTGCAGGGTCGGGTCACGGCCCATCGTGTCAGGGCAGTGGCTGCCTCAGTAGCTCATCTCCGCTTTGTACCGTTGGCAGACATCTGCAGGGCTGCAACTTGGTCCTCAAGCCAGACTTTTGCGGCACATTACTGCCTGGAGAGGGAGTCCCGTAGGGACAGCGCTTTTGGCCAGGCAGTACTCCGGAATCTCTTTGAGGTTTAGGCAACTCCTGCCCTCCAGCCCTCTGTTGGGCTACTGGTGGAGGTTCTTTTAGTGAAAAGCCTTTCTTTGATGCTGGGACTAGAGGGAGTTCTCTTGTTCAGCCTTGGTTCCTGGTAGCCCAGAGCTAGGGAGTCACCCATATGTAAGGACTGACTTCCTGCTTGGTCCTGGAGAAAGAGTAGTTACTCACCTGTAACAGGTGTTCTCCAGGAGCAGCAGGAATCAGTCCTCGCAACCCTCCCTCTTCCCCTGGGAGTTGCAGTTGTACATAGTTTATTTTATTTTTTGTGTGCTGTTTTTTAGCTATGTCATTTGACTGAGCAAGATGGCACCTTTAGGCGGGAAGGGGACCGCGCATGCGTGCAGTATTCCCAAAAGCTTTCATAGAAAGTTGGGAAAATGGTCCGTGGGGGCTCCATCGGCGTCGATGTCACCCATATGTGAGGACTGATTCCTGCTGCTCCTGGAGAACACCTGTTACAGGTGAGTAACTACTCTATCCTAGGACAGACAGATAACCAAGTGGCCATGTTCTATGTGAAGAAACAGGGCGGCACGGGGTCCCGCCTACTCTGTCAGGAAACCCTGGATCTGTGCTCCTTTGCAGCCCGGCATGGCATACATCTGCGGGCAGTTTACCTGCTGGGCAAGGACAACTGCTTAGCCGATAGGCTAAGCAGGATTCTCCAGCCCCACGAGTGGCAGCTGGACAGGGGAGTAGTCCATTGGCTTTTTCAGGCCTGTTGACAGCCAGTAATGGACTTGTTTGCAAGTTCGGTCAATCACCAGTTGCCCCAGTTCTGCTCCAGGCAGCCACACCCACACAGGGTGGCCGCCGATGCCTTTCTGATATCATGGTCTGTAGGCCTCCTATATGCGTTTCCTCCGATGCCTCTGGTGGCCAAGACTCTATTCAAGATCCTCCAGGACAAAGCTTCGGTCATCCTGGTAGCCCCAAGGTGGCCGAGACAACCCTGGTTTCTGCTTCTACTTCAATTAGCGGAGGAGGCCCCCATTCCCCTGGGGTCCTCTCCAAACCTCCTGTCCTCCTGCACCCCAATCTCAGTTCCCTCATCCTAATGGCATGGTTGCTGAAAGGGTAATACTCGCACCACTCCTCCTTCCAAAAATTGTTGAAGAGGTCTTGCTGGCCTCGAGGAGGCTGTCAACTAGACGGACCTATGCCTTGAAGTGGCGTAGGTTTGTGACTTTGTGTGAGGAGCAGGGTGTAGATACTTTCTCCTGCCAGGTTGCAGTAGTTTTACAGTACCTTCTCCACCTTTCGTATTTGGGTCTTAAGTCCAACTCCATCAGAGTTCACCTCAGTGCCCTTGCAGCAAACCACTTCCCGGTGGAGGGGCAACCTCCCTCCGCCCATCCCTTGGTCTCTCGGCTCTTGAGAGGCCTGCTTCTGCTGAAGGCTCTGGTTCGCCTTCCGGCGGCCGAGTGGGATTTGAATGTGGTTTGGGGGCAGCTTACTTGGCTACCCTTTAAGCCGATGGCAACCTGCCATCTACGCTACCTTTCTTGGAAGATGGTTTTCTTGGTGGCACTAATGTCGGCTCGGCGGGTAAGTGAGCTTCAGGCCCTTGTGTCAGACAGGCCTGACACAAGGTTCTATAGGAACCGGGTGGTGCTTCGCATGTACCCTAAGTTCCTTCCGAAAGTGGTCTCCTCGTTCCACCTCATCCAGGAGGTGGTGCTGCCTATCTTTTTTCACAGGCCGCATGCCAGTCGGGCAGAGACAGTACTGTACACCCTGGACTGTAAGAGGGCGTTGGCCTTCTATATTCAGCGTACGCAGGGCCATAGAAGGACTTCTCAGCTCTTTGTATCCTATGACCCCAGTTAGCTGGGGATGGCTGTTTCCAAGTGTATGATGTCCACCTGGGTGGCAGATTGTATTGCCTGGGCATACAGGGAAGCCGAGCTTCCGCTCGTGGGTCGTGTCGCAGCCCATCGGGTCAGAGCCATGATGGCATCAGTGGCTCATTTCTGCCGGGCCGCCACCTGGTCTTCGGGTCAGACTTTCGCAACCCATTACTGCCTGGATAGGGAGTCCCGATAGGACAGTGCTTTTGGCCAGGCTGTACTCTGTAACCTTTTCAAGGTCTAGGCAACTCCTTCCCTCCGACCCTTCTGTGTCAGGCTACCGGAGTGCTACTCTCTCAGTTAGATTCCTGTTGTGGCTGCTTGTGGCTCTCGCAGAGGGAGCCTATTTTTCAGCTGTGGGTTCTCGGTAGCCTATAGCTGGGGAGTCTCATATGTGAGGACTGACTTCCTGCTTGTTCCTGGAAAAAGTGTAGTTACTCACCTGTAACAGGTGTTCTCCGTGGACAGCAGGAATCAGTCCTCACAACCCTCCCTCCTCCCCTTGGAGTTGCAGTCCTATTATTATTATTGTTTTGTTCATTTTTGCCGTCTTTTAGCTATGTCATTTGACTGAGCAAGATGGCACCCTTGGACGGGAAGGGGACCGCGCATGTGTGATGCAATTCCCAAAGACTTTCTCTGAAATCTGGGGATTTGCTCTGCATGAGGGCTCCATCGGCGCCAACGTCACCCATATGTGAGGACTGATTCCTGCTGTCCCCGGAGAACACCTGTTACAGGTGAGTAACTACGCTTTCTAGAGATTTTTGGTAAAGGTGATATCTTTGGAAAAGGATTGTCTTGTGAGATTTCCTTTAGTCTCCTTTGAACAAGTGGTTTAAATATTGTTCTGAAATTTATCGAGCTGTCTAATACTTAATTTCTGAAAGCTGAAAACTAATTTAATGATGATTTGATACATAGAAAGATGATGGCAGAAAAAGATCACATGGCTTATCTATTCTGCCCTTCCATATCAACTACAATAGTCCCCTTTTTTCTTTAAGAGATCTTCTGTATTTGTCCCATGCTTTTCTGAATTCAAATACTATCCTCGTCTCTACTGTCTCCACTGGGAGATTATTCCATGCATCTACCACTCTTTCCATAAAAAAATATTTCTGCATATTACTCCTGAGACTATCCCCTTTCACCCTCATCTCCTTGTAGCAGAGTTTGCTTTCAATCGAAAGAATCTCTCCTCTTATGCATTTATACTACAGAGGTATTTAAATGTCGCTATCATATCTCCTCTGTCTCGCCTTTCCTGTAACGTATACATATTAAGATCTTTGTCTGTCCTCATATGCTTTATAACGAAGACCACTATCCATTTTAGTAGCCATACTCTGCACTGACTCCATCCTGTTTATATGCTTTTGAAGGTGCGGTCTCCAGAATTGTGCACAATACTTCAAATGAGGTCGCACCAGAGACTTGCACTGAGGCACTATCACCTCTTTTTTTTCTACAGGACATTCCTCTTCCTATGCACCCAAGCATCCTTCTGGCTTTCGCTGTTGCCTTTTCTATCTGTTTGTTGTTGTTATTGTTGTTAAGTGCCGTCGAGTCGGAGTCGACTCATGGCGACCCTCTGGATAGCTATCCTAAATTGTGTTCGGTCTTCAGTCAGGTGGCTCATTGTTGACAGACTGGTACCCGTGGCTGCTGTTATTGTATCGATACATCTCATTGCTGGCCTTCCTCTTCTATCTGTTTAGCCACTTTAAAATCATCAGAAGCAATCATGCCCAGGTCCCGCTCTTCTTTCATGGACGGAAGTACTTCACCCCCTACACTTTATTGCTCCCTTGGATTCTTGCAGCCCAAGTGCATGACCCTGCATTTTTTAGCATTAAATCTCAGCTGCCAAATTCTAGATCATTTTTCAAGCATAACTAGATCCCTCTCCTCATGTTATCTACTCCTTCCTTGGTATCTACTCACTTGCAGATTTTGGTATTATCCCCAAAGAGTCAAACCTTACCCGACAGCCCTTCCTCTGTCTCACTAACAAAGATGTTAAAAAGAATCAGACCAAGGACAGATCCCTGCGGCACATCACTGGTAAATTCCTTCTCCTCAGAATGAGCTCCATTTACCTTTACCCTTTGTCGCCCACCACTCGACCAATTTTTAGCCCAATCAGTAACTTTAGGATCCATTCCTTAGGGTGCTCAGTTTGTTTATAAGTCATCTGTGTGGAACAGTGTCAAAGGTTTTACTGAAATCCCAAGTGCACCACATCTAGGGCTTTCCCTTGGTCCAACTCCCTGGTCACGCAGTCAAAAAAAATCAATCAGGCTTGTCTGACAAGACCTGCCTCTGGTAAACCATGCTGCTCAGATTCTGCAATCCATTGGACTCCAGAAACCCCACTATTCTCTGTTTTAGCAGCGTTTCCAATAATTTACTAACCAGAGAGGTTAGACTAACTGGCCTGAAGTTTTCAACTTCATCCTTACTTCTGCTTTTGTGTAAAGGAACCACATGTGCCTTTCTCCAGTCATCTGGGACCAGTCCCGACTCCAAAGAAGCATTGAAAAGGTCAGTCAGTGGAGCCGCTAGAATTTCCCCAAGTTCCTTGAGTATTCTCGGATGTATCTCATCTAGTCTCATCGCTTTGTCTACTTTTAGTATAGCTAGTTCCTCACGAACACAGTTTTCAGAAAATCATTCAAGATCCCCATCACTTCTGTTCCTATTTGTGAGTGTTTTCTTAGGTCCTGCTCCTTGCCCTTCATCTGTGACTACAGAACAGAAATATTTGTTAAGCATATGCTCAAAGTTGCTTAGCCCTGTCCCCTCAGAAACAGGAAGTCTGCATCAGAATGAGTGAGATCAAGTGAAGTTAAGTGCTTGTAGGAATTCAAAAACTCCGCACTGCCCTTTATGCAGCTTGGCACTCAGGGGAAGGGAAGTGGGGAAAGGTGGAGGTTTTTTTGTACAATGCAGGGCAGGCACATGAGGAGATATGTTGTACCGAGGGTGGGGGAGGGCGAAGGAGAAGCAAGGAGAGATGCTGCATGGGGTAGGAGGACGGGAAGGGAAAGGAAGCCGGAAATATGATCTCTGAGAAGGAGAGCAAAGGGAGATGCTACAGCATGCACACAGCATGCAAACAGGTTGCACACAGCACATGCACACAGGTTGGGAGGAAGAGAAATAAGGTGAGAGGCTGCACCTTGGGGCTGGGGAGAAGTAAGGATAAAATGCTGAACCTTGGGGGTAGGAGGAAGCAAGGGAGACATGCTAGACCTTTGGAGTGGGAAGGAAGGAAAACAAAGAGGAGATGCTGGAATTGGGGGGGGGGGGAGGGAACAAGGAGGAGATGCTGGTATTTAGCGGGGTGGGATAGGGAAGCAAGGAGGAGATGCTGATCCTGGGGAGGAAGAAGAATGAAAGGAGGAGATACTGAACATGGGGTGGAGAAGGAAGTAGGAGAAGATGTTGGGATTGGGGGGAAGGAGGAGATGCTGGAATCAGGGGGAGGAGATGGGATTGGGGGAGGAGTAGATGCTGGGATCTGGAGGGGGTGAAGCAAGGAGGAGGTGCTGGGATCTGGAGTGGGAGGAGAAGCAAGGAGGAGGTGCTGGATCGGAGAGGAGGGAAGCGAGAAGGAGATATGCTGGACCCTGGGGGGGGGAAGAGGAAGATAAGCAAGAAGAAGAGGTGCTGGACTTGTGAGAGGGAAGCATGAAGGAGGTGCTGAACATGGGAGGGGGAGGGGTGAAGCAAGGGGGAGCTGCTAGACCTGAAGGAGGGGAAAGGAAGTGAGATGCCTGGGTCCTGAGGGATGGGAGGGAAAGGAAGCAAACAGAAGATCCTGGACCTGAGGAAAGTGGAAAGAGGAGCAAGAAGAGATGCTTAGACACCAGTATTCCTTCTAATGTGAGTGACAGTTGTCCATCAGTGGGAGTGGTTTCAGTTGCAAAGGAGCAGGAAAGTTATTTAGGAATCTCAGTGAGCCTGCCCACAATGTTCCTGTACCACTCCCAATAGTAGGAATGCTGTTAGGAGGAATCCTACATGTGTTTATATTTTACACAGGCAAAAATGCACTGCTGTTTCTATTTTCTATTTTTGCACTGCATTCATAGTGTGGCTTCTTTAGAGTTTCAGTTTCGTTGTTGTCTACATGGTGATGATTTATTCTGTACTTGGTGAAGGTCTATTTGTGTTCACTGTGTGTAACTGAAGCCAGGTATTCTCTTAGCATTTAGTTTCTGTGCAGTGCCATTATTATTGGGTGCAAACAAGGCAACTTCCCTGGGACCCAATACCACAAAGGCTCACAACCCTGCCAAAAATATGAAGAGGACACAATTTGTCAATTCATTTTGGTGCTTCCTCTCAAATGTTTGCCCTTGGCCCCTGCATCTCTAACCCTGGCACTGTTTCTATGTAAAGATCTGTAGTAGTCCACCTTTTTCAGTTTCCCCAATAAATGTATTGGTATTCTGGGGCCCAAGACAAAATTTACAGTGCTGCCTTTGCCTAGGTAAGTTCTATGTGAGTTCGGGAAGTTAGTGCTTGTATGGTATGTTAGATTTGTTCTGTAGGTCCTGTGTGGCTTTTGTAGACTTTTGTATTACTTCAAAACATATCTAATATCTAATACTGTTGGGGGTTTATGTTGCTGTTTCTGAGATGACACCAGAATTAGAACTTTATTTTTGTATGTTGATTTCTTAGGGAAAATGTAATAGTTCTGCTCTGCACCCATGAGGACACGTTTAGGAAAAACCATTTAAGTGACTCTAGGGACATACAAATCAAAACATCCAAAATTCCATGAAGCAGCAGAGAAAGCAGACACATGTAAATGTGTTTGAAAATCGACTTGTTTCCATCTACATGCAAGGAAATGGAGGCGTGCAGAATAAAGCCCCAGACACATGCAGAAAAATGGGTGACTTTAGAAACGTACACATGCAAAATATGAACACGTGGCAGAATCAGCAACATAGACGTTCTGTGCCAGCATTTCAGAAATGCATGTTCATATTTCACCACATACACATTCGAACCTACCATTTTGTGAATGGAGACATGCAGCACCACAGCTGTATACAAAAAGGCCTTGATATTCACCGTGCTATCCTTCTATGAGGGCGAGGAAATTATCATGTTGATAGGAGAGAATTCCCGTCATCCGTACTGTTGAGCGCTGGCCAAAATGAGCACTTTTGAAATGCCTGTTAGTGTCGAGGAGCAGGGCTAAATATGGATGTGTCTGCTGGTAGGTTCAACCATGCAGCACCATTGTGAGATCAGAGATACATCCATTCAACATGGATTTGATAATAGAGGATACATGCAAATTCAGGTCTTTTTAAAATGATTCTGGGGTGTGGATGTGATTTGCACATGTGATTAGAGTTTCTAAAATGACCCCCATTATCAGGTGAAAAGGGGCTTCTGTAGATATATAATATGGGGGTCATTCCGAGGCATGAATAGCGGGGATGGATGTCCCATTGGACCCTTTCCCAATCCCGTCTACCTTCCCCACTTGTTGTACGAGGAAGGTAGACGGGGCAGGAAAGGGGCGGGGCAGGAGCAGTATTAGGGTGGGCAGTGGGCAGTCATCGGCCCCGGACATACAGGGCCAATTCCAATGTCGTCCCTGTATGTCTGGGGTCGGCGGCCTGAACAGGGAACTTAATCCACCTCTGAGGTGGAATAAGTTCCCCTAGTCAGTGGGGGATGGCGGGCCCAAGGCGTGGTAAGGGCGGGGGGGGAGCAGAGGACATTCCCCGCAGCCAGGCCCTGGCCTTAGAAGGCTAGATTGAGGGTCGAGCTGCGAGGAATGCAGCTTCGGAGCAGGCGGCCGGGGATCACGGATTTTCAATGGAGCCACGGTTCCATGGTAACCGGATGCCATGGCTCCATTGGAAAGCCCTTACTGAGCTAGGCAGGCAAGGCCTATGCGTGCAGGTTGAATGGAATCAGGGTCCCGGCCTGCATGTACGAACCTGGTCGCGATTCTGATCCCATGGGACTAGACGTGACCCGTGGGATCAGAATCGTGGCTCCTTCTGTGTGTCTGGTTCCAACTGGGCATACAGAGGGCCGACATGTTCATGTCGGAATCTGTCCCTATATTTTTACATTTAATACTGTGATGTAGGGTTGGGGGGTCATTTTTTTTAAAATTAGATTCCTAGGCTACATAATTCAAGTGGTACAATATTTGCTGAATGTTTATTTTAAAATATTTCTATTCCACCCATCAATCATCATCCTAGATGGATTACAACATAAGAAATAATAAAATAAAGACATATAAATAATGGGACAAAACTTAAAATACATTAAAAATAGCCAAACCAAAGTATAATGCCCTTTTATTCCTGGAAAGCTGAATTAAAAATATCCACACCAAACTATAATGCCCTTTTATTTATTTTATTTATTTATTTATTTAAAGTCTCTTCTATACCGCACTATTCAGCATCAGCGCGGTTTACATTGAACAAAGAATTTACACATTTCCGATGGTACTTTGTGTTTACATTTGAACAGGAAGAAATAACTTGGATAACAGGGGTAACTATTTACAAATTAAGACAGGTAACTATGTAGCAGCAGATAAGCATGCAATAAATAAATCCAGGAGTCTTTTCAAGGATCCAAGCCAGTTTAATGTGCACATGGCTCAAGCAATAAGCAATTTCAAAATGGCTGAGCAATGGCTTCTAGTAAAACAACAACTTTCTTGAGGGTGACAATGGCAGGGGCTATGTTCTTCGCTAGGCCAGGTAGATTATCTTCTGCCCATCCTCCAGGTGGGGCTATGAGGTTGGTAAGTGTACAGCTTGTTGCTTTGGATGCAGGTGAATAGAACCGAATTCCCATGCGGGGTTACTCGGCCCTTCCTTGAGAGCTCTCTTACCAATTCCCAATATCTCGAGATTACAAATTCCAAGTTCCACTGGCAGTACTGCTCTTTCTATTTCTGTCTAGACAAATAAGTTCACAACTATTTACAAATTATCCTTCAATTATCCTTCAAATTATCCTTACAAATTTATCCTTCAAAAGCCTAGCTAAAATGAAAGCAAGGATTGCAGAATTTTCCTTTTTTTCCCGTTACTAAGTTGTGACTTTTTTTGCCTGGTTGCTATTCTGAATAAGGGCCCCCCCCATCACCTCACTTCCTGACAAAAGCTGTAAGGGGGCCTTCTCTTTTGGGTGCCTTGGTGGGGGCGCCATCTCATACCTTGCCTCAGGCAGCAGATTGTGTTGAGCTCCCCTGGCCAGGTCAGTCTTTAGATGTAAGCCTATACATTCTGACAAGTTATAAAATGTCGCAACAGCACATGACATGCACTCCAGGAAACCAGAGTTAGACTGAAGAAACATAATTACAGGCTTTTCTAGGAAGTGCAAAGGTTAGGGTCCTGAATATTAATTTTTTCATGAAAAAAAGGTAAAATGCTTTAAAAAATATAAATACAAATCTATTAATGTTACAAATATATATGTACTAATATAAAGTATAGTAGAGCTTTAATAATGTACATTTAATGGATTAAAATGATGTAATGAGCTCATTTAATTAAATTGCCTAGTAAGATTTCTTATAATATATTCTGGTTTATTCCCATTTGTGCTGTAAGGAAACAGTGCTGCTCTTGGCACACAGCTGCTTTGCAGGACTTCAATCTTTATTTGGTTGTCTTGACTGTAATTCAGCTTCAGCTTCCGAGGCTGCAAGGTCATAAATGTATGGCAGACAGAATTTAATGTAGAAAAGCATGAGTTTTATTTGTGATTAGTTGAACTAAAACACAAAATAACATATTATACAGAAAGCGAGTAAGAAAAATCAGAAAAAAATGCTAATATAGTTCATACATGAAGAAATGCAAAGGTCTCAAATGGCATTTTCAGCATTTTAAAATTAAAGCCAAGCAATAAAAATTAAGGGGGGATTTACCGTGAAGTCACCCGCCTTGCGGTAACTCAGCAATATCTCAGGATAGTAACTCCCGAGGTAAAGGAATAATGCAGCATATGTTGAACTTCACAAGCTGCGTTATTCCTGGGAAAAATAACATCAGCTCAAAGTTGATGTTATTTTTCCTGGCCAGGAGCATCGGCCCTCTAAAATTTGGCATTATCAGCCTGGCCACCATATTAAAGGAGCTGGTGCCATGTCAAATTGTGTGGAACCACACATTGAAGACACCCTCCATCCCAAATTCTCCTCCCATACTCCTTGTCCAGCCCCCCCCCCCCCCCCCCCCCCCCCGCCACTCCAGTAGGGCCCCCTAGGCCTTTCTGTTGAAAACCTTGGTAGGCTAGGGTTTAGGGCTCCAGGTTCAGAATGGTACCAGTTGAATCCTAGTGGTAGTCTTGTGGTATTACCATTTGCATTCATGCTACATAACGAGTATAGTTCAAGCTGCACATAAGGGAGACCAAAGAGAGGACCTCACCCATAAGATTTTGACCATCTTGAGACCTAAGACCCTTCAATACTGCCTTCTATGTAAGACACCCAACCAGATGCTGAAATTAAGGACAGCCTAACTTTCTGCTAAATGCCAATATATTAGCCCCCTGCCTAACTTCAAATGGCAAACTATGTAAGAATTCAGGAACAATGATCAAAAAGGCTCCTCGCTATCCAGTGGGCCAACCACATGGCCTGAACTTTTAGGATCTCCAGTAAACACCCTTTTCATTAAAGTGTCCAAAGATTATTCAGAAAATAAACTAAGGACAGTTAGGCATCTATAAAGAATAGTTAATATATTTATTATATTTTGCTTCTTTTTTTAAATTATTTTGAATATTTTTATATATTTAAGGTATAATTCATGATAGGTCATGCAAGTAGCTAAATAAACATTTAGTTCCACCTGTGTGAAACTAGGCAAGTATCTTATAAAAGATTTACGAGTGCTGAGCCTTTTATAAGAGATGTATAGCATCACTGAAGATAGACTTAGGAATGACACCACATGCAAGAGTGGGCCATTTTAGAAATGCACACAGTCAAAAATAGTGCAGTGCCACAGTAAAAACATATACATATAAGTGGCGCCAGATACACACACATGCTGCGATTTTTATAAGCAGCTTTGAGCTATACATGCACATGGTGCCACTTATACACATAAGTGACAAATTTTGTAAACATGCATTCAGAAGCACTGGTAATTAAGGAGCCTTCATCTGAAAGACATTCTTTTTTGTATCCAGGAGTGATTGATTTCTTTATGAGAATGGTGCACAAATCACCATCCTCAAGCAGTCCTCCAAATCCCAGGTCAGAGAAACAAACTTTGTCAGGGTTACGAGCAACCATAAAATACTAGCAGGTAAAATTTTCAAGGTTTAAGTGTATTGCTGTTGTAAAACTGGAATACACACATACTTTGAAGGCCTCCCCAGAGCATGGCTCCTGTTCCTGCATTCTATTATCTGTATTTACGCATATACTGAGTACGCTTATACGCACATATTGTGTAACACAATAACTTTTTTTTTATACATGTAAATAGTGTATCTCCAGGAACAAGCAGGAATAAGTCCTCACATATGGGTACGTCGGTACCGGACGGAGCCTGAGCGGGAAAGCTCCCCAGCTTCCCAGAAGGAAGCTTTTGGGGCCTCCCACTACACATGCGCGCTGCCTTCCCGCCTTCCTGCCAAGCTCTCCTCAGTTTTCTCTTTTTCCGCGGAGCCAGCAGTTCGTGTTCCTGTCACCGCTGAAGAAATTCTTATTTTAGTTTGTTTCTTTAGACCGCGTACCTGCCTTCCCCATACCTAAACCGGTACCGCCGTCTCTCTCTTTTCTTTTCTTTACAAAAAAAACAAAAAACTTTTATTTAGCAACTTGGTGACTTCGGTTAGGCCTCAGGCCTACACAAATTCTCCTCATGGAGAAACCAGCCCCTGGTTTCAAGAAGTGTATCAAGTGTAGTGCTGTTATTTCTGTCACAGACACCCATGACTGGTGTCTTAAATGTTTGGGACCTGACCACTCCATTCCGGACTGCCATCCTGCTCCCAGATGTCTAAACGTGGTTTGCAGAACCGGGCCAACAAATTCCATGTGCTGTTTGCTTCAGATAATCCAGCATCACAGTCATCCAGGTCTTCCTCTCCGGATGGATCTCAGGTAACCAAACCTTCTTCGGGCAGGTCCTCAAAGAGCAAATCTCCTTCAAAGTATCGAGAGGCTCTCACTTTTGAATCTGAGGATCCTGTCCCAGCCAAACAACCCCGGCGGGAAGCTCTGGCTTCCAAAGCACCATCTATGGGGTTACAGGTTGACATCGATGGCACGGCCTCGACTGATCACCTGTTAGACTGCTCTGGGGTACCGGCCCATGCCGGTACCGACATCCAGGCAGCAGTGGCGTCTATGGGCAATACTGTCCAGACCATGCAGCAGGCCGTTCTGGCTTTCATTAAAGCTGCGACGCCCTCGGTACCGCATCTAGCGGTTCCGGGTCCAGTTCCGGTACTGTCTTCCATACCGGAACCGAGACCATCATCTTCCAAACGCAGATCGGTTCCGCATGCCGGACCCAGGTTTTCACCCGATACCGATCCCATACCCGGTACGCCCGATGTCGATACCGATCGGTATGCGTATCGTGCGTTGGAAGCAAATAGAGGATTCTCTGATTCTTCTGAGGATTTTGACTCCTCTGATGACTCTGATGAGCTGTCTCTGGTTCTTCCTGAAGAGCCTTCTTCCCCAAAGAGGAGAATGTCTCCACCAGAGGATTTGTCCTTTCAAGACTTCATTATAGAAGTAGCTAAAGGACTTTCTATTACTACATCCTCTGAAAAAGAACTTAGATCAAAGAAATTGGATATTTTATGATACCCTAAGGTTCCTAAAGAGGCAGTCACCCTGCCTATCCATGAAATCCTTCAAGAACACTTGATGGACTTATGGGAGGCTCCTCTAACGTTGTCTCCTCATTCTCGTAGGTTGGGCACCATGTACCGGGTCCCTCCTCCTCCTGGTTTTCAAAAAACTCAGCTGCCTCACCATTCCATTGTGGTGAAGTCTGCGCTGAAAAAGATTAAGAGTACCAAAAGGCACTCTTCTACCCCTCCAGGGTGAGAATGTAAGACCCTAGACTCTTTTGGTAGGAAAATCTTCCAGGCTAGTATGCTTATAGCCAGGATTAATTCATACAGTCTGTATATGGGCATGTTTCTAAGGGAACTTGCCCTAAAAGTATGGCATTTTACCTCATTTATCCCTGAGGATAGAAAGGAGGAGTTCATTTCTCTGGTGAAACAGCTTCTAGATGTTTCTAAGTTCTCCAACAGAGCAGCCTTTGATTCCTTTGAAGGTGCCGGTAGAGCTTCGGGCATTGCCATTGCAGCCCGACGACTTGCTTGGCTCCAGGCCTCTGACCTAGAACCCTGGGTCCTGGATGGCTTACGGAATCTGCCCTGTACAGGTGAGAACTTATTTGGTAAAGACTGGCAAATTAAAGCCACTCAAATGGACACAGAAAATGCTACATTAGATAGACTTTCTAAGTCTACCTCTACTCCTGCCAAGAAAAAGTCTTTTAAGAGGCCTTACTACAAGAAGGCCAGATTTTCCACAAATACTGGCCAACAATCTTCTCAGCCTCGCTTTGCTGCTAAACGTCAGCAGCCTAAACAGGCAAGGTCAAAGCCTGCAGTGTCTGCCACTCCTCAGCAGGCTCAACCCCCTCAGGGGTTTTGACTTGCCCCTAGAGAACTTAACCTTTCTGGCTCTAGAACAACCAGAGCCCCTCACCATTCCCGGAAGGTTAGCTCACTTTGCTCCCAGATGGGGGCAAATTACATCAGAGCAATGGACCCTCTCTATCATCAGAGAGGGCTACAAACTTCATTTTTCCAACCTTCCTCCATATACCATGGTGAGGCACTTCAATTCTCCCCCATCTCTCCTGGGCCTGTTGGGTCAGGAAATCTCTTCTCTCCTTGCCCAAGGGGCAATAGAAGAGGTTCCTCTTCTTCAACAAGGGACAGGATTCTACTCCCCTTATTTTCTCATACCAAAGAAGACAGGGGGATTCAGACCTATCCTAGATCTGAGAGAATTGAACAAATTTCTGTACAAGGAGAAATTCAAAATGCTTTCTCTAGGCATTCTTCTTCCATACCTTCAGAGTCAGGATTGGCTTTGTTCTCTAGATCTCAAGGATGCGTACACACATATACTCATCCACCCATCCCACAGAAAATATCTAAGATTTCTGTTTCAGGGAAAACATTTCCAGTACAGAGTACTTCCCTTCGGTCTAGCCTCTGCTCCAAGAGTGTTCACCAAATGCATGGCAGTTGTTGCCGCATTTCTAAGAGGTCTGGGAATTTTTGTATTCCCATATCTGGACGACTGGCTCATCCGAGCTCCTTCTCAGTCAGAGGCCCAGATTTCCCTGGACCGCACAAGGCACATTCTGCAGTATCTGGGACTGGTGATAAACCTTCCCAAGTCTCAACTTATCCCTACTCAGTCTCTGGAATTCATAGGGGCCCAGTTGGACACCACCACTGCAAGGGCCTACCTACCTCAAGTCCGGGGCCAACGTCTGGTGTGCTTTTCCTCCCAAGCTCAGTCCAGCAGTCACTTGACAGCCAGAGAAATGCTGCGACTTCTGGGCCACATGGCCTCCACGGTACACGTGGTGCCCTACGCTCATCTTCATATGAGAGCAGCTCAATGGACCTTGGCCACCCAGTGGACTCAGGCATCAGGAGCGCTCTCCGACCAAATACTCACCTCAAAGCGTCTGTTTTGGTCCCTCCAATGATGGATGTCCACCAAGAATCTGTTGTTGGGGGCCCCCTTCCAACCTTTGTTGCCCCAAGCAACCCTCACAACAGATGCCTCCCAAACAGGGTGGGGAGCCCATCTACAACACCTCTCCACTCAGGGTACTTGGTCTCCACAGGAGACCACCCTTCACATCAACCTTCTGGAACTGCGAGCAATCTTCTTTGCCCTCAAAGTCTTCCATACCCTCCTTGTCAACCTGACCGTCCTAGTTCAAACGGACAATCAGGTGGCCATGTTCTACGTAAACAAACAAGGAGGGACAGGCTCTCTGTCGCTTTGCAACGAAGCTCTCAGATTATGGGCCTTCGCCAGAGAGCATCAAATTCATCTTCTGGCAGTGTATCTTCCAGGGGTTCAAAACTCTTGGGCAGACAGACTCAGTCGAGTTCTGCTTCCACATGAATGGTCCTTGCATATGGACCAGATACGCAGAATCTTTCAGGAATGGGGAACCCCGGACATAGACCTCTTTGCAAGTCCGTGCAATGCCAAACGTCCCCGGTTCTGTTCCAGGACTCCGTGTCAGAGAGCTCAGGCCAACGACGCCTTTCTCCTACATTGGGGTCAGGACTTCCTATATGCCTTTCCACCCATTCCTTTGATTCCCAAGACTCTGTTCAAACTCCAGAGGGATCACGGATCGATGATCCTCATAGCTCCACGCTGGCCACGCCAAGTGTGGTTCCCTCTACTTCTGCATCTTTCCCAGGGACCCTCCCTGGACCTGGGAGCTGCGCCAGACCTTCTGTCGCAAGAGGAGGGGACTTTGTGGCACCCAAACCCCAAGTCCCTACACCTCAGAGCTTGGTTACTGAAGGCCTAAGCCTTCATGACTTCAATCTTTCTCAACCAGTGAAAGATATCCTTCATGCCTCTAGGAAACCCTCCACGAGGCGTTCCTATGCTTTCAAATGGAAACGCTTTTCCATTTGGTGTGCTCAACAGGGTCTTGACCCTCTGGCACTTCCCTTGAATTCTCTACTAGACTATCTCCTGCATCTTTCTAATGCAGGCCTTAAGACGAATTCAGTCAGAGTCCATTTAAGTGCTATTGCAGCATCCTTAAAACCTATAAATGGACAACCTGTCTCCTCTCATCCTCTTATTGCAAGGTTCATGAGAGGCCTGACTCTAACTAAGCCTCCCATCCGACCTCCTCCGGTAGCATGGGATTTGAACCTAGTTCTAGGTCAGCTTATGAAGCCACCTTTTGAACCGTTGGTTTCTACCTCCTTGAAATTTCTTTCCTGGAAGGTCCTTTTCCTTATTGCAGTCACTTCGGCTCGCCGCATCAGTGAACTACAGGCCTTAGTGGCTCATCCACCTTATACTAGGTTTCATCATGATAAGGTGGTCCTCAGGACGAATCCCCACTTTATGCCCAAAGTGGTCTCGCCTTTTCATCTTAATCAAGAAGTATATCTACCTGTCTTTTTTCCGGCTCCTCATGCATCCAGTGCAGAGAGGAACCTTCATACTCTAGATTGTAAAAGAGCTCTCGCCTTTTACCTCAACAGGACTCAGCCACATCGAAAGTCTTCCCAACTTTTTGTGGCTTTTGATCCTTCTCATTTGGGACTTCCAGTCTCCAAACGTACACTTTCCAATTGGATTGCTAAGTGTATTTCCTTTGCTTACCAGAGTAAAAACATTTCTCTGGAAGGCCATGTCACAGCTCACAATGTGAGAGCCATGGCCACTTCTATGGCTCATCTTCACTCTGTATCCATAGATCAGATCTGTCGAGCCGCCACCTGGGCCTCGGTTCATACCTTGTGCCACCCGCTCTCCTCAGTCGGAGGATTGAGCCCGCCGGAGCATCAGCCCACCTCCAGTACACGTGCTGACCAATCGGGTCAGCGGGGGCTGCCCAAAACTCCAGCGCTGATCGAGCGCATCCTCCTTGTGCCACCCGCTCTCCTCAGTCGGAGGATTGAGCCCGCCGGAGCATCAGCCCACCTCCAGTACACGTGCTGACCAATCGGGTCAGCGGGGGCTGCCCAAAACTCCAGCGCTGATCGAGCGCATCCTCCTTGTGCCACCCGCTCTCCTCAGTCGGAGGATTGAGCCCGCCGGAGCATCAGCCCACCTCCAGTACACGTGCTGACCAATCGGGTCAGCGGGGGCTGCCCAAAACTCCAGCGCTGATCGAGCGCATCCTCCTTGTGCCACCCGCTCTCCTCAGTCGGAGGATTGAGCCCGCCGGAGCATCAGCCCACCTCCAGTACACGTGCTGACCAATCGGGTCAGCGGGGGCTGCCCAAAAATCCAGCGCTGATCGAGCGCATCCTCCTTGTGCCACCCGCTCTCCTCAGTCGGAGGATTGAGCCCGCCGGAGCATCAGCCCACCTCCAGTACACGTGCTGACCAATCGGGTCAGCGGGGGCTGCCCAAAAATCCAGCGCTGATCGAGCGCATCCTCCTTGTGCCACCCGCTCTCCTCAGTCGGAGGATTGAGCCCGCCGGAGCATCAGCCCACCTCCAGTACACGTGCTGACCAATCGGGTCAGCGGGGGCTGCCCAAAACTCCAGCGCTGATCGAGCGCATCCTCCTTGTGCCACCCGCTCTCCTCAGTCGGAGGATTGAGCCCGCCGGAGCATCAGCCCACCTCCAGTACACGTGCTGACCAATCGGGTCAGCGGGGGCTGCCCAAAACTCCAGCGCTGATCGAGCGCATCCTCCTTGTGCCACCCGCTCTCCTCAGTCGGAGGATTGAGCCCGCCGGAGCATCAGCCCACCTCCAGTACACGTGCTGACCAATCGGGTCAGCGGGGGCTGCCCAAAAATCCAGCGCTGATCGAGCGCATCCTCCTTGTGCCACCCGCTCTCCTCAGTCGGAGGATTGAGCCCGCCGGAGCATCAGCCCACCTCCAGTACACGTGCTGACCAATCGGGTCAGCGGGGGCTGCCCAAAAATCCAGCGCTGATCGAGCGCATCCTCCTTGTGCCACCCGCTCTCCTCAGTCGGAGGATTGAGCCCGCCGGAGCATCAGCCCACCTCCAGTACACGTGCTGACCAATCGGGTCAGCGGGGGCTGCCCAAAACTCTTGCGCTGATCGAGCGCATCCTCCTTGTGCCACCCGCTCTCCTCAGTCGGAGGATTGAGCCCGCCGGAGCATCAGCCCACCTCCAGTACACGTGCTGACCAATCGGGTCAGCGGGGGCTGCCCAAAACTCCAGCGCTGATCGAGCGCATCCTCCTTGTGCCACCCGCTCCTCAGTCGGAGGATTGAGCCCGCCGGAGCATCAGCCCACCTCCAGTACACGTGCTGACCAATCGGGTCAGCCGGGGCTGCTCAAAAATCCAGCGCTGATCGAGCGCATCCTCCTTGTGCCACCCGCTCTCCTCAGTCGGAGGATTGAGCCCGCCGGAGCATCAGCCCACCTCCAGTACACGTGCTGACCAATCGGGTCAGCCGGGGCTGCTCAAAAATCCAGCGCTGATCGAGCGCATCCTCCTTGTGCCACCCGCTCTCCTCAGTCGGAGGATTGAGCCCGCCGGAGCATCAGCCCACCTCCAGTACACGTGCTGACCAATCGGGTCAGCCGGGGCTGCTCAAAAATCCAGCGCTGATCGAGCGCATCCTCCTTGTGCCACCCGCTCTCCTCAGTCGGAGGATTGAGCCCGCCGGAGCATCAGCCCACCTCCAGTACACGTGCTGACCAATCGGGTCAGCCGGGGCTGCTCAAAGATCCAGCGCTGTTCAGGCGCCCGCGCCTGTCGGGCCCGCGCCTGAGGGCCTCGCCAGAGGGCCCTTTGGCGTGGCCCTTAGGCGGAGGCTCCACCTGAGGCTCCCGTAGAAAAGAGCAACGTCTAACTTCCCAAATGAATCTTAAGCTAACTCTCCGAAGTTGACGCAGCACTCTACTACTGCAACACAAGCCTCAACTGTTGTCTGAACTCTTCTAACGCCAAATGTAAGCCCTCTCTACCTTATTATATCATTTAAACTACTTTATCTAAACTCAGAAGTATTATAAGTTGTCTGTCCTCATATTCTAAAACTACCCCATACTATTCTTTACAACCTCTGTTCCTAGACTCAAATTTACTGTATCACATCAATATAGCTACAGAATGTAATTTAATCCTATCTATGCTAGATAGTATTCTCTAGACCACAAGTAACTAATATACTGTATTGTAACTTTATCTATGCTAGATAGTATTCTTATTGCTACAAGTAGCTAATATACTGTATTGTAACTTTACCCATGCTAGAAAGCCCGTAACCCCGACTATTGTATCATCCACTACTGTATCCTGAACATCCTGACATATTACTCTACCCCTGAGCCCGCTCACTTTTTATCCCCTCCTGCACCAGCCTCAAAATGACTCCTCGAAAATCATACTTATGCACACTTGGTCTTACCCTCAACTTAATTTATTTACTTTTGTTTACACTCCCTAACGTCCTCACTTTAACAGTTGGCACACCCATACCAATAATACACTCATCTAGGCGCCCTCTTACCCTTCAACTTCCCCACAATTTCCACCATATCCCACACCACCGCCCTAATAAACTCAAACCTATCATACTAAACTCAAATATTAAGCCTCATAATCCTACTGACATCACCCATCCCCCCCTTAAATGTGCCCTACTCAATACACGTTCTGCTAGAAATAAAATCCCCTTAATTGCTGACCTTATAAATGACAACAACCTAGACATACTCTGCCTTACTGAGACATGGTTCCAAGAACTGATTCTGTCCTCTTAAATCAGATATGTCCTGATACTCATTCTATTAATGTATGTAATAGATCCCATGGAAGAGGAGGAGGTGTAGCTGTCATATCTAGATCCAACCTTCAACTTACCATTACAGAATCCACCTCCACACTAGGCATGGAATCCATCACAGTCTCCAACTCTACACTATCACTGCACCTTATATATCGAGCTCCTCAGACTGACTCCTCTGACCTCTCCACTATTTTAGACACAGCCTGCTCTCCTCAATCCCCCTCACGCCCACTAATAATCCTTGGAGACCTAAACCTTTACCTCCACACCCCTCACTCACTCCTCCTCCTTCCTACAAGCAATGAACACTCTGCAATTCACCCAAATACTACACCACCCTACCCATACTAAAGGAAACATCCTTGATCTAATTTTTATACCCCATCATTCTCACTTACATGGCCAAGTTCAACACTCCATACAACCAATTCCATGGTCTGACCATGCCATCATCCTTTTCTCCCTACCCTACTCTCCCACTAGACACCAACAACCTATCCATCCCTACCACAAACGCAAATTCAAACCTTTCAACACAACCAACTTTTTGGAAGAAACTATCCCCTCACTGGACCAATTAAACAACAGCAACCTGGACCCTGATCATTTCATCTCAGAATGGAATGAAATCATTTCTTCTGCTTCCCTACTCCCACAAATACACCACCCTTACAAACACCACAGAAGAACCCCTTGGTTCTCCACTAATCTCAAAACCCTTAAAAAGGAGCTTAGACGCCTAGAACGAAAATGGAGACGCACCCGAGACCCTGACTCACACCTAGCCTACTCTTCTAAACTACAAATATATTGTTCTGAAACACTAAACCAAAAGAGACAATATAATGAAAACATTATCAAACGTGCCCTTAACAAACCTAGAGAACTATTCTCCATTGCTAAATCCCTAATAAATGAACCCCTTCAACACGACCAACTACCGAAAATAACAGCACAAAACCATAGCTGATCATTTATCATCCAAATACCTCCCCTCGTTAGCAACTTATAATCCCCAACCATCCTTTGATCCCTATACTCAACCTCCCAACTCATCCTGTCTACACACATGGAATGATTTTCACTCTATTACACTAGATAATGTAATAAATGTCATAAAAGGATTGAACACCTCAACCTCAGCTTTGGATCCTTGTCCAACCCATTGGATCAAAACAACTAGCAAGACCCTCGCCCCCTACATTCTAAACTTAATTCAAAATTCACTTAAATCAGGCCTTGTTCCACCCCTTCTTAAATGTGCCTCCATCGCCCAATCATTAAAAACGCTAAACTTGACCCCACCTCCCCTTCATCCTACAGACCTATCTCCAGTATCCCCTACCTAGCAAAGATCACTGAAAAAATAGTCCAAACCCAACTCCAGAACTACATTGATGACCACTCCCCCCTCGACCTTTACCAACATGGC
The DNA here is from genome assembly GCA_033557465.1 of Ichthyophis bannanicus. Lineage (NCBI taxonomy): Eukaryota > Metazoa > Chordata > Amphibia > Gymnophiona > Ichthyophiidae > Ichthyophis > Ichthyophis bannanicus. Next base: position 110,498,790 of record CM066040.1, read on the forward strand.
TTTAAAAGAAACCATGGAGTAGAAACACTACTTACTTCTCTACTAAACTCACTGTATTTGCATACCCAAAACCCTACCCAAGGATGTCTCCTCATCTTTCTTGACCTTTCTGCTGCATTTGACTCTCTACCTCACAACCAACTCCTAAACAGACTTCAAGAAATCGGTCTCAATGGTACTACACTTAAATGGTTCCATCTTATCTGAACTCCAGAACTCAACAGGTACGACTTGGAAATGACACCTCCCTCCCATTCACTCTAAAACAGGGTGTACCTCAAGGATCTAGCCTATCCGCCTTACTTTTTAACATCTTCCTTCAACCTGCTTGCAAAATATTCCAAGATCATGACATTCAGTACCAAATATATGCTGATGACATGATGTGCTTCACCCCTTTTAACCTCTCCAACCCCAACTTTTCTAAAATCAATGAATGTCTAACTTCTCTCAAAATCTGGCTTTCTCAACATAACCTGACAAGCAATCAAACAAAAACAGAGGTACTCCAGGTATTTTCTAACCTCACATACTCACCTCCCCCAACTCTCACCATTGCTAACCTCCCACTTGTTATAAAAAATCAAGTAAAATATCTCGGAATTATCCTTGACCAGAACCTCTCCTTCACTGAACACATAAAAAAATCCACTAAGACAATACATGCAAAATTACGCACACTCCGTAATCTTAAACCTCTATTAAAACCCAACTCATTTCGCACTGTATGCCAGTCCCTCACAACTCCTTCACTTGACTATTGCAATCTAATTTACCATGGTCTCCCTAAAAACACAATCCAACCTCTCCAATTAGCCCAGAATACGGTAGCGAGGCTTATATCCAACAAACCCAGACGAGCTCATATCACCACCTGTCCTTCATGACCTTCACTGGCTACCTATACAAAACAGAGCTAAATTTAAGGTACTCACCCTTATTCATAAATAATCTTAAATGGAATCAGCACCATGCATCACCTCACTCCTCGTTTTCCCTAACAACACAAGAACACACCGTACCTCCACCAAAAACTTACTATCCATACCTACAATCAACAGGTACTGCAAACAAGCTACAAGTAATAGAGCCTTCTCCCTATACGCCCCATCTTTATGGAACACCCTCCCCCCCCGAACTACGCAACTGTGAGAGCCACATTGAATTCCGCAAGAACCTGAAATCATTTCTCGTTATAGAGCACTTTTCCTCCCCACCATAAATCTTCATCTCATGACCCCACATGACCCACTTCACTACCCAATCCACTCCAATTCTACACAAAACCGTATGCAACCAAGTTACTCAAATTTATTCAATGTAAATAGTTACCCTAATCAGTTAGCTATCCTCTACCTTTCTCTATGTATTAACCCTACTACTGTTACTCTTAATTCTAAGTTTTTTTATACAGTTACTGTAACCTTATTTATCTACATTGTTTTAATTGTTCCATGTAAACAGTTGTAATATACTGTACTAATGTTCCATGTAAACTGTCTTGACTAGTAGAAAGACGGTATATAAAAACTGTTAAATAAATAAATAAATAAATACCTTCACAGCCCATTACTGTTTGGACAAGGACTCCCACCGGGATGCCTTGTTTGGTCAGGCTGTCCTCAAACACCTGTTCCATACTTGAACAACTCCTGCCCACCTTCCCAGGATGGATGCCTGAGATCCATACGAAGATGGCGAACCCTTGGAAGGGGATCTCCCAGGCATCTTAGCTAGGGAGTCCCCATATGTGAGGACTTATTCCTGCTTGTTCCTGGAGATAGCACAGTTACTTACCTGTAACAGGTGATCTCTGGGAACAGCAGGAATTAGTCCTCACAACCCACCCACCTCCCCTAGGAGTTGTATCTTCTATCTATCTTCCTTTCCTCTCTCTATTGTCTCAGCTATAAACTCGAACTGAGGAGAGCTGGTCAGGAAGGCGGGAAGGCAGCGCGCATGTGCAGTGGGAGGCCCCCAAAAGCTTCCTTCTGGGAAGCTGGGGAGCTTTCCCGCTCAGGCTCCGTCGGTACCGACGTACCCATATGTGCTATCTCCAGGAACAAGCAGGAATGCGTCTTCACATATGGGTACGTCGGTACCGACGGAGCCTGCACTGCAAAGCTCCCCAGCAACCAAACAGAAAGCTTAAGGGAGCATCCCTCACTCCTGCGCGCTCACAACCCACCTTTCACACTGCCTCTCCTCAGTATTCGTTTTTCCGCGGAGCCGACAGGACGTCCTCCTGTCACCGCAGAAACTTTTTTCTTTAAATTCTTATTTCCTTGTTTTCTTGTGGTCGCGGCTGTCTTTTTCCGCCCGCCTCCACCGGTACCCCCCCGGTGCTTTATTCTTTTCCTTTTTCTAAAATTAGAGATTTTTTCTCCTCAGTTTTTGTCTTAACTTTTTGGGCCTACCAGGCCTCTCCAACATGGAGCCTTCTTCCCCTAAGAAGTGCCTTCACTGTGGGAACATAGTTTTCTTTTTAGACTCCAATGCTTGGTGTCTAACCTGTCTGGGTCCTGACCCTTTTTCCCCTGATCCATCAGGCTGTATTATTGGGAGAAGACCTTTTTCCATTTCGAGTTTCCCTCGATGCCGTTTTTCCTCCTGAGTGTCAGGACACCGGTTTATTCTTCTCTCCAGGATCAGGTAACCCACAAACAGTCTGTTAAGACTAGCCAATTCTTAAAGGGTAAGTCTCATGTCAAGCATGATGACGGCTCCGGCCTTGCCTTCAAGACCCCATTGCCAATAAAACCCCGGCGGGAGTCTTCGGCTCCAAAGCATTACGGGGTTTCAGGTTGTTCTTGGGGCTCACCCCTCACAGAACATACCTGAGCCATGCTCGGGGGTGGTATCCGCTTCGAGCGTTACCAATACCCCGGCATCGGCACCGGTGTTGAGTGTTCCACTCTTCACCAGGGATCGTCATCTGGTGTCCTCGCTACCTTCGGGGCCGATCGATACGACCCAGAGACGTCCTCGGTACCTTCGGAACCGATCGATACGAACTCCGATTGACTTTCCAGTATCGGCAGCATCGCCGATACGACCACCGACGCCGGTACCCTCTAGACATGCATCGATAGACTCGCTTTCTTCGATGCCGAGTCTGGAATCGATATCTAGTCTGGAAGACTGGGTACCGACACGTCTGGGTACCGACACGTCTCGGTACCGATTCCGGATGCGTGGTATCGAGGATACTCACCAAGAGTTTTTGGTTGCCTCGGTATCGCTTGAGCAGCCTCCGATGACTGCTTTGATGTCGGTATCGCCTCCGATTCCGGCACAGCTACCGATATCGGTATCGATGCCGGTTCCTGCAGTAACATCGGGACCAACTACTTCCCTGCCTTTTTCACCAGGATCGCTCCTTTCTATACCTAGTTTGGAGTCGATACCCGGCATGGATGATGCAGTACTGACTGTCTCAAGTCATAACCGCCAGTACCAGTATCCATCTAGCAGGCTCCTTTTTCTGCACCGGACCAGTACATCCTCTGGTGCCCAGGCTAGTTCTTCAACTTTAGCTTGTCCAGGGATGGTTCCCATTGGAGATCCTTCTTTTCAGAAATTTCTCCTTGACATGGCTACATTCCTTGCTATTCCTGTCCCTGGCTATGATCCTACGCAAGGCTCTTCTGGGGAAAAGGAAAATATAATGCTTCCTTTGCATCATTCTTTGCAGGATCTTCTTCTGAGAATATGGGAAACACCTTTAAGGGTTTCCTCACCTTCTACAGTAACTGATCTTCTGTATCAGGTGCCCCCCTCTCCAGGGTTTCAAAAGGCTCAACTTCCCCATCATTCCATTGTAGTGGAATCAGCAATGAGGAACGTAAAAAGGTAGAAGCAAAAAGAAGCATTCTTCTTATCCGCCAGGTCGTGCTTCTAAAGCACTGGATGCTTTTGGACGTCAAACCTTCCAAACATCTATGCTGGCAACAAGGATTATCTCATATATTTTTTTATGAGTCTATCCCTTCAGGAGGTCACAAAGAAATTATCTCTTTTGACTCCTTTTCTATCAGGGCCTAAGGCTGCAGACTATTCCTTACTTCTTAGTCATAGCCAAAATATATCTTGGTTTCTTTCTCGTGCTTCCCTTGACTCTTTTGTGTCTGTTAGCAGAACCTCTGCTATAGCCATAGGAGCACGACGTAGAGCCTGGCTGCAAGCTTCAGACTTAAACAGATGGGCACAACAAAGACTGGGTAATACTCCTTGTACTGGAGAAAATCTCTTCAATAGGGAGTCTTTGTCAGGTTGCTCATTGCTCCACTGACTTCCCTGTTTCTGAGGGCTCTCCTAAGCCTTCTCTTTCCCCAGTAGGTAGGAAATGCCCTACCAAACCTTCTTTCCCTAAAAGAAGAAGGTTTTATTCTTCTCCTGCCCATCATACAGATGTTCCCAAACAAGGGAAACCTCGCCTTGGTCTGAAGAATCCAAACTCATGCCAGGAAAATTAACCCTCAATGGGGTTCTAATTGATCTCTTATAACATACAGTTTACTTCTCAGCAGAAGTTTTTTCACTGTTGTTTCATTTGAAATTCTATGCATGGATTCCTGTTTCCAGGACATCCACTTGCTTTCACGTAGGCTGAGCTGTCAGGATATTCATGTTTGTGGGTCACAGGGTTTTCCTCCTCTTCCTACCATGAAGAGGGGTTTGCCACTATCTCATGATAGTTTCCCTGTGCCACCATGAATTTTTTCCTTCTACAGACTTACCATATAGCAAGTCTCCCTTCAGCTCCTAGTTTTCTTTACCCTCGTTCCCAGGGCTTCCCCTGTACGAGTGGTACCATAACGACTGGAAGGCTTTCTTAGCCTTTCTAGTCTTCCTTTCCTTTCCAGTGTAGAGTTTTCTCTGGAGTAACCTCTCTGCTTTCATTGGGCAGCTCATCAGACATAATCAGGATTTTCTCTTCTTGTTCTGTCTGTTCTCTCCGTTACAAGCAGAAGGATTCTCTCTACTGGTCTATTCAGCAGCTGCCCATGCAGGAGTTCCAGTGATTAGACTACTGGTACTTCCTACGAGTTCCAGTCTGTCTTCCACTACTTTTTTCTAGTCTTAGTAGTGCTTCCAAGATAGTGCTCATCTATCTTGGAAAATCCTTATCGCTTCTTTTCTGTCGTCTCCAAATCCCTGGAGTTGGCAGCATACCTGAGGTGGCAGCTGGTTTCCCCTCCTCCAACAGCCACTTTTATTTCCCAATTCTCCTGCATAGTGCTCTCTGCAATCCTACTGAGAAGCTTTCCACTATGGGCCCTTGCTAGAGAGCATGGGGATTTTTTCTCTAATTACTATCCTATATGGTTGAAAAAGACTTCCTCAGTCATTCCTCATGACTGTAGGGGTTCTTTACACCCTTCTATTTCCTTTTAATAAAGGACATAAGCCTTCTCTATGTGACAGTCTAAAGGGTTATCCAGTTTCTACAGGAAATATGCTCTTTTTCCTTGCAGCTTGTCCTCATGGTATCCTAATCCTTCATGGACAGCACATATTTAATTAAACAACGCATGATACCCCCCCCCCCCCTTGTTCCTCAAGTGGG
>CM066040.1:111106858-111509431 GCA_033557465.1 Ichthyophis bannanicus
GGTACTGCCTGTGCTGGGGGTGGATCAAGATATGGGCGTAAGCGTCCTTTAGATCCAAGAAGCATAGCCAGTCGCCCTGCCGGAGGAAGGGCAACAGCACATCAAGCGATAACATCTTGAATTTCTCCTGCACCAGGAACTTGTTTAGACTGCGGATGTCAAGAATGGGCCGCAGACCCCCCGTCTTTTTGGGGACGAGGAAGTACCGGAAATAAAAGCCCCGACCTCAAAGGTGGGGAGGGACCTTCTCGACTGCCCGTTTGGGCAAGGAGGGAGTGCAATTCCTGCTGCAGCAAAACCTGGTGTGCGGGGAGTCGAGGAGGCTCCGCCAGGGAGAAAGGGGGTGGAAGCCTGTCGAAGTAGAGACTATAGCCCTCCCAGATGACCTGGAGGACCCAGGTTTCCGAGGTGATCAGCGCCCACGATGGGGCGAAGCAGGACAGGCGTCCCTCCATGAGCTGCCGTATCGCCAGAGGGCGAGGGGCTATGCCGCTGGCATCAAAACCCCTGAGGGGGTAGTGGGGGGGGGCAGCATCTGGGCCTTCGGGCCCTTTGGTTTATGATGACTTTGGCTGGGCTTTCCCTGCGCAGGAGTGGTCGGTGTCGGAGTAGACGGGTACAGTGGGTAGCCGCGATACTGTAGGCCTTTCCTGGGGAAGAAGGGCTTCTTGGCGGGCTGCTTCTTCTGAGGCAGGGTAGAGGTCTTGCGGGAGAGACAGGTCCTCATGACATACTCCGTCTTGATCTCCACTGCCTTCTCCTCCATCGGCTTACCAAAAAGTTGTTCGCTGAGGCAGGGCACTCCAGGAGCTTCTCCTGCACCAACTGCTCCAAATCCGAAGACTGGAGCAAAGCCTGGCGGCGGGCTCCGATGCCTGCGGCCGCCACCCAAGCCGATGTCTCGAAGCCATCATAGGAGGCTCGAGAGATAAACTTAGAGCACTCGGCCACTGATTTCAACAGGGTGCGGCAGCCTGGAGACCGACGTCGAGGACACTCATGAGGCCCATGGCTCTTGGGGGTTCCCTGGATGGATTTGGGTGTCCCACACGAGGGACCCGTGGTCTCTGGGCGCAGGTCAGCGAAGCTGGCCGTGAGCCCCTGCTGGGAAGCAATGAATGCAAAAACACTGCGTTCCAGCGCCAGCATACGGGATTCCCCCGTGGGCGTGGGGCCCTGGGATGCCGACACCAGGGTCACCGGGTCGGGCATTGAGGAGGAGAAGGGCTCCTCACCAGGACAGCCCTCAGGAGACTGGGTGCCTTCGCCGGAGGCCTCCGTTTCTCTGTGAGGTACCTTGCGGGGCTGCTCCTTGTCCGACTCTTGGGAACGCTGAAGGGGGCTAAGCGACCGGGCGCGGGAGTGCTCGCACTTGTCGGGGGTCCCAGACACCGACTTTGAGGCCTTCTTCTTTTTGCGCCGTTCCACCTCAGGGGACCCCTGGTCCGAGTGTCGTCTGGAACGCGGTGCTGCAGGGGGAGAACCCACCGGAGGGGAGACGACCGAGGGCGCCACCGGAGACTCCGAGGTGGCCTTTCGAAAAATGTCTTCAGACTTCTGCTTACGGCTGAACAAGGCCTTTAGAGGACATTTTCTTGCAGAGCGAACAGAGCTCTGGGTCATGGTCGGCTCCCAGACACCTTAGACAACAGTCATGAGTGTCCGTAAGCAACATGTTCCAAGAGCATCTATTGCATTTTTTAAACCCGGTGGCCATGGGGGCAAAAACGGCCACGGCGAGGTCGAAGACTCACGCGGCCAGCAGTCGGGAAGAAAAAAGGGCGCGAAGCCCAGGAGAAATATTTGTAGAAAAGGTATCCTCGTAAACTCCAAAACAGAGCAAGGGGAGGGCGGGTAGAGGACCGGTGCAACCCAAAAAAAGAAATAAGAGCCTGTTAAGATGAGGAAAATCAAACTTTTTCCGAGGGACGAGGACGTGTGTCCGAAGGGCTCCACGGAAAAAGGGAGACTGAGCAAGATGGCACCCTTGGGCGGGAAGAGGACCAAGCATGCGTGGTAGCAATCACAAAGACTTTCTTTGAAAGCAGGGGGAATTGCTCCGCGCGGGCTCCGTCGGTGCCGACATCACCCATAAGTGAGGACTGACTTCCTGCTTGTTCCTGGAGAATCATTTATTAACTAGAAAGTTAAAGGGAGAGTTAAACAGATGGGGAAGACATGAGAAATCACTCCGCTCTGCAGACAAACATATGCCAATTTGAAGAGAAGTTTTTAGGCCTCTTTTAAATTTCTCTGCTGAACATTTGACTTTCAAGTAATGAGGAAGGTCATTCCAGAAAGTGAGTGCTGGGCAAGAGAATGCTGAGTGACAGGTAGACTTATGGCAGACTCAAGAAGGGGTAGAAATGGACAGTAAATTATTAGCAGGCTGATGAAGAAAGCTGGTGCTGAAGTCACACAGTATTTGCTGTGAACGTGTTTTCATAACACGCCGATAGCGTGAGACTTCAGTGCGAGTATGCAGTAAAGGGCATGCATGCAAATGAGTTGTGCACAGAACTTCGGTGTAAAGTTGAAAGGAGGGGGGCCAATGCATGCACAAACAATAGATGTGCTACAAGTGGCCAATTCAAAAAGGCATGGGACAAACACAGAGGACCTCTAAAGAAAAAAAGGGGACTCGTGTAGCGGTTGATATGGAAGGGCAGACTAGATAGGACATGTGGCCTTTTTCTAGCGTCATGATTCTATGTTCAAATGCACATAAATGTCAAATGCTTACGTTATGCACACGTCATGCAGGTTCGTTTGGCGCTCAGCCCATAATAATCACACTATTTCGCCCAAAAACATGAAATCACAAAAGAGACCTAACAGTAAATGGAGAATGATATAAGCGAGTTCAATAAACACACGATAAGAAGCAAAAGACATTTGCTCTTGAATGCCGAACTTTCGCTTATACGCTGAAAGATACATACAGAAAATTTTCACATCGAAGGTAACTGTTCACCCTTAAACAGACTTTCCCTACATGTGCAAGATATTTAAGTCACCTCAGAGCAAACACAGAGATACTGGTATTATTGCTAGTTCTATAATCCTCTGTGCGTTTCTCTGCATTGGGCACAGAACTTATTACCATCTCATTTTAATACACACAGCTCATTTGTGTGCACAAATCTTTATACCCATTTTAATACACACAGCTCATTTGTGTGCACAAATCTTTATACCCATGTCAAGCTCTCTTCTGAACTTGACAGAACTTGTGCATATAAGTTGCATTATCTGCGCGCAAAAGGAGAGCAAGTCTTTTTGCATCAGCCCGTAGGTGCAGAATGAAGGGATATAGCAGAGACATAGTGGATAAGTAGATTCACAAGGCAGTCTGGAATACCTTTTTTTTTTTTTTAGAACTTTGTAGGTGAGGAATAAGATTTAAAATTTAATTAGGTAGGAAACTGGTAACCAGTGTTCAGCTATCGAATGGATGAGAGTATGTATATCTCATGTCAAGAACAGGATGCTACAAATTTGCTGCACAGCAAAATCACTAGAACAAATAACCAAGAAAATCTAGATGGAGAAATTTAATTTAGGGATGAAATGACAGCCCAAGATGGAAAGAGATGTTTGAAATGATATATCCTGATTAAGTAGTCTGGAAGTGTCAGCTGTGTCAGTAATCCATATCGCTTGGTTTTCCGAAGATTGATTTTTAACTTGTTGGAGGTGAGCTAAGTGGCAGCAGCCTTGAAGCAAGCCTCCAAAACAGTGAGAATGGGTGTGAAGGGACTGATGCTGGCAACTAGCTAAATATCGTCTGCATAAAAGTACCCTAGAACATCATAAAATTGTATTAGTGTAGCCAGTGTACTAATGAAATTTTTGAAAAGGGTAGGGGCTATAATTGAGCCCTGATGGTCTCCACAGTTCAGACTATGAGATGAGGATGAATGCGTGGCTGTTATGACCTGAAATGTATGGAAATAAATGAGTTCAAACTACTTCAGAACAGTCCCACCAATATCAAAGTCTTGAGATTAAGAGTTGGTAGTTGACAAGATCAAACACTACTGTTTTAGTCTAATGACACAACAATTACATGCTTTCCTTGGTCAAGGATTAGTTGGGTATCATTGAACATGAAGAGAAGTAGGGTTTCCATGTTATGTATGTTATGGAAGCCAGACTGCTTAGGATGTAGTACTAATGATTTCCCAATACAATTGATTAGCTAGAACAATACAACTTTTAATCTTGGATAAAAATGAGTGGAAATAGATCAAGATTTAGAAACAATGGAAGAGTCGAGGTAGGTCCTTAAATAATCCCAAAAGCTCCTCCACCCTGTAACTCTGATAGCTTCTACTTACAGACTGGCGATTTGACAGAGAATATTACTAAATTCTTGCTGTGTGATCCTAACTTGTGTTCTTGTAATGCAACTGACCAGTTCAATCCTTATATATTGTTGATCCTGTATCCATTGGCTCTGACGTCTAAACCAAATGTTATGCTGAGATGTTCTCCTCAGTGACCTTCCTTTCCCCCCCCCCTTCTGTGACTACCTGACTGTCCATCTGTCTTTCGTCTCTCTTTTATTTTTAATATACTTTGTTGGTCTATCTCTCTACTGCTCTTTACTCTACATGAATGGCGTTCCTTTCTGTTTCTTTCTCAGTAGTTTCCGTTTTGCTTTTATTGTAAACCGCTGCATGCCTAATTGGTTTAGGCGGTATATTAAATTTTAAATAAAGATAAAGTAGTGTGAAGCAAATGTCAGACATAGTGTGGTGATGTGGGTGCAGCACAGCCCTCTGAAAGAGAGAAAAAAGAGGTTTTTTTTCCATAAGTGGGGGATGGGCTCACCTAAGCATAGGTCCCAGAGAGAAAGTGAAACTAAAACACACTCTTGCAGAGCTAGCCTGAAGCCACACCCAGTCTCCAGAGCAGCTGCAGGGAGAGAGAGGGTGGGGCCAGAGAAGGAAGCAGGCTACAGAGCATTTAAACTGCGTCACTCAGCAAGTGAGGGAGAGACGGAAAGAGAGACGGACAGAGGCAGAGGAAAGCAGAGAATTGAAGGAATTCCAGGAGTCCAGAGAAGCCAGGAGAGGAGACAGCACTGCAGGGCTGTGAGACCTGGTGATTCTAAAGGGACCAGCCATAACTGCCAAGGCAAGTGTCAGGGCCAGAGGCAAGAAAGGAGCTGGGAAAAGATTCAGAACTACATTTCTGACTCTGAAGACAGCAGCTCAAGCTCTGAGTCCATAATCAAACAATTCAGAAAGCCTTGGAGAGGAAGGGTTTCTGCAAGCCAGGTAAACCAAACATTTCCTGAAATTGATTCAGTAAGGGGAAGAAGGGCAAGAGGTTCTGACCCAATTCCAAAGGGGAGAAGGAATCTCAAGTGGGAAAAGCTTTTTAAACTTTTAAAGAAAGCGCAGCTAAACGTTCCAGAACGTGTCCCAAGCCTTGAACCTTACAGCACAGAGGAGGAGATGGAAATTGGGTCTTATCAAGATAATCCAGTGTCCTCTGATGAATCTATGGAATGTGGTTTTTGTACAAGCAATGCTTAGAAGTTTTATTGAAGGCTGTGTGAAAATATAAGAAGTGCTGGTGCCAAATAATGCCATTGTGAAGGGCAGAAAAAAGGTGGAAAACCTCATGCTTTAAAAGCCGCCATTTTTACTAATGCTGGAGCTGTGTTAAAATGCTGTTTGTTTCTAAGCTAAGAGGCAGCACATAATCACACGCTGGTTTGTAGCAGCTGGGAGAAGCTGAGAAGATTGTTGGACTGTGCATGTAACAGAGTTTAAACTGTTTTGCTTAAGTGAAGAAGAATTTAAGTTAAAAAGCAAAGAGTGAAGAAACTGCTTTGCTAGAGAAGTTGAATGTCTCTTTTGAAAAGTTTTTGTTGGAGAAATTATCCTTCTTTCTGTTTGCTATTTGGGAACCTTTATCAAGGCCAGTTGCCAATTTGACGCTGCAAAGAAAAATAAAAAAAATTTATAACAAATTTTCCTGTGTCAGCCTCATCCACTCGGACTGCTTTAATAATAAGCCCACAACTACACTTATAAGGGCCTCAGCTACTACGTTGAAGCATAGAATCAAGTGTGATGACCGGTCGCCCGCACTAGGCAGCTGCCTAGGAGGGGTCGCGGCGCCACAATAGTTGGCTCCTGTTTCCTTCCAAACAGATAAAAGCTCCAAGCTTTATTTTCTCTGAGGTTCTTTGAAATGGCTAATAGCAATATTTCACATGTGCTTTTTGGCCTGGAAATGATTCTGATGTTGCTGACCTCCAAGGTTATTTGCTTTCAAATGTACTCCTTTGCTGCCAGAGATTTCCTTGTGCCACAATGTGTGTTATTTAAACATGCAGATTAGCATGCATATTTAAATGCTATTTTAGAAAGAGGATGCTATGTCTAGATGTCCATGAGGCATGGTTAGGGCGAAGAGAGGAAATGGTTAAATGAGCCTACAAAACAGACATGGATTCTTCATTTTATATGGGGAATCCATATCTCTAAGAAAATGTATGTATGTCGGCATTTACAGCTGACTCGAGGCATGAATAAGTGCCTCTTCAAAAGGGCAGCAATCAATGTCAAAGTCTGCTCCTCCCTCTGACCTTAATCACAAAGGAAGACATCAGATTCCCTTCCCGACCCCCTGTGGCAGCTGAACCCCTCCCGTACCTCAAAGGATCCGATCCCTACCACCTAGAACCCCCCCCCCCCCACCCAACCACCCTCTTCCTAGCCCCCCACTCCCAATTCCCCAATCTTACCAAGGGTCCTTGGTGTCTAAAGAGAGCAGAAGCAAACCCCAGTCACTCTTGCTCTTACAGCTGACGGTTCCAAAATGATGCCAGTAACTCTTAGCAATAACCTCGCAATACTAACTAAATGTCAGTACTACAAGATTACTGCTAGAGCTCTTGAGCATCATTCTGAAATGCAGGGCTGTAACAGCAAGAGCGAATCAGGATTGCTCCTGCTCCCACTAGATACCAAGGTCTCCCAGTAAGGCCAGGGATGGTGAGCAGGCAGGAGGAGATCTGCTGGGAGTAGAGCGGGGGTCACTGGGGGGGGGTGTCAGGTGAGGGGGTTTTGTGCAGAAGGGGGGCTGCAGTGTCAGGTGAGGGGGTTTTGTGCAGAAGGGGGGCTGCAGGTGTGGGATATTAGATGCTTTAGGGGAGGTAGGTTGGCTATCAGGAAGGGGATCTGATGTTTTCTCTGGTGATCAGGGAGGGAGGAAGAGTAACTGGTCCTGTTTATCTATAGCAAGAGCAGCGATTTTAAAAAGTTGCTCTTATGTATACATGGGGGGTATCCATGTATAGCTTTTTAAAATCGCTGATTCTGCTGGACATGCAGAGATACACATGCATTCCTACACCTATTTTACAAGAGGTTCTATGTTTGACAAAGCCTCCTGTAAAATACTATGGGGATTCTCCACGTCCCAATCCTTATGAGTGAATTCCTCTCTTCATGTAGTATGTAAAATCCTCCTTATTGTAATTTTCAAAGACTAGCTAAAGAAGGAAGTCATTTTCTTCCTGAGAGAAGTGCCATATCAACTGGCATGGTCATGCCTCTGCTGTTGTAGTGATGCCTTCAACTCCTCCTCCTGTTTCCCTTTTTGCTGCTCCTTCTGCATGCATCTCCCTCCCTCTTCAGTATGCTCTATTTCCTAGACAGACAGATACTAGGGGTGTTCACTTTTGGGAGTGTCTGTCTCCTTTGTGTCTCCTCTTTCCCTTCTTCCTCCTGCTGTGCTGTCCTGCATTTCCCCACTTTTAATGTTCACAAGTCTTCATCCAGTTCGCAAACCATGAGTCTGATTCATATATTTCTGCCCATATCTCACAGTATAAAATTATGACGACACAGGGATTACAGAAAGTGCCATAAAAAGTTTGTAATTTGTTCACTATCCTGTGCTGTCTAGAGTCCACAATTCTACAACAGTTGAATTTACAAGGGAAATGAATTCACTGATTGTACCACTTCGAACAGCTGGTGATAGGCAGAATATAAATGCTTTTAATAAAATAAGTAAATAGAGAGCCATTAAGAGGATAATTGTATAAAGAATTGCATGCATATGTGCCAATATATGGAGCGTAGGAGTAGCCTAGTGGTTAGAGCACTGGCTTAATAACCAAGAGACCAGGGTTTGAGTCCTACTAGCACTCCTTGTAGAGTTGGGCATGTCACTTATCCCTCCATTGCCTCAGAATAAAGGCTTAGCCATCTACTTCCAGTCAAACTGCCAAGAAAACCCAGGAGCTGCTGGGTCGCCAATATATATGCATAAAATGTATATTATAAAATTACGTCATGTGCACAATTCCATGACTCTGGTGTAGGTATATTTGGGGGAAACGTTTGGGCAATATGCAAGCAGAGTCATGAAGTACCTGCATAGGTTCTAAAACAGAAACCTATATGTGCACTTTGCTGCATTTTAAATTCATACTCTGTGTTCCTAAACACATTTGTGCCAGATTTGCATTACATACAGCATAAAATCACCTGGTCCTAAAATGCTGGCTACAGCACTGCAACATCAGCTTTTTTGGTATTTACTAGAAATACACTGTAACGTAGATAAACTTTCAGCAATTGCTTAAATGCACTAAATAACAGGATGCTGTTTTAAGTAATTTTCAGTGTGTTTAAAATTGCAAATAAAACTAAGATGACAGTGGGCAGCTCTAAAATTATTTGTAATTAGCTACCACAAACTGCAGCTGAGCACTGCTCCTGTAATTATAATTGATGCTTCTCTGACCTTACTGATGACAGTTTTCATAAATTGTGCTTTTCCATTGCACTTCTTGTGCACACATGCACACACCTCAATTGTGTAACTAGATGAATGATAATTCAACGGGACTCCATTGTCCCAATGTCCCTAAGAGCTGGGATAGATGTCATGGGTCAATGGATTGAGACGAAGAGTTGTGGCCTGGCTGGCATGACATTAGAGATTGATGGATTTTGACTGTACACACAAAAGGGCATCATTACGGTGATGGAGAAGACCAAGGATCCCACTGGGATTAGAAAAACCAAATAAGGGTTTATATACCAAACTGTAATGAGACATCTAAACTGACCCAGATGTCTCAAGAGACTTGCGTGATTACAATCAAAAAGTATGCAGATAACAATCAGAACAACACTGACAAGGGTACAGAAACACAATATTAAGGGCCAGTTTCTTCATCCATATGGAGCATTAGAGATCTTTGCAGCACAGTACAAAGTTCAGGCTTCTCTTTGGTCACATAACAGCTACATAGCATTTTCTGTATTAAGCAAATAAAACCTGAAACCGCAATATTCTATTAGGTAATGGTTTATTGGCTCAAAATCCAAGGTACATAGAAGACTAAAATTTCACTGTAAATTTATAGAAACTCCATTTGCAAAGAGCAATCGGAATAAGGGAAAGAAAGAAAATATCAACTAAAAAAGACAAATGTCTCTCTGAGGAAATGGTTTGCAGACTACATAATATACTGGAACAATTTGTTTGCAATCTATTGATTCTTTGTGCCTTGTTCCCATTTACTATCTTCTAGTGAATGAGCTATCTAGTATTATTTATTCCACAGCATGCACTGTCTTTTGGAACAATTTCTGAATCCTTCTGTATAGGACCCATTGGTTTATCACCACTTGCCCAGAGGGTCTGTGTCTTTTACAAGGACAAGCTATGGAGAAGGGCTGCAAAGAGAACAAATATATCTTCATGTATTAGTTTTACGTATCTCAAACTTTGTACAGTTTGAAACAGTATAAAAAGAGCATTCTAGAAGCAAAATCAGGAAAAATAATTGTTTAGAATAAACATGATGCATCAGAAATGTTAGCTATTTTATTGATATAAACACATAGATGCTTTTTTTTTTATCTATGCTCACTTATTGTCCCATCATTCTCCTACTCTCCAGTTCAAACCCAGCACTTTCGCCCCTCCCTCTTCCACATAACCCAAGCACGCTTTCCCTTTTCCCCTTCTTTCTTTCTCTTTAGCTCCCATGAAACAAGGTACAGCCCCAGAGTTGGTTCAAGGTGTTGGCACCCTAAGGAAACCCCTTAAGCCTTATGCCTACCCTGACTGTCAGAACTATTGTTTAGCTTTGAATGCCCTGCTCTTTGTTACCCCCAGAAGCTGCCACCCTAGGCACCTGCCTAGTTTGCCTAATGGTTGGGTTGGACCTGCAATCACATACACACACACACACACACGTAGTGTTTCGTGATGTCCATCTGACGAGGGCTGTGTAACAGTGGCCACAAGGACTTCCTGTTTGTGTTAAGAACATAAGATATGCCATATTGGGTCAAACTAAGGGTCCATCAAGCCCAGTATCCTGTTTCCAATGGTGGCCAATCCAGTTCACAAGTACCTGTCAGGTTTCCAAAAGGTAGACAGATTCCATGTCCTGTGAATAGCAGTGGATTTCCCCGATCCTCTTTAATAATGGTTTATGGACTTTTCCTCCAGGAACTCATCCAAGCCTCTTTTATATCCAGTTACACTAACTTTTACTTATATCCTCTGGTAACGAATTCTAGGGTTTGATTACGCATTGAGTGGTGAAAAAATGTGCGCTCTCTGAAAAGCCATAAGGATTTATAGCCAGAGTGAGGCAGAGAGTTGAAAAGTCTAAAAGAGAGAGATGCAGGGCTCAGAGACTGATGGGAGCTACAGAGATGGGCAGAAAGAGAAAAAGGGAAGAGTGCTTCAGTTCTATAGGGGAGGGAAGGGCAAAAGTGCTGGATTTCTACTGGAAATCAGAAGAATGATAGGGGAAAATTTCCATTAAATGTTCATTGGGTAACAGCTAGTACCTATGAATAAATTATGGGTGAATATCTTCACAACTACAAAAATAACAAAGGGATAATTTGATCTTACCTGTTAATTTTCTTTCTTTTAGTTCTACAAGACCAATCCAGAACCAATGGGTTATGACCATCAGCCAGGTGTTGGAGACAAAAACCAATAATATTTGAGCTGTACCCTATAACAGCATTGTGCAGCCATAGGTCACCAGTAATTCTGTACTCCCCATTTGTATGTTCCTTCATTATATTTTTTAATGTATAGTTTGTTTTGTACACTCAATTTCACATTTTGCCTTCCAATTCTACTTTTTTATAAGTTCCCGTCATTCCCTGTATTTGTCTGTAACCTCTGGTTTTCATTTGTTGCAACTCACATATATTCCATTTCTCACCTGTTGTAGCATACATATATTTCATGTTTTCAGTTTACCACATCCTTGGTCACAGAACTACATAATTTACAACTTAAACTATTCCTGACTGTCTGGTGATGACATTTAGTGGGTGGATTCTTTACATATTAATGCCCTCTGCTTCTGTGCAGCGTTTCCCGCGGCTGATTTTCTCATCAGGTATTGCTGTTCTCAAATTCCATACGTTTATAGTCATTAGTTCAGTATTTTTGTACACTCTTTAATCTGTCTGTGACTCATTCTTATATGTTTAGTTTACGTTTTCAACCATGGATTCACCATTGACTTGTTACAGTTGCATTTTAAATTTCACGATTTTACCTATGTCCAGTCACCACGTATTTCTCATCTGCCTCAAATACTACTTTTTTACAGGTTTCACCTCAATCCTTGTATTTTTCTGTAACCTCCAGTTTTCATTGTTACAACTCACACATATTTCATTTTTTTATCTGATATTTGATGTTTTCAATTTACCACATCTTTGGCCATAGAATTACATATCTACCACTTCAACTTTTCCTGACTGTCCAGTGAGGACATTTAGTGGGTAGAGTCTTTACATATTTATTAGTGCCCTCTGCTCCTGCGCGGCATTTTCCCGCGGCTGATTCTCTCATCAGGTACTGCTGTTTTCAAATTCTATATGTCTATATTACTTAGTTCAGTATCCCTGTACGCTTTTTATTTTAATCTATGACTCATTCTCATATGTTTAGTTCACGTTTTTAATCATGGATTTACCATCGAATTGCCACAGCTGTATTTAAAATTCACAATTTTACATGTCTAATCACCACATATTTCTCATTAATGTTTTTTGTGCTTTACCTACCATAACTTGGCCCTTTTGACAGTCCCCTATATTTCCCCTATTGTAGAATTTGTAGTCCTTTTATAGCTGGTTGCTTCAGCACCTTATTCTTCCGATGTTTGTTTACCTTAGCTTCGCTCATCCAGATACCTCAGTCAGGTCTCTTTTATGCTGTTTTACCCGACACATGGAGCTGGTCCCACGGTCCCCTTCAACAGCTTCATTTTAGTTTTTCATTTAGCTTATTTTTATTTATAGCTTTTATAGCTTATATTTTATTTATATTTGCCCCAACCACTAGGCCACTCCTCCTTCCTAGCTTATATATAGCTTTTATAGCTTATATTTTATTTATATTTATATTTGGAAAAAGAGTCTACCAAGGTGCCACGCTCAAAGTTAGAATCACCGCCCACCAATTCCAGATGATAATGTACCATGACTCCATCCTCTCTAAAGGCAGGGACGTAATCGCCTCCCTACCCCTGGACACCCGTGACGCCCTCGGCCCCTTTCTACAAGACCTCGGGGAATGCGGGAAGCACCTCATCAAATCAGCCTTTGAAACTGCCTCCAGGACCACAGGAACAGTGATAGCCGCTCGGCGGGTGGCATGGCTAAGAGCCTCCGACCTCCGCGAAGACACGCATGAGCGCATAGCGAACGTCCCCTGCTCGGGGAACAGCCTCTTTGGCAGCAAAGTCAAGGAAACTGTGGACGTCCTAAAAGAAAACTGCACGACTCAGCAGACCCTATCCAATGAGGGCCTCACCCGACAAAACTTGAAAGGCTATACAGTGGCCTAGTGGTTGGGGCAAGTTACCTCAGGCTGGAAGGTTGGGGGTTCAAATCCCACTAGAGGACAGCAACCTTGGGCCGGAAGGACTGGAGTTTCTAGTCCCACAGCTGCTCCTTGTGGTCTTGGAAAAACCACTTAGCCCTCCATTGCCCATGTTCCCTGTAAAATAGTTATCGCCAAGTTATAATGCCCCGTTCAAAGTAATTTCAGTTTTTTCAATGTAAACCGCCTTGATATCATGAAAGGCTGTATATAAGAAATGTTAAATAAATAAAAAATATATAGCTCTATTTTAGTTAGTGAAATATCTATGTGAGCTCCATTTTTTTCTTTTTTTGCTTTTATGATGGTTTTATATAAACATTTTTTGTATTATTTTTAGCAGTTTAATAAAACAGTATTACATTTTAAATGTTATCACATGTATAGGTATGGACATTTTTTTATATTTGTTGTTGTTTATTCTATTTGCCAACACCTTCTCCCAATAATGAATCTCTCAGTCAACTGGATGTTTGCTACAGCCTATTTGTGTGTGTGTGTGTCTATCTCTCTCTCTCTCTCAGTTGTCTAATGAAATGCCATTTATATATGTATAACCTATGTATTCCCCTACTTTTTCCCCCCTTCCCTTCTCCCTCTTCTTCCTTTTCCTCTTCCTCCCTCCCCCTCTCCTCCCCACTCGCTCGCCCTTACCCCTCCCCCTCTCCCTTTCCCTCCTTTCCCATTTCCTTCCTCTTTCCCCCTCCTCTATCATCCTTCCCTTCCTTCCTTTTCATCCTCCCCTTTTCCCTCTCCTCTTTTCCCATCCTCTCTCTTTCCTTCCTCCCCTTTCTTTCTCCTTCCCTTCCTCCCTCCACCTTCCTCCCCTTCCCCATCCACCTCCTCCCCTTTCCCTCTCTCCCCCTCCTTCCTCTTCATTTTTTACATTATTTAATCATTCGTTATCAGAATTTGTTTATGAACTCATATGTTTTATGTGTCCCCTTAGATTGGGAAGAGTGTCTTTGCAGGGTCCCTTTCGGACGGGCTCCACGCAAATTTTGTTACGATCATTTGGTAATGAATTTTAAAAGTTTTTAAGTTAATGTATTCTTTCAATATTTTTATTGTGTAAATTTACTTTAATTGTATCTTTTTGATGTTTTAATTATAATTTCTTTGTATGTATTTTTTTGTGTGCCCTATTTTTAGACCCCTGATGAAGGCTTAATGTCGGAAAAAAAAATTTTTTTCAAAGTTTTATTTAGAAACCATCAAAAAAAAACATAAGTACATAACAAGTAACATCCACTCCCTGGGGTTGACTCATCCCCAGGGGCAGAACACAATGATGGTTACAAGGATTTTCAACAATTACCCTCCCCCCCCCCTCCCCACCTCCCCCCCCCCAACAACCCATGTCGAGGCCACGCAGGACCATCTCGGAAAGTTCCACAGGGCACCCACAGAACACTACAAATAGGTAAGTTTATCAACAACCCAACTGCAGGACCACATTACGGGTCCGGGAACGCAAATGTTGAAGATATGGATCCCAAAGTAGCAAGAAGGCGGACCATCGCTTGACATGGCCTCGGGCAGCCCTACACTCCAGGAGCATAAGCTGATGGAAGGAGTTCCGCCACTCCCAGAAGGAGGGAGGGTGGCTGTCCCTCCACCGCCGCAACAGTGGCCCTTTACCCACCAGACATGCCTTGCGCACTAGCCAGCGACTCCATTTCCCCTTCGGAGAGGTAAGGCTCAGGAGATCCAAGACCACCAAGGCAGCATCCCAGTGAACAGGTTGTCCTAACAGATTAGCCATATATAGAGCGATTCTCCGCCAATATGGGCGAATCCGTCGGCAGCCCCACCACATATGTAACAAAGTCGCCATGGGCTCCACACACCGCGGACAGCTGCCATCCATGGTCAAGTGACAACGAAAGGCCCTCCGCGGGGAGAAGTGAACCCTAGTTAAACATTTAAGTTGTATTTCCCGCCAGCGGGCACCGTCCGCCAGGCTCACCACTCTCCGGAGGGCTACCAGGATGGTGTCATGGGGGATCTCCCGCCCCATTTCGGCCCCCCAAGCCTGTTCCACTCTACAATAGTCTGGCCGCGGTCGGAACTGCTCCAGCCTGAGGTGAAAAACCCGAATTGACGGTCGTTCTGCATCGCCGAGGCCAAAGAACGCTATAATCTGAGCCGAGCAGTCGCTATGTAACTCCGCCCCCAAAAGGGAAGCCACATAGTGGGCCACTTGCATATACGCAAAGGAATGGTGGGGCCTCAGTTCAAACTCACGAGATAGTACAAGGAAGGATTTAGGTTTCCCCGCCAAGTCCACCACATGGCCAAAGTTACGGACACCTCTCTCCCCCCAAAGACGGAACGCGGCGGTCTCGGTGCCCGGAGTAAAATTGGCATTCCCCCGGAGGGGTAGCCAGCTCGACACCTTCCAACTATGACCTCAGTAAGTATTCAGCTGCCGCCAGGTCTTACATACCGGAGTTAGCAACACACTCTCAGCCAGATGAGTAGGCCACCTGCTGACCTCCAGGTGTAAAAGGGCCCGTAGAGAGTGAGGTGCCACATATGCCTCCTCCAAGGCCCTGGGCGTGTAAAGGTCGGTATCGCCCAGCCAGTCCCCCAGGTGGCGCGCTTGACAGGCCAATGTGTAAGCACCAAGATCCGGAAGCCCCCACCCCCCGCTCCTCACCCTCCCCACCAACCGACCGTAGGGGACACAGGCTCTCGCCCCCCCCCCCCCCAGAGAAGGCCACGAAACTCCGCCTCAAAGCGCCGGACATCCCGCCGGAGCAGCCAGACAGGGAGGGTCTGCAGCCAATATAGTATCCGCGGCAAGAGCACCAGTTTGATCGCCGCGATTCTCCCCCTTAGAGACAAGGGGAGAGGCCGCCAAGCCTGCAACTGGGTTCTTACCTTGGTCAGCATCCGTTTCAAGTTACTCCCATATAGGCGACCTGGATGACAGGGTAGTACAATCCCCCAGATATATAAATTGGTTCTTGGCCCATTTAAGAGGGAACTCACCCAGCCAGCCATTCCGGAGGCATCCCGACACATCCAGGGCTTCGGACTTATCCCTATTAATACTTAGCCCTGCAAACTGCCCAA
Source organism: Ichthyophis bannanicus (assembly GCA_033557465.1). Classification (NCBI taxonomy): domain Eukaryota; kingdom Metazoa; phylum Chordata; class Amphibia; order Gymnophiona; family Ichthyophiidae; genus Ichthyophis; species Ichthyophis bannanicus. The sequence continues at coordinate 111,122,855 of CM066040.1, forward strand.
AGGTTCGGAACTCCCGTAAGAGAAGGGGCAAGGAATCTCTAGGCGAAAGCAAATGTACCAACAGATCATCGGCAAAGGCAGATATCTTGAATTCTTGATTGCCAATGCTGACCCCCCTTATAGAACGCAATCCCGCCACTCTCCGCAGGAGGGGATCCAACGAAAGGACGAAAAGGAGAGGGGAGAGGGGGCAGCCCTGACGAGTCCCCCTTTGCAATGAAAAATTCTCAGATAACACCCCATTGCAAAGTATCGCTGCCGTCAGGTCGGCATACAGACTCGCGACCAAGCTACAGAATAATGGCCCTATGCCATAGCATGGAAGAATATATTTCAAATATTGCCAGTCCACCCTGTCGAAGGCTTTTTCCGCGTCGAAACTGACAAGCAAGGAGGACAACTGTCTATGCTGGACCCACTCTAAGGACGCCACAATTTTGCGCAGGTTGCGGACAGCATATCGCCCCTTAACAAAACCGACTTGGGATTCATGAACCAGTAGTCCCAAAAACTCCGCCAGGCGGTCCGCTAAAATTTTTGCCATTAGTTTAAGGTCAAAATTAAGTAGAGAAATAGGACGATATGAGGCCGCAGAGAGAGGGTCCTTCGCCGGTTTAGGAATAAGAACAATATGGGCATGGTTAGCCCCCCACCGAAAGTAGCCCTGTTGCGCCCTCCGATTGTGTACTGCGGCCAGCGTTGGGGAGATAATTTCATTAAGAATTTTGAAGAATTCGGTACCAAGCCCATCAGACCCCGGGGATTTATAACAGCTGGCTTTAGAAATAGCCCCTTGCAGCTCAGCTGCCGTTATCGGCCGGTCCAACTGCACTCTTTGCTCCGCCGACAAGCGAGGTAAGTCCATTTCCCACACATACTCCACCATCTGCGTGAGGGAGGGCGACTCCGCTGTATAGAGGCTCTGGAAAAAGGAACAAAAGACTCGCACTATCTCCGGGCTCTCCCGATGTAACGTCCCCGAGTCATCCCGCAGGCCCGGTACCAATTTGGAGCCCCTGGGTCCACGGAGGCATCTGGCCAGTAATTTCCCGGGCTTATCCCCGTAGCGGTATAGTTGGTAACGATAGTATAACACAGACTTCTTTGCCCTTTGATGCAAGAGTTCATTTAATTCCGTTTGAGATTCCCACAACAGCTTTTTTAGCCCTGCGGTCGGGTTTTGGGCCCATCGGCGCCGCAGCCTCGTCACAAATTTCTCTAAACTGATAATACGTTCGGCCCTCAATCTTCTTTTCCTGGCAAGGAACCCTATAATGTCCCCCCGCAGTACCACCTTAGCAGTTTCCCAAAGCAATTCTGGGTCATCCTGGTGACCCCTATGATCAGCTTCGAATTCCCGCCACCGCTGCTGAAAAAAAGAACGGAACTGCGCGTCCTTATATAATTCGAGTGGGAATCGCCACGTCGGGGTCCGAGAAAAGTTCCCATTCCAATAGACGTCAAGCCAAACAAAAGCATGGTCAGATATCTCCATAGGCCCTATCTGAGCTTCCACTACTTTAGCAAACAGACCAGTAGAAATCAACAGGTAATCTATACGTGCGCTGGTGCCATGAGCCCGAGACTGATGCTTGTAATCCCGCTCGGCCGGGTGTAACAGCCACCAGGGATCCACCAACCCCAACCTGGAGCATAAGCGTCGCAATGCCCGAACCATCGCTATTCTGTCTCTCGGCTCCCCCCCTTTAGATGTATCAAGATCGACATTCATGACACCATTAAAATCTCCCCCCAGAATCACGGGGGACTCCGGTAGCGTCTCGATTTTGGAGGCAAGACGAGCATAAAGGGGCAAGTCTAGCACATTGGGACAATACAAATTGCCTAGAATAACAGGCCTCCCCTCAAGAACTCCCTGCACCAGTACAAATCTGCCTGTCGGGTCGACAAGGTCCTTGACAACCTCAAGCCTCACACGCTTATGTATCAAGAGCACTACACCCCCCTTCTTCCCATGAGCCGGGGCCCCCCATACCTGTCCCACCCACTCCCGGCAAAGTTTACGGTGCTCCTCGGCAGTCTGGTGGGTTTCCTGGAGCATAGCGATGTCCGCCTTCTGCCTTGCCAGGGCCTGCAAAATTTTGGCCCGTTTAATCGGGTTGCCCAGACCACAAACATTCCAAGAAATTATCTTAAGCGGCATGTAATACATAGATAGACCCACTATTATACATCACATACCATACCTGATTCAGGGAAGACACCTCCCCAGCCTGAGGTCCTCCCCTCCTCCCCACAAGATAATTCCCTCTTGCCGTCCACTCCTCAACTGGTCCCCTAAAATACAGCCCCCCTCCTCCTCCCCCTCCCTCTCCCCCACCCTCCACCCTTCCCTCCCTCCCCCCTCCTTCCCCCCCTCCTCCCCCTCTCCTCTCCATTCCCCTAAATCTACTAACATCCGCCTCTCTCCCACTCTGTGACTCCTAGATGCGTGTGGTGCCCCCCAACCCCTCCTTTATACCGGCTCCTCTGCGAGCCGTGGGGGGGGGAGACACCCCCCCCCCGATTCCCCCAACCACAGAGACTGAGCCCCTCCCCACTCCCCCCCTAGCATCCAACCCCGGCAACCCAAAACTCCCCTCGCACCCCCCCATACCCAAGGAAACAGCCAACAATTAATACTTATAACAATTTTAACAGTCCCCTTACAACCCCCTCCCCCCACAGGGTTACCACCGCAGCCTCTTCACAGTCCAAAGCGGCGTGTGCCAATGGGTTCTTCGGATCCACACTCCTCTCCACTTGGCCTCAGGTCTCGGCCGCTGCCGCCGCCCTTCGTCTTATCTCCTCCACATAGGGCGTTGCTGCTGTCGCTGAGTCAAAGGATCGGCGAGTCCCACCATGAGTGAAAATCAGCCGGGCAAGGTATTGCACCATGAATCTGATATTGTTGTCTATCAGAAACTGGCACAAAGGTCCGTACTCTCGTCGTCGCTGTCCCAGGGCCGCCGAATAATTCTGGACAATACGCAGCTTAACATTGTCCTTATGAATTACTCCTTTCTTCCGCACTGCACGCAAGACCGCTTCCTTTTGCGGGAATCGCAGGAACCGTGCCAGAACCACCCTGGGTCGGCCGTCACTGGCTCTCCTAGGCCCAACCCGGTGCGCTCTCTCTATTTGCACTAGGGTGCCTCCCAGGGTCATTCTCCAGGATTTGTTTCACCAAGTCCTCCAAATAAAATTTTAAGTCCCTGTCCTCTATGGCATCCGGGATCCCCAGGAATCTCAAGTTGTTACGGCGGGACCTGTTCTCAAAGTCGTCCAGCTTGGCCTCCTGACCCTGAAGTAACTTTTTCACATGGGTCAGCTCCTGTTGCAGCTCCAGCACATGCTCCTCCGTCCGCTCTATCCAGTGCTCTGCTTCCTGCATTCGGCTCCCCAGGGCCTCCACGGAGGTTTGGAGGAGGTCCATTCGGCCCCGCAGGACTGCAAATTGCGCTGACAGCGCCCCCGCCATGGAGATTTTGTCCACCATCCCCGCCTTGGCCTCCCCCTTCAGCGGCGAGGAATGCTCCCCCCCTAGGCGGCAGAGGGGTCTTCTCCTTCTCCACGCGGCGGCCTCTCTTTGCCGCCATACCAGGGCTGCGTCGGTCTTCGGGGTTCTCGTCCCCCGTCCCCCCACTTCACTGCCAGACCACGGCGGCGTAGGTTCGCCTCTCACGTGTGTGCGCTGCTCTGTTTCCGCGGGGGGGGGGGGGGAGTAGGGCCTTCTCCATCCCCGGTTCCGCTGGCGCGTCCCGATCTCCCCGCGCCTGAGGGGGGGCCTATGCCAGGCTGAGCGGCCCCCGAGGAGCTCCCGGGGGAGAAGAAACAGGCAGCGGCCCAGCCCAGGGCCCGACAGGGGTTTCCAGCTTCCCCCTGTTGTGTTGGTGTCTGCCGCCCTCCTGGAGCACTAGTTATAGCGGGGGGGGGGGGGAGCGATAGGCTTTAGTCAGGGATGCACCCTCCGCCGCGGATCGCGGCTCCGAGGGCCAGCTGCAATCTGCTGCTTATCGGGTCTCTCCACGGAGTGGCACTCACTGCAGGCTCGAGGTCTTCCGCGCCAGCCTCCCGGATCCAGGCCGCGGCTGCAATTCAGCGTGGGAGGGAGATGTGGGAGCCCAGGGGCGCCAGCTCACATTGCGGTCCAGTCGGGGAAGCAAGGAGGAGGCTCAGAACCCCGAACCCGGCTCCCACCGACACCTTTTTCGTCGCCGGAGGGGCAAGGGGGCCCAGAGCTCAAGCAGCGTGCGACCGCTCGAGCTCACCGCATCACCGGAAGTCAATGTCAAAATTTTTTAAGTTGGGTCCCCAATAAAATTTCTTCTGTCAAGTTACTTTAGTGTGGCTGTGGTTTTACGTCTTCCGCTCCTTGCTTGGTTTTCAAATTTGCGGAAGTTGTCCTTCTCCCTTCCTCCACCAGTATTTCTGCAACAAAGCATAGATAAAACCAACCCTCAATTTTATCCCCACAAAGGTGGGGGGAATCCAGGGTTCCAACCGAAACTCCAACAAACTGCGAGAACCAGAGGAAAACACTGAGAACTCACCTGTCCCTGAGGAAACATCACGAACAAAAAAGATAATAAACAAGGAAGGAATCTGGACTGGTCTGCTAGGACTCAAAGAAAATTAGCAGTTAAGACCAAGTTTTCTCTTTCTTATTGTCCTCGCCAGACCAGTCCAGAATCAATGGGATGTAGCTAAGCATTCTCTATAACCAATACAAAATAGTGGCCTTCAAAGCTGCTTCCTCTTTCTCTTTTAAGTGCCTTCAAGTCAATGCTGACTTCTGGCAACCCAGCAGCCCTTGGGTTTTCTTGGCAAGGTATGACCTGAAGTAGGTTGCCAGGCCTTTTCTTTTGAGGCAATGGAGGGTAAACATAAGAACATAACATAAGAACATAAGATATGCCATACTGGGTCAGACCAAGGTACAACAAGCACAGTATCCTGTTTGGAACAGTGGCCAATCCAGGTCATACGTACCTAGCCCTTTCTCGCTGAGCTTTGAGTGTGTGTCTTACTTGCTACTTTGTTTCTTCTGAAGCTGAGAGGAACTGCTGCTCTGTCCCGGAGAGCACTGGGGATCACGTGAGCAGAGCGGGCTATAAGACCAATAGCCCCACCACGGGCGCGTGCCCATGGGTGCGTGCTCCGAAGGGGCGTATCCTAAGGGGCAGATCACGCCCCTTTGAAGCCCCTTCGGAGCACGTAGGAGCAGCCCAGGAAGTCAGGTTTGTTGCGTTTATGGGGAAGCGAAAGAAGAAATCTCATTCACCTTCAATGTCTTCTGGTAAATCAGTTAAAGTTGTCGGTCCCATGGACAGCCATCTTGTCCATGGTTCTGTCCTCTCTTTTGCAGTCGCCGTCAGACTCTTCAGTCTCTGCAAGTCCTGCTTCGCTGAATACGTCTCCTGATCCGCGTAGGGTTTTATCCCCACCCAGCAAACAGCCGCAGGTATCGAATGGAGAATCGTTTCACTTTTGCTGTGGATGGCAAGTGATTTGGTTCTGATATACTTCCTGAATCCTTTCTGAAGGTTAATTCTGACGCTGTTGCAATACCTTGCCCAAATGATTTTTCTTCTTTGTCTTTTGAAGATCCCCAACCTCCTAAAGATGTATCATTGCAGGATATTTGGCGGACTGTTTCTAGAACTGAGCTTTCTTTAAAATCTTCTTTGGTGAAACTCTCTACTTTTATGCAGGACACTGTGAACTCATTGACTGACCACCGGGATACACTGGGAATTCTTGAGTCCTATCAAGCTAAATTAGATGGTCAGATGGTGTCTATTCAAGGCTCCTTGACGTCTTTTGTTCAAGACTCCTTGCAATTACACCGTCATGATGAAATATTTGAAAATGCTCTGTGGGTGAAGAACCTTAGATTCCTAAACTTCCCCTGCACCCATTACCTCTCCCCGAATATCTTGTTTGTTAAGTATTTGAAGGATGTGTTGAAAATCTCTGATCCAGATTCTATAGCTCTATCTAAAATATATTACTTACCAATTGGTATTAGAGAGAATCTGGCATCTGATTCGGAGGCAGGTGGTGCTGCAAGTGGGGAGCTAGATCGTTTATCAGTGCAGAGTTTGGATCTATCGGTTTATTTAGAGTCTTCTGTTGAGGAAATTTCCACTCAAGCTACCTTGTTAGTAACTTTTTCTTTGGAAAGGGACAAAGAGATGATTTTACGATCTTATTTTAAATTTCGGCAAGAGAAATGTTTTGGGCAGAAAATACAGGTTTTCCCTGATGTTTGTCGTACTACACAATTGAAGAGGAAGGCTTTTCTCCAGCTTCGTCCTCGTGTCGTAGCCTTGGGGGGCCTCCTATATACTTAAATATCCTTGTAAATGTGTTATCACACATCAGGGTAAATCGTATATCTTTTTTGATTCATCTCAGTTGGAAACCTTTTTACATAGTTTGGGTTGATGGATTTTTTTTATTTCGGGGCTTTTGCTTAGTATACAGGGGTTTGTTTAACTTGATTCCATCTCAGTTTTTGGTTTATAAATATTTGTTTTATTGTCACACTCCATATTGTGGGCTGGGAGTTAATATTATTTGTTTATAATCTGTGGATTGTGATTAATTACTTTATATTTCTTATGTATTTCCTTGATGAAAGGATTGAAATTAAAAAAACAAACAAGAAAAACCCCTCTCCACTCCCGGAGGGAAATGCACGCTGACAGGTCTCTTCAGAAGCTCTAGTTAGCACTATGAAGTAAACCAGACTTGGTCTACAACACTGGTGTAGTTTGTCTTCTTATTTTGAGGAGGCAAAGTGTAAGGAAGTCATACTGACAGTGGGAAGGAAACAAAACAGCAGGTACTTGGACAATTCGTCAAGACTCTTTATTCATTATCATAATGCTGCTGGCAATTTGTCTTCGCAGGTTTTGTCACTAAGTTCTTGCACTGTGCACTTTGTGATTTTTATCCAATCAACTCATCATCTGGATTAGTCATTTCCTGGTCTTGCACCCTCTGAAGGCGGCCTTTGGCTGAAACGCGTTGGGATTTTGATTTTGTGAATAAAGAGCCTTCACCACTTGTCCACATATCTGCTGTTTTGTTTCCTGCCCTTGGTGTGGGTTTTCTGCTCTCCATTGGACCTCCATACTGACAGGGGTACCAGCTCATCATTAGTGCCTGCAACATTTGGGGGGCTACTGCCTATGATCTACCAGCTCTTAATTTATAATATAATGTGTCCGGCCACACCCTGACACCTATGAATGAGGGACTGCTCGGTGTACCAATTAAAAAGATGATTGATTTGCAAAGAATTAAGGACCGGGTTTTTCATGTATGATCCCCACATGGTGAAAAAGTCTCCTGTGGGACATGCAATATCAGAAAGATTAGCTTATATTTTGGAAAATGTCAAAGCACTGATTTTTGGCCAAGCATGTCCTGTAGCCTACTGAACTATCATGGAAGACTAGTTTGGTGAATTACGGGGAGTGTGAGACTATAATTATGGCCAGAGATTCTATGCATTATACTTTAAGGATTTGATTATGTAAATACTAGAGAACAGATATTATAAGGACTAGTCAATCTGTGATGCTGTGTTTTAAACTTTATAAATACTTCAAATTGGGGCAGAGATAGGTCCAATAGTCCTTTTGGACCATGCCCCAGTTTGGATAGATTTGAACTGGGGGCCTGGACAATAAGGGAATACTTGGAGATACCCTCTGGAGGTGAACTTGGATAGGCGGTTCAGGGAGCTTCTACAAGAGCAATGGAAAGAGTTATGTAAAATATAACGAGGCTTACAAGAACAACCCAACACTTTTTTGGGAAACAGCCAAAGAAGTGCTGAGGGGGGCAAATCATCAACTATGTAACAACTAAGCAGGCAAAACAAAGGGAGAAGCTGTTAAGATTAGAGAGGGAGTTAGGTAAGGTTAGGCGGAGATATATTTTATATACCCTAGCCCAGACGTTAAACATGAAATGCTGAGTTTACAGATGGAAATAAGTTCACTGATGCAGGAAAGCGTAATGTAATTGATGATATTCTTTTGACATAAATTGTATAGGTTTGACAATAAGGCAGGAAAACTGTTGTCTAGCCTAATTAAAGCCAACAGAGGGCAGCAACAAGTAAAAGCATTGAAAGATACGTAGTAGAGGACATATCCAGCGTATGCAATCGAAGATAGAGGACATGTTTCGGTCATATTATACTTCCCGTCTATGAGGCAGATCTCGAGTACAGGGAAAGAGCGGAATTTCTTGGGCTGCATAAGGTTACCGTGTGTTACTGCAGATCAGAGGGAAGAAATGAATGCCCCGATTACCACCACAAAGATAGTATAAAGACATTAAATCATAATAGAGCTCCAGGACCAGATGGCTATAGAGGAGAGTTCTATAAGTTAATAGCCCCTCAGGTGGCAGAGACAGTAAAGAATTATTTTATGGATCTAGTGCAGAGACAAATTTTCCCATATGAGGCAAATAGAGCCATTCTCACCGTTATCCCTAAACCCAGGAGAGACCCGTTAATGCCTAGCTCCTATCGACCAATTTCTCATCTGAATGTAGACATAAAATTGTTGGCAAAAATAATGGCTGACAAATTGGCACTACTTATGATGGAGTTAATACGTGAGGACCAGGTTGGATTTGTAAGGGTCTGGCATAATGAAAAATATGTGGAAAATCTTATCATCTCTGTATATGACAGTGGTGGCTGAAGCCACTGCAAAATTATTCAGCTTTGATACTGAAAAAGCATTCGACCGGGTGGCCTAGCCGTATATGTTCAAAATTCTGGAGGATTGGGGATGGATGGATTTTTTCTAGAAGTAGTTTGGGTTTTGTACTCTAACCCTAGTGGACAAATTCTGGTGAATGGGTTATTGATGGCAGACTTCCCCATACGCAGAGGAACCTGGAAGGAATGTCCCCTGCCCCCCCTACTTTTCATATTAACGCTGGAACCACTTTTGGAGCAAATACGGCAACACCCTAGACTCAGGGGAGCGCGAATAGGGAGGGAGGAAGGAATTCCAGGTATTGGCGTTTGCTGGTGATATTCTTGTTTATTTTGGCACTCCAAAAGAGACATTACCGATCTTGCTAAGGACTATAACAGAATTTGGGCAATTTTCAGGTTTAAAAATAAACTTTGACAAATCGGAGGCTTTGCCGCTGCCACAACAAAACCAAGCAGATTGGGGGGCGACTTTCCCCTAAAATGGGCAGTTTTGTAGTTTAAATATTTGGGCATTCTAATGCCGACAGAGTCCCAGCGGTTATACAATCTTAATATGAAGATGCTCCTCTCCTACAAATAAGAGCACTTGAGTAAATGGAGGGATCTTCCTTTATCCCGGGGGGGGGGGGGGGCAAATAACACTGTATAAAATGGTTATATTCCCTAAATGGAAATTACACTTACCTGGTAATTGTGGTTCCTGGAAGGACTCCAGTTTAGTCCTCTAAATCTGGGTAGTGCACCTCCTCCTGCAGCATGGAGACTGGACCAATCAGAATCTTGTCCTCACCGGCTGTATGCTGCTGGAGATCCCATCAGCCTTAGTGAACTATTGACAAAGCAGACTTAAAGAAGCAAAACATGAAAAGGTAAAAACGAACTAACTATAATAGTAAACTAGTAAGGTAAAACATTAACCTTAAACAATCCATCTGACCCCCCCCCCCCCCAGAATGAGGATGCCAGTATTCCGCACTTTGCCTCTGCCCCATCATCCCAGAATAAGTGACAGCGACAGCAGAAGACCAAGAAAGAAAGAAACAGAAAGGGAAAAGAAAGACTGGCCATAGCCAGAGCCTCCAAACATGAACCATACTGTGTTTTGCTTATCGGAACCATCCCTTCCCGCAGTCATTGCGTCCTTCAGACAGAAACTCTCTCCCGGGTGGGAATGAGGACTAAACTGGAGTCCCTTCAGGAACCACAATTACCAGGTAAGTGTAATTTCCATTTCCCAATTGGTCCTCCAGTTTAGTCTTCCACCTCTGGGATATAAAAGAGCAGTTAACATTGGGTGGGACCTCTCCAACCGGCACACAATACTGCCTATCCAAAGCATGAATCCCCCGCTGCCAAATACATCCAGACGGTAGTGCTTGCTGAGAGCCTAAGAGACGACCAGGTAGCCGCCCTGCAAATTTCTGCTGGGGGAACTAAGCTGTGCTCCGCCCATGACGTCGCCTGCGCCCTAGTAGAGTGCGCCCGTAATCCCATTGGAACTGGACACCCTTGCAAAATATATGCCGACGCAATTGCCTCCTTAACCCATCTGTCATCAGTCATCGCACCCCATATGCCAAATATTCTGATCCGGATTCCAGCCAAGTCACCTCTAGCAAACCCTGCTGATCCAGGCGAGGATCCTGCCTTAAGTGCTGGGCCCAGCGCAGGCAGGCCCTTGCCACCCAGGCGCCACCGATAGTGGCCTGTAAAGATAGAGCATCGGCCTCAAATGCCTGTTTCAATAAACCACCCACCTTTCTGTCCTGCGCGTCTTTTAAGGCAGCACTACCTTCCACCAGGTCACTGCCGACACCGCCGCGTCTACCCGCGGTGACCGAAACTTTTCTTTGTCTTTATCTGCCAAAGGATAGAGCCAGTTCATTGTCTGGATACCCTTCAAAACCGCTTCAGGTTGATCCCACTCAGTTTGAGTCATCTGATCTACAACTCTGTGAACCGGAAACACCGTTTGAGACTCTCGCACCACCTGAATGAGGGGATCCTCTAGACCCTCCTCCTCTGCAGGCCGAGCTGTAGCTAGATTGAGTGTCTGGAGAGACTCTGTAATCAGGGGTACAAGTTCCTCCTTGCGAAACACCCGTATGATCCTTGCCTGATCTTCAGGCTCCGGAATCTCCCCCTCTTCCAATTCGTCAACACCGTCCTCGGGATCTACCTCTGCATCGTTCGCATCCCCTTAAAAGGGAGCTTGCTGAGCCGTGACTTCGAGGACCCGTCGGCCGCCCAATTCCACAGCCAAATGGACCTCCGGGCGGCCACCAGGGATGCCATACTATCCAACGTTAGACGGATCGCTAGAGCTTTTTGCCGTCCTTTGCTGGGCGACAGAACAAAAACGTCCCAGAGCGGGCAAGCCAACTCCAGCGCATAGCCTTCTCGAACTATCTCCACACCCACTGATCTGAAGCCACGGTTGCAGAACTGTCGGAAAGCACTCGCCCTGCCCGATGCTTCACTTCGGAACTGAACGCTTGAAGCGCCAGCGCTACCGCCCTCAGCTCCCACTGGTTGAACGACCAATGGAGCTCCTGTTCGCTCCAAACATCATGAGCGAAAAAATTCTTATAATGAACTCCCTAGCCTGCGAGACTCACAACTGTCAACATCAGGAGACACCGCAGAAGTTCCAGCGGCCTGCACACCGTATGCTCTCCATTAACGAGCCCCAAAGAAAGGGTCACCTGCCTTGTGCGGTAGATGGGTGCCATTTGTTGAGAGAATAGTTCTGGGGCGACAATCATCTTGATAAGGACCTTTGTGGGGAGCGCCTGCAAGCTGGCCTACAGAACTACCTCCAAGTTGCCGCCACTGCCCGAGTGGCCGAAGAGAGCTCCAATCCGGCGGCACCGGAGCCACCAGAACACTTGCATACTAGCTGTTGAGGAGCCTGACCTTTCCGCTCCGGCTGAAACACTATTCCCTATTGGTAGCCGAATCATAACCTCCCATGTACTCCAGGACTTGAGACACGCTAAACGACTTTTGACCGCCTTGACTACCCAGCCGAGATCCTGAAGAAAAATTCTTATTTATTTATTTTTTTAACTTCTTCCGAACCCCGGACACTCTCGGCCCAGAACTGTGGTCGAATCAGCCAATCGTCGCAACAAGGGGGAACTAAAATGCCTTCTTTCCGAGAAGCCGCCACCACCACCCACATAACCATGGTGACGGTACACGGGGTCGTCCCCAAAATGAAGGGCAAGGCTTGAAACTGAAAATAACACTAAGAATCTTCTGACGTACTGCCCATATTGACCTGCGCAAGTATGTCTCCAAAAGATCTAGGGATGTTACCCCTACTGATCGCAACGGTTCTATTCAAAAGTGAAACGCTCAGAGACAGCGATTTAATTCGTTGAGATCTAAGACCGGGCGAACCAATGCTAGGGCATACTCTTAGCGTATTACCTTCAACACCCATTGCCGTTCCACTATCTGGACCCCGGCAGAAAGAAACTCTCGAAGACTTCTTCCTATCGACTGAACTGCCCCCTGGGCCCACCTTGCTTCATTGTGGTTTTCTGTTAGCCGCGGATGAGGTAGCCGAGGATCCCCTTCCTGCACTTTGAAAACCCTTGAGCTCTGGAAGCATAAGTACCTCATTGAGGCACTCCCAAACGAGCGGTTGCTTACTGACCATAGGCAGATGGAAGGATCTTATCGCTTTCTATCCTCTATCTTTCTAATTAGATACATTCCTTGTATGTAGGCGCCTCCTGTTTTCCACCAAACTGAAGCAGCCACAAACCTATATGTAGTTTGTTTTGTTTTGTTTTTAAACACATCTTTATTCCTGTCTCTGGCTGTCTATCAGATCCTTCTCAGGAGAAAAAACACCAAGCATCAACCGTTTAGATCACCTGACCAGGAACGCAGTACTCTGAAATCTGTGCGGTAACAACCATGGCCTATCGGATTAGGCCTTTCCCCACCTGTCTGCATCAAGCTATTGTGCACTGAAAAGGTTTTGAGCTGCATAACCCCAGGAATGCTTAAAGATTAGGTGGGAGACACATCCTTTGATATCCTCCCATATCAGGCACTGTGGTCTAGCCGGAATGGTGAGAAGGGTTGGGAATACTCCCCAGAAGCACCCTCTGGACCCGGGCCTGTAATCGGATCCCTAGCACAGTGCACTTCCACAGACTCAGTGACCTAGCCTTTGAAGTAAATAAAATAAAACCTAACTAACTGAAACTAAAAAAGGAAACTGCAAAATGTCCCCCTAGGACGAAACTGCTCCGTCCCACGTCACTCTTCGGTGGCTGCCTCCCTCCGGCACCCAAACACAGCAAGGGGAAACACATGGAATAGTCTCCCAGTGGAGGTGGTAGAGATGAGGACAGTAACTGAATTCAAAAAAGCATGGGACGAACACAGAGGATCTCTAAAGGTAAAAAGGGGACTGTTGTAGTTGTTGATATTGAAGGACAGACTAGATAGGCCATGTGGTCTTTTTCTGTCATCATATTTCTATGTTTCTATGAACAACCAAAAGGTTTAAATATATACCTGCACGAACAGCCATGAGACGGAGCCTCACTCAGAGAAAAGGCCCCAATTAAAACACTGGATGTGTGTATCTCTCAGAGTATTAGAGCTTTAAAATGATTAATGAAAATACATGCATTTCTTCAAGCGAAATACCTTTGATAACGTCCTATAGGAAACAGAAGATTTCACTCCGGAGTCATCTGCCACTGCAATTTTAAATTTGAAATACTTGCAGCCGGAGATCTAGAGAAAGATTTCCCTTCCTGAGTTGCAGAACTTGTAATATATTGTCCATACAGCTCCAGCAAGCCTGACGCTTCCCTTTTTCATGAGGGCCGCCGTTCCCGCTTCTGAACCAATTGTTTAGCCCTAAATATTTCATTACCTGATTTGGAACACCCCGTCAGCCCGGTAACAACAAAGGGAATCTCTGGGCAGACTTTACCTTATTGCTTTCTGTATACTGAAACTTAGTTGTCTGCGCAAACTCCTAGCTGGGGCCAGACTAAACCCAGGTAAAGAGACTGCCCCAGTTCTTCTTCTGGTGGCAACCTCCAGAGAATCCCACCTTAGTTAGGACGGGACAACGGAACAGCAACAGTGCTTTGCCTTAGCGTACAGAACATACAGCCCATGGAACTGATAAATAAATAACAGGCCTATACTAAAATATATAATATATATTAATAAAATAAAATCATCAAAAGAAAGGAAGTGAATATCACTTGACTAATGTCTTCTACATGCAGGGCCTGTCAGCGCACCTGAAGATAAGGCCCCATCGCTGCTCCCGTGTTTTTTTGGGGTTTTTTTTAAACAGATAAGTGGAAAAAGAAAACCCAAACCAAATGACACTAAGCCCACCGGCTTCCTTAAAGAACTCCCCCCCCCCCCCCAGGAAAGAGAGGCTCCACGAGAGCTCAGTTGACTGTAGGAATTGCTTCACTCACTGACTTGCTGAGCCATGCTGTCACTGCCACGCGACTAAAAGGCGCGGGAAACCACCAGGAACCATCTACATATCACAAATCCAAAATTTCTTAAGCCTTCTTTCAATCCAACTTGAATTTAACAAAAATGAAAATGAAACAAAAATTAAAGTAAAATAACTTAATCTAGTCTAACCTACCGTAAATTAAGTTAAATAAGCCTAATTCACACTGAATTTAAGCTCCTGGTAATGAGCTTCATCTGCCTCGCGGCCAGAAAAAGTGCGGGAAGATAAGCCCGCCAAAACCCGTCGGGCCTGATTGCCACCGCGATCCCGGATGCGGCAGTAAAACTCTTCCTGCCGAGCTGCAGCTCCCCGAGGCACTTACCTGCCTGTCGGGAACCCCCAGACAGCAGTTTTGACTTCACCGATGCGATCGGCAGCCCTGCTATCCACGACGCTGCTCACACAGTATTGTAAGCAGCGATTGCGGAGAGAGCTCTCTTACCCCGACTGCTCAGCCAACGCCAAAAACAACACGTTGCGATCACCGGAGCTGACATCTGAACCTGCTGCCCTGCTGTACAACCCCTCTCTGTTCAATCTAGGAGGGGAGAGCAGCTCACCAAAAGCAGAGAACTCAGGAGGTGAAGGGCATCAACTTAAGCAGGATCGAGCCTTGCCAGGTTTTCATTTTTTTTTAAAGTAACAGCACAAAATAAATGAATAAATGAATAAAGTAAAGGGGAAGAAAATAAAGGAACCCCAATTAACTACTCTAACTAATGCTCTTTATCAGACCTTCAAGTGAGCCCAGCACCTAGGCTCACTATGTCCTCCTGCTGTATGGAGACTGGACTCACTGGGGCTGATGGGATCTCCAGCAGCATACAGCCGGTGAGGACAAGATTCTGATTGGTCCAGTCTCCTGCTGCAGGAGGTGCACTACCCAGAGGTGGAGGTCTAAACTGGAGGACCGATCAGGAAATGGCTGTATGTATTGCAGACATTGCCAATATTAGTCAAAAAGAAAGAAACACATCAGCTTGAGAAATTAATCAATGGATTTATGTGGTGGGGTAGACGATCCCGAATCAGATTGGGCTTGCTACAGAAACCCTGGGACCAGGGAGGGATGGGAGCACCGGATATTCGCCAATATTATGTTGCATGCTTGTTGCGAACCTTTGTGACTGGCTAAGTGGGACGGAGGATTATACCCCTGTGAAGCTGGAGCAAGAAATTGCTGCTCCATTGGCCCTCCGATACATATTGCATGCCAAAACTGTTGAGCTACCAGGGACTGTCCGGCAATATGGAGTGTTCAAGGTAATGAGGCAGGTGTGGAGGATGGCTTGTCAGAGATGCCAGGGAAATCTGTTGATAACTCCCTTACTCCCGCTACAGGGGAATGGGGCTTTCTTGCCAGGGATGGAAAGAACTGCATTTGGCCGCTGGGAATCTCAAGGTATTATGGAAGTGGAGCAAGTGTTAGACACGGAAGGTAAGATCATATCCTTCAAAGACTTGCAAGAATGCTATGGATTAAAGTATACAGAGGTGTTCCAGTATTATCAGTTTAGTAGTTACATACATAGATTACCAGTGGGAGATTTGAAGGGGGAGATTTGCTTGCGTTTGGAAGAGTTAATGTATGCCGGGAAATCAACTCACTGTTTCCTAAATTAAACACCATAGTCATGTTTTCACGGTGAATTTTTTCAAAGTTTATAATTTTTGTCGGATCATCTGTCGCGAGGGTGTAAGAAAACACTCATGTAACAGACCCTCCTTTTATTCAACTTTTTTTAAAAAGGTCAGTGCGACCAAGTTATGCCTGAGGCTATAACCAGCCCATAGGACCAGCCCCTGCATAGAATAAATGCTGCATGCGATGTGGTTACAAGAGCTATACATAGAACTAACTGGGGAGGACATGATGAAAGCATTCCAGCAAATCTCAACAATTAGTACTAATTCCGATCTCAGGGAGATGCAATATAAGATCTTGCGAAGGAGTCATTATGCTCCACACAGGGCATTCTGAGAATGTAGTAGCTCCTCAGCGAATTGCCCTAGGTGTGGCCATGAAAGAGCTCACCTGGGGCACATGTGGTCGAATTGTGAAAGAATACAGGGATTTTGGACAGAGGTATATACGTACCTCGGAACCTTACTTCCATGCCCTTTGGCAACGGAGCCGAGGGAGGCGATTCTTGGGCTGCTGGATTACAGTTAACAGAGACTGAGGGAAGGTTGGGGGGAAGGATTGGTTGGGACGTGCTTTAATTTTAGTGCGGCGCATGATACTGAGGAATTAGCTAACAAAGATTGGGCCGACTATGGAGCTATGGAAGAATGTGCTCCATGATCTCATGTTAATAGAAAGAGTCAGAGCTAGAAGTAATAATCGATTGAGACAAATTTCTGGAAGAGAGGGAGCCATATGTTTAGCATTAAACTCCCAAAGAAAGAAGCCGTATTCTAAATGAACTACAGAGAGTAGAATAGACAAACGAGGCAGACTAGCACAGCCACTGTAGCTGGAGTGGCTCTAATTTAATATGACTTTACTATTCAGAGAATCACTTGTTTGTTTATAACAGAATTGGATGCAGGATGCCAGTCAATCTGCTAACGTTTGTTTGACAACTAGCATATCAATTCTGTTGGAGTCAAATGATACGAAAAGATGCACAGACTTCCTGATTACCTCAGTTCTCTTGGGGTAGTACAAGAGAGCTTAAGTCCCCATACTAAGGTCTATGGGTCAAATGCAGTTCCTGGAGCAAGTTTTTCTTGCCCTCCATACTCTTCCAGTTGCCAAAGCAAGCTTTCTTTTCTATTTTGCTTGCATATTCCATCCTGATAGTTTGAGGGATTGAAGGGAAGGGTTGTACCACTCACCCGAGCCTCACACTGTCATCTATCCACGTCCCTCTCCCCCAGGTGGTAGATGCTGGAGAAAGAGTAGTTACTCACCTGTAACAGGTGTTCTCCAGGAGCAGCAGGAATCAGTCCTCACATATGGGTGACGTCGGCATCGACGGAGCCCCCATGCGAAGCATTTCCCCAGCTTTCAAAGAAAGCCTTTGGGAATGCAGGCATGCATGCGCGGTCCCCTTCCCGCCCAAAGGTGCCATCTTGCTCAGTCAAATGACATAGCTAAAAGACAGCACAAAAAAGAAAATGAACTATATACAACTGCAACTCCAAGGGGAGGAGGGAGGGTCGTGAGGACTGATTCCTGCTGCTCCTGGAGAACACCTGTTACAGATGAGTAACTACTCTTTCTCCAGGACCAAGCAGGAAGTCAGTCCTCACATATGGGTGACTCCCTAGCTCTGGGCTACCAGGAACCCAGGTTGAAAAATAGAGCTCCCTCTAGAGCCCCAGCAACAGTGAGAGAATCTTCTCTGAGACCACACCTGAACGGTAGCCCAACACCAGAGCCGGAGGGTAGGAGTTGCCTAAACCTCAAAGAGATTATGGAGTACCGCTTGCCCGAAAGCACTGTCCCTACGGGACTCCCTCTCGAGGCAGTAGTGGTCCACAAAAGTCTGGCTTGAAGACCAAGCAGCGGCCCGGCAGATGTCTGCCAACGGAACAGAGTGGAAGTGAGCTACTGATGCGGCCTTCGCCCGAACTCGGTGGGCCGTGACTCGACCCTCCAGGGAGAGGCCGGCTGACTGTACGCCCAGGCGATACAGTCTGCCACCCAGATGGACAACATACGCTTAGTGACAGTTAACCCCAATTTATTAGGGTCAAAGGAAATGAAGAGCTGAGAAGCCCTTCTATGCCCCTGCGTATGTTCAAGGTAAAAGGACAGCGCCCTTCTACAATCCAGGGTATGCAAGACAGTCTCTGCTCTACTGGCGTGCGGCCTGGGAAAAAAGGTTGGAAGAACCACCTCCTGGTTGAGGTGGAAGGAGGACACCTTTGGAAGGAACTTAGGATGAGTCCGCAAGACTACCCTGTTCCTATAGAACCTGGTATACGGCCTATCCGAGACCAGGGCCTGAAGCTCACTCACCCACCTAGCCGAGGTGAGTGCTTCCAGGAGAGGAAACGTAAATGGCATGTTGCCATCGGCTCAAACGTTGGGCGAGTCAGTTGCTGCAAGACCACATTGAGATCCCACTCAGGAGCAGGTGGACGTATAGGAGGCTTAAGCAGAAGCAGGCCTCTTAGAAAGCGGGACACCAGAGGGTGGCCTGAGAGAGACTGTCCATCCACCTGCAAGTGGTGAGCTGAGAGGGCACTGAGGTGAACCCGGACAGAGTTGGACTGAAGGCCTAGGTTGAAAAGGTGGAGCAGGTATTGAAGCACCACCTGGACAGAGCAGGAGAAGGGGTCCTCTTGCTGTTGAGAACACCAAATAGAGAACCTACGCCACTTTAGAGCATAAGACTTCCTGGTGGAATGTTTCCTGGAGGCCAACACCACCTCTTCAACCTCCCTAGATAGGAGCGAGGGAGCAAGGACTAGCCTTTCAGCAGTCACACCATCAAATTGAGAGATTTGAGGTTGGGATGCAAGAGAGACCCCCGGTCCTGAGTAAGATGGTCGGGTTGCAACCCCAGAGGAAGTGGAGTATCCACTGCCAACTGCAGAAGAAGAGGGAACCACGGCTGCCTGGGCCACCTGGGGGCTATCAGGATCACTGTGGCTCGGTCCTGCTGGATTTTGAATAGAGTCCAGGCCACCAGAGGTGTGGGAGGAAAGGCATACAGCAGGCTCCCTGACCAAGGGATCAGGAATGCATCTGGCGCTGCTCGCAAGGGAAGCGGTTGCCTGCAACAGAACCGGGGTAGTTGCCTGTTGAGCGGACTGGCAAAAAGATCCATGGTGGGAAGACCCCACTTCAGAAAGATCTTTTGCCCCACCAGAGGATCCAATTGCCACTCGTGAGGCTGCAGGAGTCTGCTGAGTCTGTCCGCCAGGTAGTTTTCCTGGCCTGGGAGGTAGACTGCCTTGAGGGTCATGCCCTGGGTGACAGCCCAGGAGCAGAGAGCTTGTGCTTCCAGGCAGAGAAGCCTGGATCCCGTGCCTTCCTGCTTGTTGACATAGAACATAGCCACCTGGTTGTCCGTCTGAATTAGGACAGACTGGTGAGAGAGGATCTGAGAGAAAGTCCGCAAGGCCAGCCGGATGGCCCTCAATTCCAACAGGTTGATCTGCTGGGTGGCCTCCCATGGAGACCACAGGCCTTGGGTGCAGGCTCCCTGGCAGTGAGCCCCCCAGCCCTGCAGTGAAGCATCGGTTGTCAGTACAGGAGTGTGTGGGGAGGCCTGAAAAGGAACACCCCTGACCGGATTTGGGAGATGCCGTCACCAGCGTAAGGGGTCCACCAAGAGTTTGGACACCTTTATTCTGTCTGACAACTTCCCTGTGGCCTGCAATCACTTCATTCTGAGGTACCACTGAGCCGGCCTCATGTGCAGCCGGGCATGTGGGGTGACATGCACTGTGGAAGCCATGTGACCTAAGAGCCGGAGGAAGATTCTGGCCGAGACCAGAGAGAGTCCACCCGAAACTGACCGGCCAACTTCATGAGCCTGTGTGCTCTGTCCACAGGCAAAAAGGCCTTTGCTTGGAGGGTATCCAACCTGGCTCCTATGAATTCCACGTCTTGTGAGGGGATCAAAGTGGACTTTGGGAAGTTTATAACGAACCCCAGGTGCTGAAGCAGGGATATGGTTCTGCAGGTGGCCTGTTTGGCCTCTTGTGGAGACTGGCCTCCGATTAGCCAGTCGTCCAGATAAGGGAACACAAAGATTCCCTGGTTCCTGAGGTAGGCCGCAACCACTGCCAGGCATTTTGTAAAAACTCTGGGGGCGGAGGTGAGGCCAAAAGGAAGCACTCTGTACTGGAAGTGCCTTCCTCCCACCACAAATTTGAGGAACTGTCTGTGGCTTGGATGGATGAGGATGTGAGTATAAGCATCCTTCAGGTCTAAGAAGCATAGCCAATCTCCCTGCTGGAGGTAGGGCAGTAAGATTCCAAGGGTTAGCATCTTGAACTTTTCCCTCTCCAGAAACTTGTTCAGATTTCACAGGTCGAGGATGAGTCTGAGGCCTCCTGTTCTTTTTGGTACCAGAAGTACCTGGAATAGAAGCCTTGCCCTTCCAGGTGGTGAGACACCGGTTCCACCACCTGGTCCCTCAGTAGACCTTCCAACTCCTGAAGGAGTAAGTTTCTGTGCAGAGGGGGTCTTGGAGGCTCCCCTGGAAAGTAGGGGGGGGGTATCTGGGTGAAGTGGAGCAGATAGCCCCTTTCGATGATACTTAACACCCAAGTATCCCCTGTGATGGCTGGCCACCTGTCTGCGTACAGGGTCAGCCGACCTCCTGTGCCCTGGAGAGGAGAAGAGGCTATGCTGGCATAGTCAAAAAACCCCTCCCTGTTGACAGGAGCCAGAGTAGGAGGCTTGGGGGCCTTCTGCCTACGGGGTCCATGACCCTGCCCCTTGGCCTGCTGGCCCTGTTGGGGAGCTGCAGGGGCCTGGTAGTGAGGGTAGGTTTTATAGGCAGTGGTCTTCCTCGGGTAAAAGGTCTTTTTCCCCCGAGACCTTCTTTTTCTGAGAAGGGGCAGAGGTCTTCCTGGACAGCCTTGTCCGGGTAAGAGTCTCGGTCTCGAGCTCTGCAGCCTTTTTGGCCATGGCTCGCCAAAGAAGTTTTCACCTCGGCAAGGGACATCGACCAACTTGTCCTGTACCCACGGCTCGAGGTCCGAGGACTGTAGCCAGGCCTGACGGCATGCACCGATGCCGACCCCTGCTACTCGGGCCGAAGCCTCAAATCCATCGTAGGCTGCTCGAGAAATAAACTTTGAGATTTCTCGAATACCAGAAGACAAGGCCTTGAACCTCTGCAAAGGTTCCTCGGACAGACCAGCAGAGAACCCGGCAATCTCCTTTGCCAGGTCTCGAAGGTACATGCCCATGTACAGCTGGTAGGTCTGGACGCGGCAAGCATAGAGCCCTGGAAGCACTTTCTACCGAGGGCATCCAGGTTTTGGGCTTCCCTGCCGGGAAGCACCGAGGAGTACATCTTCTGACTCTTCAGGCGATGCATGGCCGATTCCACCACCATGGAATGATGCGGTAGCTGTGCCTTCTGAAACCCAGGGCTCTTGTGGACTCGATAGATGGAATCAACCCGCTTGCTTAGAACCGGCATCGAGGCCGGCGCCTCCCACATGCGGAAGAGCAACCGCTCCAGCATCGGAGGAACCGGGACAGTAAAGGCCTCCTTGGGAGGAAAGTCATACTGCAGAGCCTCGAGCTCCTCGGCTCGAGGCTCTTCCTCAGGGTCCGCTGGGAATGCCAGTGCCTTGGCCATGTCCCGTACGAAATCCGAGAACCTAGTATCCTCCGGGGGGGACCTAGTCCGAGGCTCAGAGCCTGGTGAGTCCGAAGGGACACACCGAGTCCGGAAGGTGTCAGGGGACTCCTCCTCTGTTTCCCACGCCAATTCCTCCGAGGAGGAATCGAGCGGCTCCAAGTGGGCGTGAACCGATGCCATCTGCCCTGACGCCGAGGGAACCGGCGTCGACAACCTCAGTCCTGAACGGGAGGCCGAGGGTGACCTCGGCCGAGGATTGACTCGAGTTCGCATGGTCTCGAGGATCGGCTCGGCCTCCGGGGTCAACTTGGACGTCGATGTCCCGGTGGTCGGGGCAGATGCGCCGGTGAGACCGCCAATCAGCACCCGCTGCTGCTCCATGAAGGCAGACAATCTGCTCTCCAAGGCCGTCAACCTGAGTTCGAGCTCAGGAGACCCAGCAGCCTCCGACTTGGGCCCCGACGGCGCCGGGCCCGACGTCGGCTCCCCTGGAGGAGAGTCCACGAGGACTACAGTACTCACGTGACTCGGGGTCTCCGACTCCACATGAGGATGCTTTGCAGGCCTCTCCGACTCCGAAGACCCGGGACGGCGATCGGGGCTATGCGACCTGGCCCTCGAGGAGCCAAGAGCGTCCACCGATGCAGCCCTCACGGGTTTCTTCTTCCTTTGGTGCTCCCTCGAGGGGGACTCCCTTTCAGAGGAGCCCCGACGATGCTCAGGGTCAGACTCCTGAGACGTCGAGGCCTCTGACGAAGTCTGGACCCATCCAGAGGCAGACTCGGAGAAGATCCTCTCACGCTGGTGCTGACGGCTCCGCAATGCCTTGGAAGACATTTTGCCACAGGGACTGCAGACCGTAGAATTGTGGTCTGGACCCAGGCACCGGAGGCAGCAGTCGTGTGTGTCGGTGAGAGACATCAGTTTCTTGCACCGATTACACTTCTTAAAGCCACTGGCAGCCATCGGGGGAAAAAGGGCCCCTGCAAGATCAAAAAATTGGGCTGCCAGGGAAAAGAAAAAAAAGGCGCGAACGCAGTCTCTAAGGACAAAAACCGAAAAAGAGAGATCCGGGCTCGGCACCGGCGTACCGAGTCCAGGCGGGAAAGGAACCGACGTCGAACCGATGAAAAACTCGACCCAACGCAGGAAAAATCAACTTTTTTCACGGGTGACAAGGACAGACGTCCGTAGAGCTCCGCGGAAAAAAGCAGACTGAGCAAGATGGCACCTTTGGGCGGGAAGGGGACCGCGCATACGTGCCTGCATTCCCAAAGGCTTTCTTTGAAAGCTGGGGAAATGCTCCGCATGGGGGCTCCGTCGACGCCGACGTCACCCATATGTGAGGACTGACTTCCTGCTTGGTCCTGGAGAAACGGAGGAAACAGGGAGAAGGATTATCCGCCTCATTCCTGGGAACCATTCCTCCTGCTTTCCTCCTTCCCCAGTTATTTCAAATAACTGAAAAGGCCAGACATTATTCCCCTTTCACATACATCCTGCCAACAAACACTTCTCTGAGGGGATCACCCTGTCCAGTCTTCTCTGTGATTTGAAATGTCAATGTGGCCCTTCACATGTAAAGTTTGTGGATCTCTGGTACAAGATGGGTACAGATTTCTCACATGGATTCTTAAGAGGTTTTGGACAAAATATAGGAAGCATTACTTCCTCCATAATATAAAAAAGTGTTATTTATTTATTTATTTATTTTTATTTATCTATTTCTTCTATACCGCCCCTTCCAGAGATCAGTGGCGGTTTACATGGAACAAGTAAACAAATTTGTATACTAATGTATACATTACATGGAACAGAGATTTTTAACTTTATACAGATAATAGTTATTAACAGAGATTTATAACATTGTAACTTTATACAAATAACTGTGCATTAATTGTCGAAACTATTTACATTTTATATACATTAATAAGTTTCTGTATCATAGTGTTGATCAGAATTTTTCTACCTTTTTACAGGTAGTCAGAGTTTTCTACCTTTCATATGTGTGTGTGTGTGTGTGTGGAGGAATTTATTTCCTTTTTTTTTTTCATCTCTTGGGAGTATTTTGGGGTGTATGTGGTGGGAGTATGTGGTGAGTGTATGTGTGTGGGTAGTTGAGTGTGATTTTAGGGCTTTGTGTTTGAGTGTTTGGGGATGGTGTGTGGTTGGACTTGGGGGTATGGGATTTCATAGTGTTCGGAGAAAAGATATGTCTTGAGTTCCTTTCTAAATTGGGTGAGGTCTTTTATGATCCGAAGGTTTATTGGGAGATTATTCCAGAGCATGGGGGCAGTGAATGAGAAGGCTCTGGTGCTGGTGGATTTTTTAGTTTTTTTGAATGAATTTGGTATTTCAAGTGAGTGTGTTGCGTTTAGTCTGCGAGTTCTTGATTCTGATGGGGTATGTAATAGCATGGATAGATATGAGGGGGCGATGTTGTTTAGGAGCTTGAATGTGATTAGGAGGATTTTATATCTGATTCTGCTGTTTATAGGGAGCCAATGCAGTTCCAGCATTATTGGGGTTACATGGTCTACAAGGCGGGCTTTAGTGACTACTTTGGCACAGATGTTCTGGGCTCTTTGAAGTAGGTATGTACTTTTTTGTGGTAGGCCAATTAAGAGACTATTACAATAGTCAAAGTGTGGGGTGATGAGTGTGTTAACAACTGATCTCAAGTCATGGTGTCAAGAAGGGGTCTTAGGTGTTGTATGGTTTTGAGTTTGTAGAATATGGTTTTTACCGTCTGTTTTATATGTGGTAGCATGGTGAGTGTATGGTCTATTATTACCCCTAGGTATTTTACCTCTTTTTTGACGGGTATAGTTGTATTTATGATTGAGATTGATGTTGGATAGGTGTCCTCGGTCACTGGTGATCTTGTTACGAACATTGCCTCTGTTTTTTTGAGGTTGATGCTAAGGTAGTTAGATTCCATCCAGGAGGTGGTCTCCATCATGCATTTTGATAGGGCATCGTAGGTAGGATTTTTGGTGGATATGGGGAGAGCAAGCATGATGTCATCAGCATAGATAAAGTGACTAATTTTGTGTTTTCTGAATATTTTTGTAATGGGTTGGAGGTACAGGTTGAAAAGGAGGGCAGAAAGGGCGGATCCCTGGGGTATTCCTTGTCCTTGGGGGAAGGTTTCTGACACTTCCTGGTCTATTTGAACACGTATTAGTCTGTTTGTGATGTAAGACTTAAACCAATTGAGTACTGTCCCACCTATTCCTAGATTTTCTAGTCTATTGATCAAAGTGAGGTGGTTAATGTTGTCAAAGGCGGCAGAAATGTCTATGAAGAGGAGTAGGAAGCCTTGACTGCTATCATCTGTGCCTTTGATGAGGAAGTCTATCAGTGTAGTTAGAAGGGTTTCTACACCGTGATAGGGGCGGAAGCCAAACTGGTGAGAGTCTAAGGGTTTGTGTTCATCGATATGGTCTTGTAATTGTAATTGGACGTTTTTTTCTATTATTTTAGCTATAAATGGAATGCTGGCTATCGGTCGGTAAGAGTTTGGGTCTCTTGGGTCAAGTTTATTGTTTTTTATTATTGGTCGAAGCGTTGTGAGTTTTAGGGCGTTGGGCATGATGCCCTGGACAAGGGATTGGTTCACCATTTGTTGGATGATTTCAGCGAGTTCTTCCTTTGTGCATTTGATCCATGACACAGGACATGGGTCAAGTGGAGAAGTTGTGGTGTTGATAAGTGTTATGATCCTAAGAAGGTGTTTTTGATCTATCGTGTGGAAGGAGGTCCATGTGTTATTAGATTCAGTGTTTGTAGGTAGTGTCATTGGTATGGTGTTGGATTTGCACTTTAGTTTTTCTGCAAAGTGGATTGCTAAGGTCTGTGTGCTTATAGCCGACTGTTTTGGCTCTTGGTTTTTAGCTTTTGTCAAAGTTTTTACGATTGCGAATAGTTCTCTGGGGCGGTTGATAGCCATGTTTATTACTTTGGAGTGGTAATCCTTTTTTGACTTGTTAATTGCGTTTTTGTAATTGTTGAGGGTGGTCATATATTGGGATTTGTTTTCGTCAGATTTAGTTTTCCTCCATTTCTTTTCTTGTTTCCTCAATTGTTTTTTTATATTTGCTAGTTCTCTCGTGAACCATTTTTCTGTCTTTTTTACTTGTTTTTGTATGGTATGTGTGGGGGTAGCTGCTTTCTGGACTGTTTGATTCCAGTGGTTTACTTTATGTAAAAATTTGTGAATGTAGAATTACCTTGCTATGAAGAAATTATGTATAAAGCTCATAGGTTACCAGTGTTTGGAGGTCATTCACTCTCCTAGCAGAGGTAACAGCTACTAGGAAGAGCACTTTTCATGTAAGATCCTTAAGGGATGCAGAATCTAGTGATTCAAAAGGTGGTTTCATAAGAGAAGTTAACACAAGATCAGTCTCCCATGGAACAAGGGGTTTCTACAACAGTAACTTAACATGAAGCTTTATATGACTAAATGCGTGCAAGGTAAAATATATTCAAAGTCCTTTTTTGTGATTAACATGGAGCAATCCTTTCATGAAATCTGAAACGAGACAATTAGAATCCAAAAAGTTACCAAATGGAGCATGACAAGCCAAGAGAAGACAAAGATGCACTATGATGAAGACAATATAAATAGCATAAGTACTGAAGTATGGTAATAGACAGACATCATAAAGTTGTAGTTCTCCTTGAAGCATTAGGTGGAAAATATTTTCCATTTGAAGGGATATGTACACCTAGTGGACAGCTTTCTTGCAACTATAAGAATGTCCTGAATATATGCTGGTAACCCCAGAAGAAAACTAAATGCTGCTCAATTTCCATGCTGCAAAAGGCTAGTGACTTCAAATTTGTGTGAAGACGACAGCCTTCTTGCTGATGATTAATGCTGGAATTCCTTGAAGCCTAACGTGGTGGCAGAACTGCTAGCCTTTTTAGAAGAAAGCAGTTCTGCTGAGGCCAATATGGTGTTATAATCATGGTGCTTAGCTGCTCTTGGAACATGAGCAGGGTTTTTCCTATCAGAGAAACGAAGGGGTATGCATACAGAAGGGACCAAGACCAGGATATTGCAAAAGCATCTGGACCTAGATGTCTGGGGGAGAGGAGGAAGAAGCAGTAGAGAGAAAGCTATGCATTCTCTTTGCTGGCAAGAGGCTGACCCGAGCGGTCTCAGATGGTCTGTAGAACTGCAAGTTCTAGGGACCTCTCAAGAGGCTGGAGAACTCTGCTACACTTATCTGCTATGTGGTTCTGAATTCAGGGAATAAAAGTAGCTTGTATTTGGAGACAATTGGCTATGACAAAGTTACAAATCTTTGTCGCTTCTTGACGGAAATGTAGGAATCCTATCCCTCTTTGTCTGTTGATATAAAATATCACCATTTCATTGTCTGCTTCAATTAAAACTGATGTGACCTGAGCAGATGAAGAAAGCTTGAAAGTGCATAGTTAATTGCTTGGAGTTACATAAGATATGCCAAACTGGGTCAGACCAAGGTCCATCAAGCACAGTATCCTGTTCCCAACAGTAGCCAATCTAGGTCATAAGTACCTAGCAGTCTCCCCAAAAGACACAGGTTCCTCAATGCTTGTTATTGGGTCAAGCAGTAATATTCTGGGTCCCTTTTAATAATGGTTTATGGACGTTTCCTCCAGGAACTTGTCCAAACCTTTTTTAAACCCAGCTACACTAACAGCTTTTACTACATCCTCTGGTAACGAATTCCAGAGTTTGATAACATGTTGAGTGAAAAAATATTTCCTCTTATTAGTCTTAAATAGGTTGCTCTGCAGCTTTATTGCATGTCCCCTAGTCTTTTTATATTCTGGTGACGTAAACAATTGATCTACGTTTACCGATTCCATTCCATTCTTAATTTATAGACCTCTATCATATCTCCCCTCAGCCGTCTCTTTTCCAGGTTGAAGAGCCCTAACATTTTTAGACTCTCTTCATAGGAGTATCCTTCCATCTCCTTTACCATTTTGATGGCTCTTCTCTGTATCTTTTCTAATAACGCGATATCCTTTTTAAGATACGGCGACTAGAATTGCACACAATATTCAAGGTGCGGTCGCACCATGGAACAATAAAGAGGCATTATAATATCCTTTGTTTTATTTTCCATTCCTTTCCTTATGACACCTAGCATTCTATTTGCTCTCTTGGCCGCCGCTGCACACTGGGCGGAGGGTTTTAACAAGTTATCCACGATGACGTCTAAATCTTTTTCCTTGGTGGTGGTTCCCAATGTGGAACCTTACATTGTGTAACCATAGTTTGGGTTGTCTTTCCTAGGTGCATAACTTTGCACTTGTCCACATTAAATTTCATCTGCCATTGGGATGCCCAGTTCTTCCAATTTGTCAAGATCCTCTTGCAATTTTCCACAATCCTCTTGGGTTTTAACAACTTTATATAGTTTTGTGTCATCTGCAAATTTGATAACCTCACTCATTATTCCCTTTTCCAGGTAATTTATGAATATGTCAAAAAGCAGCGGACACACTATTCACCTTTTTCCATTGGGAAAATTGGCATTTAGCCCTACCCTCTGCTTTCTATCTTTTAACCAGTTCCTGATCCACAATAGTACACGACCTCCTATCCCATTACATTTTAATTTTGCCAAAGGTATCTCATGAGGGACCTAGTCAAAGGCTTTCTGAAAGTCCAAATACACTATATCAACCGACTCACCTTTGTCTCCCTGTTTATTCACACCTTCGAAAAAACATAACAGATTAGTAAGACAAGATTTTCCTTGCCTAAAGCCATGTTGGCTGTCTCCCATTAAGCCATGACTATATGTTGAGTAATTTTGTTCTTTATGATTTTTCCTGGTTCTGACGTCAGGCTCACCGGTCTGTAGTTTCCAGGATCACCCCTGGAACACTTTTTAAAAATTGGCGTTACATTGGCGATCCTCCAATCTTCAGGTATTACAGATGATTTTAATGATAGTTCACAGATCACTAATAGAAGCTCTGCAATCTCATATTTCAGTTCTTTCAATACCCTTGGATGTATACCATCCGGTTCAGGTGATCTGCTACTCTTCAATTTATCAAATGGTTGTAATACATCTTCCCGGTGTATCGATATTTCTTTCAGTTCTTCCGCAGTATCACCTTTAAATACCACTTCAGTCATGGGTAAGATCCCTACATCTTCCTCAGTAAAGATCGAAGCAAAGAATTCATTCAGTCTCTCCACTAAAGCCTTGTCCCCTCTTAGTGCCCCTTTTACCCATTTATCATCTCATGATCCAACTCTCTCAAAGGTTTTTTGCTATGAATGTAATTGAAGGAGAAATTTCACTTACCGTTAATTTCCTTTCCTGGAATACTGCTAGACCAGTCCAGACAAACGGGTTGTGTCCCCCTGCCAGCAGATCTTGGAGACAGAGAATTCTACCAGAGCTCTGATAGGCTGGACTCTGGTGATATGGTCCTACCCCTAGGGGTCTCCCTCAGTATTGTCTGTAAAGCGAACCCAAACATGTAACGCAACTAAACCATAAGACCACACATAGTGGACGTTTAATTCAACTATGTACAAGGGAGCTGAAAGTATCCCCAGAACTGAAGGCTGCTAAGACCGATAACGCAGTCATCGGGCCCCCATGGTGAGGCATACTGACAAGGAAGGAACAGAGGCCAGCGGCTTCACCGCACTAGCAGCACCGTAACTGACAGCAGGGTAGGTCCTGGACTGATCTAGCAGTATTCCAGGAAAGGAAATTAACGGTAAGTGAAATTTCTCCTTCCAGTTCATACTGCTAGACTAGTCCAGACAAACGGGCAGTATCCAAGCTACCTGCTTTCAAGGGGGGGTCAATGCCAACGACAGCTCTGCAGCTCCAAACTGACCCTCCTGCCAAGCGTGAACGTCCAATCTATACTGACGGACAAACGTGGACAACGATGACCAAGTCACCGCCCGGCAAATGTCGAGAAGGGCTACCTGAGACCGCTCGGCCCAAGACGAAGCCTGAGCTCGAGTGGAGTGAGCTCGGAGCCCTGCTGGAACCTGCTTGCCTTGCAGTATATAAGCTGCCTCAATAGCTCCTCGCAACCATCTAGAAATGGTGGATTTGGAGGCTGCGGACCCCTGTCGAGGTTCCGCAAACAGGACAAAAAGATGATCGGTCTTACGGAAGGCGTTCGTGATCTTAAGATACCGATAAAGCACTCTCTTCAGGTCCACAGCATGCGATTGATGAAGGTGACCGGAACACTGCTCTCTTTCAAAGGTAGGCAAGAAAAGAGGCTGGTTGACATGAAACGGGGTAAGCACCTTAGGTAAAAAGGATGAAACAGTTCGAAGAGAAACTCCCGCCGAAGAAAACGAGAGATAGCCTGAAGTTCGGAAATCCGACGTGCCGAGGTTATGGCCACTAGGAAAACTGTCTTTAGCGTTAAATCCTTAAGGGAACATGCCTTCAGGGGCTCTAAGGGAGGAGAAACAAGGGCACGGAGAATGAGAGCGAGATCCCAAGAAGGAACTAAAGGACGTATCAGGGGCCGTAATGTCTGAATGTCAGAAAGGATTAAAGTTTTGCAGGAAACAAAATCTGCTGTAGAATCTATATGGATTGAAATTCCATGTAAAAGGGGGAAGGCGACGGCAGTGGGGGTGTACTATCGACCGCCTGGCCAGAATGACCAAATGGATCATGAAATGTTCAAAGAAATCAAGGAAGCTAACAAAAGTTACAGTGCAGTAATAATAAAGTGTGATTTCAACTACCCTATCGACTGGGTCAGTGTCACGTCAGGACATGCTAGGGAGATAAAGTTCCTAGATGAAATAAATGACTGCATCTTGGAGCAGCTGGTTCATGAACCGACCAGAGGGGAAGCCATATTAGACCTAGTCCTTAGTGGAACACCAGATCTAGTGCAAGAGATAAGGTTGTTGGGGCCACTTGGCAATAGTGATCATAGCATAATCGCCTTTGATTTAATTAGTGGAGGAGGGATAGTAAGGAAATCCACAGTACTAACTTTCAACTTTCAAAAGGGAGACTATGATAAAATGAGGAAAACAGTTAAGAAAAAACCAAAAGGAGCATTTGCAAAGGTTAAAGACGTACATCAGGCTTGGCTGTTGTTGAAAAATACTATCTTGGAAGCCCAGACCAGCTGTATTCCACGCTTTAAGAAAAGTGGAAGGAAGTCCAAAAAACTGCCAGCATGGTTTAAAGGTGAGGTCAGAGAGGCTGTTGTTGCCAAAAAAGCATCTTTCAGGAAATGGAAAAAAGAGCCAAACGATGAAACCTGGAAACAGCACAAGCACTGGCAAGTCAAATGCAAGGCACTGATAAGGCAGGCAAAGGGAGAATTTGAGAAGAAGCTTGCTGCGGAAGCAAAAACGCGAAGTAAAGACCTTTTCAAGTACATTTGTAGCAAAAAACCTGTGAGAGAGTCAGTTGGTCCATTAGATGATAAAGGGGTTAAAGGAGCACTAAGAGGCAACAAGGCGATAGCGGAGAGACTGAATGAATTCTTTGCTTCGGTCTTTACTGAGGAAGATGTAGGGATGTTACCCATGACTGAAGTGGTATTTAAAGATGCGGAAGAATTGAAGGAAATATCAATACATCGGGAAGATGTATTACAACTATTAGATAAACTGAAGAGTAGCAAATCACCTGGGCCGGATGGTATACATCCAAGGGTGTTGAAAGAACTGAAATATGAGATTGCAGACCTGCTATTAGTAATCTGTGAACTATCATTAAAATCATCTCTAATACCTGAAGATTGGAGGATCACCAATGTAACACCAATTTTTAAAAAGGGTTCCATGGGTGATCTGGAAAACTACAGACCGGTGAGCCTGATGTCAGTACCAGGAAAAATGGTAGAAACCATCATAAAGAATAAAATTACTCAGCATGTAGATAGTCATGACCTAATGGGAGACAGACAACATGGCTTTAGACAAGAAAGATCTTGTCTTACTAATCTGTTATGTTTTTTTGAAGGAGTGAATAATCAGGTGGACAAAGGTGAGTCGGTTGATATTGTGTATCTGGACTTTCAGAAAGCCTTTGACATGGTCCCTCATGAGAGACTTTTGGCAAAACTAAAGAGTCATGGGATAGGAGGCAGTGTACTATTGTGGATCAGGAACTGGCTAAAAGATAGAAAGCAGAGGGTAGGGCTAAATGGCCAATTTTCCCAATGGAGAAAGGTGAATAGTGGTGTACCCCAGGGATCTGTGCTGGGTCCGCTGCTTTTTGACATATTCATAAATGACCTGGAAAGTGGAATAATGAGTGAGGTTATCAAATTTGCAGATGACACAAAACTATTTAAAGTTGTTAAAACCCAAGAGGATTGTGGAAAATTGCAAGAGGATCTTAATAAATTGGAAGACTGGGCATCAAAATGGCAGATGAAATTTAATGTGGACAAGTGCAAGGTTATGCACCTAGGGAAGAACAACCCAAACTATGGTTACACGATGCAAGGTTCCACATTAGGAACTACCACCCAGGAAAAAGATTTAGGCGTCATTGTGGATACCATGTTAAAACCCTCGGCCCAGTGTGCAGCAGCGGCCAAGAGAGCAAATAGAATGCTAGGTATGATAAGGAAAGGAATGGAAAATAAAACAAAAGATATTATAATGCCTCTATATCGTTCCATGGTGAGACCGCACCTTGAATATTGTGTGCAATTCTGGTCGAAGTATCTTCAAAAGGATATAGCGATTTTAGAAAAGGTTCAGAGAAGAGCCACCAAAATGGTAAAGGGGATGGAAGGATACTCCTATGAAGAAAGGCTAAAAAGGTTAGGGCTCTTTAACCTGGAAAAGAGACGGCTGAGGGGAGATATGACAGAAGTCTATAAATTAATGAACGGAGTGGAACGGGTAAACGTAGATAGATTGTTTACCTTATCAGAATAAAGAAAGACTAGGGGACATGCAATGAAGCTACAGGGTAAACTATTTAAGACTAATAAAAGAAAATATTTTTTCACTCAACGTGTAATCAAACTCTGGAATTTGTTACCGGAGGATGTAGTAAAGGCTGTTAGTGTAGCTGGGTTTAAAAAAGGTTTGGAGAAGTTCCTGGAGGAAAGGTCCATAAACCATTATTAAGAAGGGACCCAGGATATCAATGCTTGAACCAATACAAGCATTGTGGAACCTGTGTCCCTTGGGGAAACTACTAGGTACATATGACCTAGATTGGCCACTGTTGGAAACAGAATACTGGGCTTGATGGACCTTGGTCTGACCCAGTATGGCATATCTTATGTTCTTATGAACCCCTTTAAGAAAACGCGAAACGCCCCACTATCGGCCCTCGAAAACAAGTTAGCGCGGCAACCTGCATGCGCAAGGCCCTGAGCGCCAGACCCTTATCTAGACCGGCCTGCAGAAAGGAAAGAATATCCGGGATGTTGCAACACCAGGGCAAGATGTGACGTAGCGAACACCAAGTGTCAAAGAGATGCCACACACGAGCGTAAGCCAGCGACATCTAAGACCGCCGTGCCTTAAGCATTGTCGCCACCACACTCGACGAATATACCTTCTGAACTAACCTGCGGCGTTCAAGAGCCAGGCCGTAAGCGAGTAAGGAGTCGGGTTTCCAATTTCCAACGGCCCTTGGAGCAGGAGCCCTGGGAACGCCCCCAGGCATAGAGGAGACGGCTGAGACAGCCGGACGAGATGCGCATACCACGGTCTGCGAGGCCAATCCAGTGCTACCAGGATCACTGTGCCGCAATGCTCCCTGACTCTTTGGAGAATCTTGCCGATCATGGACCAGGGAGGAAAGACATACAGAAGGAGATGGGTTGGCCACGCTTGAGACAGAGCATCTGTCCCGTGCGACCCGTTGTCTCTCCAACGGCTGAAGTAGATTGGTGCCTTGGTATTCTGCACCGTAGCCATCAGATCCATTGCCGGTAGACACCATCGTCGAACAATGGACTGAAAGGATTCTGACGCCAGAGCCCACTCTCCCAGATCCAGAGCATGTCGGCTGAGGAAAATCAACTGCTTGTGGTTAATACGTTCAAGAAACTTGGAAATGTAAAGAGTTTCCTTTTTTTTATTTTTTCAAATGCTTTTTACAAAACACAATGTACTTCCCAGGCTTCTGTATATAGCTTATTTCAAAATGATCTTTCAATAACACAGGTACACTAAAAAAATTTTTTTTTAAACTGCCTCTAATGTTTCGATTGATTTTTACGTTTTTTGGTGCGCTGAATCCAAATCTGGTAACCAATTTGCTCCATCACGTACAGATTTTTTGCTACATTGGGTTAGCAGTTTCAGGTGAACGTTTCAGATTGAGTGCGATCGAGATAAAAGTTTCTTGGATTAATTGTTTAGTAGTTATTCAAATAAGAATAAAGAAAATTGTAACAAGGCAGCACATAAGAATAGAGTAATGTCAACAAAACACACTGTGATGGTAGCAAAATTGTCTGCACTTATGTATGTAAGAATAGAAAACGCAAACCGCACCATTGCAATACATGAAGACAAACACCCGATGGTGTGAAAATAAAATTCTAATAAATGAGATCCGACACTGTGGTAATAACTAGCAAATTTTTATTTCAAAGTTTAGTAAAAACACGATATTTGTCAACACAGTTTAGATTTTAAAGTCATTCTTGGGTCAATCAATCTCCTGGTGGGCCCGTTTCTTCTTCCCCCGAATGCTTCTCTTGGTGCGCTGCTTGGCGTATTTTTCATCTGGGGTTTCCCGCAGCAGCAACCAGCAGAAATCAGCCATCATAGTGGTGTTCCATCTTCCTTGGTATCTTCTCTCTGCGTCCTTGATGTCCTGGTGAAACCTTTCACCTTGTTCTTCACTGTACGCCCCCAAGTTTTCGGGAAAGTAGTTCACATGGGAGTGCAAGAAATGGACTTTCAGGCTCATGTTACAGCCTTGTTCTTTGAAGGCATTGAGCATCCTGGCAACAATATCCTTATAGTTCTCATCCCGCCTGTTCCCCAAGAATTTGAGAACAACATCCTTGAAGGAATCCCAGGCTTCTTTTTCCTTCTCAGACATCGTTTCAGCGAATGCTCCATCTGAAATGAGTTTCCTTATATCAGGGCCAACAAACACTCCTTCCTTTAGCTTTGCTTCAGAAAGTCGGGGGAACTTTGAGCAAAGGTACCGAAAGCACTCACCATCTTTTGGAAGGGACTTGATGAATTGCTTAATGAGACCCAACTTAATGTGGAGAGGTGGTAATAGAATTTTATCACGAGGTACCAAGCTCTCATGAAGAACATTTTTCTCACCGGGTCTCAAATACTCCCGAATTGGCCAGTCTTTTTTTCCCCAGTGTAGGTCACGGGCCCGGCTATCCCACAAGCAAAGGAAGCAGGAATATTTGGTGAAACCGGATTGCTGCCCTAATAGCATGGATAGAATTTTAAAGTCTCCACAAATCATCCACTTATGCTCATCATAATGAATCATCTGAAGAATCAGGGCCAAATTCTCGTATTTTTCTTGGAGAATAACAGAGTGAGCAATAGGAACTGAAGCGAATGTGTTGCCATTATGAAGAAGAACACCTTTTATGCTGTCTTTTGACGAATCAATGAACAGCCGCCATTCAGCAGGATCATACTTGAGTTTAAACTTTTCCATCACTCCGTATATGTCGTTGCAAAATACCAAATCTTCCTCTTTGCTGAAATACTTCAAAAATTGTGTCTCGCGGTTGCGGTACCAATAAAAAGTTGTTCCTGGTGACAATAGATTTTTCTGTTTAAGCCGAGAAACTAGCAGTTGGGCAGCATCTTTTGGGAGTCCTAAATCCCGGACTAAATCATTCAATTCAGCTTGAGAGAAAAGTTCAGGTTTCGGATCTGGTTCAGTTTCAAACTCGGAAGTACTGGACTCATCGGGAAAAGCCATCTGATGAGTCTCATCATGATCAGAACCGTCCACACAAATATGATCCAAAGATTTTGGTGGTTCAGGCACAGGTACTTCGTTGCTATGAGGCATAGGCCTAATTGCTGAGGGAAGGTTGGGGTAACTTATTACGTTCTTATTTTTTAAGTTGTATCCCTTCACAATGCAAGAGCAAAAATAGCAGTCACTGCTGTGGTCTCTTTGTTCACGCCACATCATAGGTATTCCGAAACGAAATGCTTGTTTTTTACCTTTCATCCATAAGCATAGATCTTCCTCACATGTCTTGCACACTTTGTGAGGAGCCCAGGGTTTGTCTTGATCGCCTAACTTCAAACCAAAATAGGCGAAATATACTTTTTAAATAAATGCAGAAATGTTCCTCTGCCGCTTTTTCACAGTATATTCCCCACAAATAAAACAAAAACTGTCCGGAGAGTTGACGCAACTCACAAATACACAGCACTGCAAACTACAACTGTAGTGAACCACTTCGGAATAAAGCTGGATTACGACTGAGCAAACAAAAGGTAATAATGAACTTGCAAGAAACTGAAATTTGACAGGAACGTTCATGTCGCAACCACCGTGTTTGAGCGAGCGAACGAGGCGAGGCGAACAGGAAAGAACATGCGCCAGCGCGAGTACTGGATTTAGCCCCCCGCCTCCCAATTGTCCTGTTAATGTATAAAATGAATACAAAACACTCTAAAATATCATGAGGGAGTGTTTCTAGTTAGTTAACCATTACAACCTCTATTTTGGGCCAAGAAAATAAACTGCAGTCGGCTAAAAAGAAATTATGTGAACATTCCTTATATGGGTAAGAAATCTAATTTTGCAAGAAAACGTGACGTGATGGAACATTTTGGCTATTTTTCCTGGATTCAGCACCCCAAAATCTATAGGAATCAGTTGCAAAACTGGAGGCAGTTTTTTGGTAGTGTACCTGTGTAATCAATTCTTTAAAGAAGTTCCCAGGTGAACTGTTGTGTGCAAAGTTATATTGTAAAACTAGGGTCTCTGATCCTATAAACAAATAACATATCAATATCCTCACCTATAATACGTTTAAAAACACAAAAGTAATGACATCATATTATCTAAAAACTCAAACTACTTACATCGATTTATGCTGCCCGCGCTTGCCCTCCTTAACTTTACTACGGAAAAACACCGCGCATGCGTGATGGTGACTCCTTGTCTTATTTAAACCCCTGTAGAGTGTGTCAAGCAGTTAACTCGCAAAGCTTCCACCCTGAAGTTACTTCATACCACGTCACAGCTAGTTAATGAATAAGAATTACAACCATCTGTTACTTGTCAAACTAGGGCATGAGAGCTCTCCTTCGCTCTCAGTTCCCAAAATATGGTTTAAAAATTTTTTATATTTATCTATTATTCCCCTTACTATTAGCGGCATATTTCTAATTAACAACATGACCTAGAAACAGGACGCCCATTCGATGGATACATTTAAGCCCTTTGGAGCAACTGTTTGCAATTTATGTATCCACCATTGTTCCCGCAGTAACAAAGTTTCATCCAGTGTTTTGCCTGCCCTTGGGACATGGATCTGCTCTATTACGAAGCTTCGAAGCTGGTCAAAAGTATGTCCCAAGGAGAGGCAATGAGTAACTATTGGGGCTTCAAGTCAACGGCATTTTAATCTACTTCTATGCTCTCTTAGCCGAACTCGTATTGAACGGATTGTCTTGCCTATGTAGTATAATCCACATGGGCATACTATCGTGTATACCACTGTCTCCGAATCACATGTAGTATGCGATCTAAGGTAAAACGTTTCCCCCTGATGCATAAACTGCGACTGCTCCATCATGACCATACATACACATCACAACTACCACAACTGCTGTGCCCTCCTATTATTGTTTGTTTATTTTTTGGAGGAAGCACCGCAGGGCTCAAGTACTCTTTCAAATTACGTCCTCTTTTCCAAACACATCGTATGTGTTTCTTTTCTAAACCTGGAACTACTGCTAAGACATTTTTATGTTTATTTATCAATTTTTGTATACGAAGACTTAACGGAGTGTAAGCTGTGATGAAATTAACATTCTCATCGCCTTCTTTCTGTTGTTGAGAATTAGATGATTGTCTTAACAAATTAGCTCTATGGTTAAACAAGGCTCTACGATATGCCTATTTTACTACCGCTGTAGGGTACCCTCTATTGAGGAAATCTTCTTTCAGAATACGGGCCTGGCATTTATAATCATACACATTCGAACAGTTTCGCCGATATCGCAAAAACTGTGAAAACGGTAGAAATTGCTTAAGCTTGAGGGGATGTTTACTAGAAAATTCCAGAAATGTATTCCTATCAGTGGTTTTTCTAAAAAACGATGTATTCCATCTATGGGCCCCTCTACTCACTCGGACATCAAGGTATGTTATGTTCTCTTGATGACATACTGATGTAAACGTTATATTATCTTCCCGAGTATTCAGCCATGTCAAGAATTGTTCAAGGGTATTAGACGTCCCCTTCCATAGTAAAAAAACGTCATCTATGTATCTTCGCCATGTAATGATATTAGATATATATGGGGACCGGGAGAGATGATGTACTTCAAAATTTTCCATATAAAAATTAGCCACACACGTCGCCCCCATGGCCACCCCCGCTATTTGCTGGTATATTATTCCCTCAAAAACAAAATGATTCTGATAAATAGCTAATTTTGCTATTTCCAATAAAAAATCAATGTGTGGAGCTGACAAATCACCACGAGAGAGTAATGTTTTCTTGATGACATTTATTGCAGCCTCTTGTGGTATGTTAGTATATAATGAAGATACATCTAAAGTAACAAGCCAAATGTTGTCTTGCTCGACCCAGCATGCTAATTCTTCCAACACATTCGAAAAATGTGTGGTATCTTTTAGATATGACTGAATACGGGGAAGTAGGGGACGTAAAAATGAATCCAGGTATGTTGATAAAGGCTCCAGAACAGTGCCCCTCAAGGCGATTGATGGACCACGGGCCTCCCGAGGAGACCAAATCCCCTACGTTGAGTGCGAGCCGCAATGCGCTTCCCAACCGGAGAGACTGGCGTCTGTCTTTACCAACACCCAGCGCGGAGTCTCCAAGGGAACCCCTCAAAGGAGACGAGACTGCGGGGCCGGAGCCACCAACGGAGGCAAAGTCTCACTGCCGGTAGTAGGAGGCAACCGAACTGGATAATCCTCTGGACACCATGATCGAGGCGAGACCTGTGCTAGGAGACTGCAAACTTGAGAAGTTAACTTGAGGAATCGAGGCATTGAGAAAAAGACCCGACCTAAGGCTGTATCAAATCAAGCCCCCCAAAAAAATTTGATCTCCTGGGACGGCTGAAGACAACTCTTGTCGTGGTTGATTACCCAGCCGAGGCTTTCGAGAAAGGCAACAACCACCGAGACTGTGCTGCAAGCCTCGGGGAGAGAGTCTGCGCAAATGAGCCAGACGTCCAGATAAGGGTGAACTCTGATGCCGCGGCTGCGTAAGGCCGCAGCTACTACCACCATTACCTTGGAGAAGGTTCGAGGCGCCGAAGCTAGACCGAAGGGCATCGCACGAAATTGGAAACGTTGACCAAGTACCGCGAATCGAACGAGTCGCTGATGCCCCTCTCGAATGGGAATGTGAAAGAATGCTTCTGCGAGATTGAGGGAAGCTAGAATTCCCCCTTGCTTACCGCGTGAATAACGGATCGCAGAGTCTCCATTCGTAAGTGTGGTAACCGCAGACTGCGATTGACACCTTTGAGATCCAAGGTAGGATGAAAGGAGCCGTCTTTTTTTTTTTTTTTGGCACCACAAAATAGACAGCGTAACGGCCTAGCCCTCTTTCCAACGGTGGAACTGGACGAATGGCAGCTAAACGCTGGAGTCTTTGAACGAATCAACATCCGCTGCCCATTGACACAGCCAGAGCCATCTCCGAGCTACTGTCACCGGTGCTACGGAGCGAGCTGACAGCTGCAAGAGATCAGAGAAGGCCTCTGCCAGGAATGCAGCGATGGATTCTAAACGAGCCAACTCGGGATCACCTGGAAGCTGCAGAATCCATCGAAAGGAGGCCCGTGCTGCTAGACCTGCGCACACCCCTGCTTGAAGGGAAAGAGCGGACAATGAAAAACCCGTCTTTAGCAGACTCTCAACTTTTTTTGGTCTTGCTGGTCGCGGAGTGCTGCTCCGCCCTCAACCGGAATTGTGGTATGCTTGGTGACCCCGGTCACTAACGCATCAACTTTCGGGTATGTCAGCCAACGGTCCAAGTCAGAAGGAGACCAAGGGTATGACTAACCAATACCGCGTGCCGTACGTAGAGAGGACTCTGGAGAGTCCCACTCTCGAGATACCATATGCTGTAACTCGGCTGGAAAGGAAAAAGCTTTGGAAGGCTTACGAATGCCCTGTAAAATGGGATCCGGCTGCAACACGGTTTGAGAACTCTGAGGATCAGGCGTGTCGATTAGGCGTAGCGACTCCATCACCTGTGTGATTAGGGCTGGTAACTTCCCTTTCCAAAAAAGTCTGATATCTTGAGAGCCCTCGTGAACTGTCAGCGAAGAATCAGACGGAGAATATTCCCCATCTTCTTTCTCCAATGAGTCAGGGCTCACCTCCGATGATTTAAAGTCTTCTGGAATATCGGTAGTGTCCCGCAAGCCACATGCAACGTTCCTAGAAGGACGTACTGCTTTAAGGTCTGAGGACTTTCGGGACCCCTTGCGAGACCCCACCATATCCTTGCGTGCTACCGGGCGGGTGCTGAAGGTATACCAACAGACTCAGAATGCCACAGGTGCCATGCCTGGCGGAAGAGCGTCAGGAACTCCCTGTCAGCCAAGGCTGCCGTGGCATCCAGCGGCTGTGGAAGCAAAATGGGAGCTGACTGAATCTTTTCTGCAGGAAGATCCTGCTGCAGGGGCTCTAAGGAGGGAGGAGTTAAGGCGCTGATGTCCCCAGCTGGCAGCGCAGAGGGAATGGAGGAAGAAGATTCTCCTGGATGCAGCATGCAGGTGGAACACAAGCAATTAACTGCTTTTTCTTATTATTACATATAATACAGCTGTGCAGAGAAACAGGCATTGCAGAGGCTTAAACCCTTTTTTTGTAAACAAAAATCATGGTAGGCTTAGGGAAACAGAAGACCCTTCAAAGAAAAGGGATTTTGAAACTCCCTGTGCCTTCAAAGCATGTTTAAATGTTTTGAAATGGCTGCCCAGAGCTGTTCCCTCCAAAAAACAACATTGAAGAGAAATCCCTCCTGATTTTCAAAATGGCCGCAGGCACAGAAAAACTGCAAAATAAAAGTTCCCTAAGCTCTAAAAACCTTAAAAATGCAGCGAAATCACTGGGGAAGAGGCAAGGAGTGCTGCTAGCAACTTAAAAATTCAAATCCTGACGAACCCTGAATCACCAGAAACAGAGGGGAGAAGGAAACTGTCAGTTATTCACTGTGCTGGTACAGAGGAGCTGAATTCCCATGGAGAAGAGAAACTTTCAAAGTCAGTGTAAGGTAATTACAGCGACTGAAAGGTAGGGAAATTAGAGTTTGATCCCTCTGCAGCCACTTAGACCCTCATGGCAAGGGCTGGAAGGTGTTTCTGGAGAGAAGGGGAGCTGCACAGACAGTGAAATCAGAAGCTCAAACCCTGTTGTATTGCTGATTACAGAA
This sequence comes from Ichthyophis bannanicus, assembly GCA_033557465.1. NCBI lineage: Eukaryota > Metazoa > Chordata > Amphibia > Gymnophiona > Ichthyophiidae > Ichthyophis > Ichthyophis bannanicus. Next base: position 111,164,019 of record CM066040.1, read on the forward strand.
AATACAGCTGTTAAGGACAGAAGCCTGGGAAACCCAGAGAAACACCTCTTGTGTGCTCTGCGTGCATCCAGGAAATTAAAATGAAGAAAACAGGAACTTCAAACCCAGTTGAACAGACCCTGATGAAACCGGAAGTGAAGGAATCAGGTCAGAGACAGCCGGTCCCAATGCAGTTGAAATAAACCCAGGGCTGAGGCAAGTAAGAAAAACAGTTTACTTACAGTTTCTCTCAGAAATTGATACCTGATCCTCCTGCTGTCTAAGCTCTCGTGGCAAAGACTCAGCGCTACTTAAAGAAAATTGGGAGCTCTACTGAAGCCAGGCCCAGGAGCTCTACAAGTTTATCTGGGGAATCAAGTTGCTGGGAAACCCAGAGTAACACCTCTTGTGAAATCTGGGAGCATCCAGGAGCCTCAAGATACAGAGAAACCTGATTTTAGGGAGGCCTTCGTCCAGCTAACAAGCCCTCATGGCCAGATGCTGGGGATTCTTCCTGTCAGCGAGCTCTACTGTGTCAGAAACAGGAGCTCAGCTGCAAACACCCTGGTGCACAGTGAAACTGTACTGGCAGCAACAGGCAAGTGGAAATATCAATCCCCAAAGGGATTATAAATAATTTTAAAGATTTTGAGGGAAAAACAACAAAAGCAACCAGATCTGCTGGAGACAGAGAAATACTGAGGGAGACCCCTAGGGGTAGGACCATATCACCAGAGTCCAGCCTATCAGAGCTCTGGTAGAATTCTCTGTCTCCAAGATCTGCTGGCAGGGGGACACAACCCATTTGTCTGGACTGGTCTAGCAGTATGAACTGGAAAAAGTCTTTATTACACGTTTTTGCTTCCACAGCAGATTTCTTTTCAAATTCTCTCTTTGCCTGCCTTATGAATGCCTTGCATTTAACTTGCCAGTGCCTGTGCTGTTTCCCATTTTCGTCATTTAGCTCTTTTTTTCCATTTCCTGAAAGATGCATTTTTGGCAACAATAGCCTCTCTGACCTCACCTTTAAACCATGCTGGCAGTTTTTTGGACTGCCTTCCACTTTTCTTTAAGCGTGGAATACAGCTGGTCTGGGCTTTCAAGATAGCATTTTTAAACAACACCCAAGCTTGATGTAAGTCTTTAACCTTTGCAACTGCTCCTTTTATTTTTTCTTAACTATTTTCCTCATTTTATCATAGTTTCCCTTTTGAAAGTTAAAACGTAGTACTGTGGATTTCCTTACCATCCCATCTCCATTAATTAAATCATGCTATGATCACTATTACTAAGTGGCTCCAACACCCTTATCTCTTGCACCAGATCTGGTGTTCCACTAAGGACTAAGTCCAAAATGGTTTCCCCTCTGGTCGGTTCATGAACCAGCTGCTCCAAGAAGCAGTCATTTATTTCATCTAGAAACTTTATCTCCCTAGCATGTCCTGCTGTGACAATGACCCAGTCAATACCGGGGTAATTGAAATCACCCATTATTATTACTGTTCTGTAACTTTTGTTAACTTTCCTGATTCTTTGAGCATTTCATCATCCATTTGTTCATTCTAGCCAGGCAGTCGATAATACAACACCATCGCCATTGCCTTCTCCTTTTTACATGGAATTTCAATCCTTAAGAGATTCTACAGCGAATTTTGTTTCCTGCAAAACTTTAATCCTTTGTGACTCAATGCCCTCTCTAACATAGAGCGCAACCTTCCACCAGGTGGTTGATATGGCAAAGCTTCACGGATTTTGATCATATTCCTAGTATCTGGTGAGCCTTGATACAGTATAAGCTCACCAGCCTACATTTGATGCAGCTTTGGCTACACTAACAGGAATTGCAATGGAGCAAAGCAAACGCTTGTTACAAGATTGGTTCTGGATATCCATCACCGAAGCATAGCTCAGTGTTGAGTGGAAGGACAAAAAATTGCTAAATAATGATGGATGCGCTGATTCCATTGGAACTTAAAGTCCCACTAAGCTTGTCTCAGTTTACTCAGGGCTAGAGCGTCTACATGAAAAGCTGTAGTTATGTGACCCAGCACCTGCGAATACGACTTGATCGTGACACTCAGCATTGTTCGTATGATTAAGGTAAGCAAAATGAGAGCCTGCATTCTATCCTCTGGCAGAAAAGCCTTTCCCTGAAATCTATCTAGAATTGCACCTATAAAAGAAATGGCGTTTCTAGGACAGAAAGTAGATTTTTGAAAACTGATAATGAAGCCAAACTCTGGTGAACATACACTGTCTCTTTCCTGAGGGCTATGGCTTGCATGTATAAAGAAGTCACTATAAACCAGTCGCTGAGGTATGAGAAGAATAGGTGACCTTCCTTGTGGAGGTGGGCCATAGTCACTGCAAGGCATTTCTGCAAATAAACATTCTGGAACAGACATCAAACCAAATGGAAGGACTTGTACTGATTCAGATTTAGATAATTTTATTGACATGAGAATATTACATGTGTTGCCAAAGTAATGCATTTAGTAGTTAAAAGCAGAAAAAGACAAAAAGGAGGCAATGTGCAAAGTAAAAGCAATGACAGTAAAATACAATTTCAATGTACAAAGAGGACAAAAACAAGAAAAAATAAGAACAAACTATTTGCAATAATGGATCAGACCAATGGTCCATCAAGCCCAATATCCTGTTTTCTAACACAGGCCAAGCTAAGTCACAAGTAACTGGCAGGAAGCCAAAAGGTAGACAGATTCAGGAATAGGCAGAGGATTTTCCCCAGTCTACTTTAATAATTCTTAATGGACATTTCCTCCAGGAACTTGTCCAAACCTTTTTTTAAATCCTGCTACACTAACAGCTTTTACTACATCTTCTGGCAATGAATTCCAGAGCTTAATTACATACTAAGTGAAAAAAATATTTTCTCAGATTAGTCTTAAATGTACTACTTTGTAGTTTCATTGCATATCCCCTAGTTTTTTATCCTCCCTCAGCTGTCTCTTCCCCAAGCCTTTCCTCATAGGGGTATTTCATTTATTTATTTATTTATTTAAAATTTATAGCCTGCACAATAAACAAGGCAGATAACAAAAGACATACATAGTCTATCATGATAAAGCGTAGTTACTCACCTGTAACAGGTGATATCCGGGAACAGCAGGAATTTAGTCTTCACATATGGGTATCGACGGAGCCTGCACGGGAACGCTCCCCAGCGTCCAATAGGAACGCTTTTGGGAGCATCCCTCAGCACATGCGCGCTGCCTTCCCGCCTTTCCAACTGTCCCTCTTCAGTTTATTTATTTTATTTATTTATTTACATTCTCTTATATACCGCGCTATTCTGCATCAGTGCGGTTTACATTGAACAAACTGAAATTACATTGAATTATAACTTGAATTACATTGAATTACATTGAATTATAACTTGGAGATAACTATATTACAGGGAACATGGGCTATGGAGGATTAAGTGGCTTGCCCAAGACCACAAGGAGCACCTGTGGGACTAGAAACCCCAGTCCTTCTGGCCCAAGGTTGCTGTCCTCTAGTGGGATTTGAACCCCCGACCTTCCGGCCTGAAGTACCTTGCCCCAACCACTAGGCCACTCCTCCACTCCACTCCAAGTTTGTAGCTGAGTGAAAGGACAGAGGGAGAGAGGAAAGAGACAAAGAGATAGAGAGACAACTCCTAGGGGAGGTGGGTGGGTTGTGAAGACTAAATTCCTGCTGTTCCCGGAGATAACCTGTTACAGGTGAGTAACTACGCTATCTCCAGGAACAAGCAGGAATGTAGTCTTCACATATGGGGACTCCCTAGCTGAAAATGCCAGGGAGATAGCCCCAGGAAGGTGCCACCCTAGAAAGGTGGGAATCCTTCCTTCTATGGATCTCTGGCATTCCACCAGGATTGGTAGGTAGGAGTTGATTTAGGTCTGAAAGAGATTTTGAAGAACAGCTTGGCCAAAGAAGGCATCCCGATGGGAGGCTTTATCCAGGCAGTAGTGGGCTGTGAAGGTGTGTACCGAAGCCCAGGTGGCTGCTCGACAAATGTCATCGATAGACACAGAGTGGAGATTAGCCGTAGAAGCTGCCATGGCTCTCACGTTATGAGCTGTGACATGGTCCTGAAGAGGAAGACCCTTACTCTCATAAGCAAAGGATATGCACTGGGCAATCCATTTAGATAAAGTTCTTTTGGAGACTGGAAGTCCCAAATGACTAGGGTCAAAAGCTATAAAAAGTTGTGAGGACTTTCTATGTTGCTGTGTTCTTTGTATGTAAAAGGCTAAGGACCTTTTACAATCCAAAGTATGAAGGTTTCTTTCTGCATTTGAGGCGTGAGGCCTCGGAAAAAATACAGGAAGATAAATTAATTGATTTAAATGAAAAGGCGAAACTACCTTTGTCAAAGTGTGGATGAGTTCTAAGAACAACCTTATCATGATAAAAACTAGTATAAGGAGGATCAGCCACTAAAGCTTGCAATTCACTAAAGCGACGTGCAGAGGTGATTGTAATTAGGAAGATGACCTTCCAGGTCAAAAACATAAGGGCTGTAGTGGCCAAAGGTTCAAAAGGCAGCTTCATGAGCTGCCCGAAAACTAGATTTAGATCCCATGCCACTGGTGGTGGCTTGATGGGAGGTTTGGTTAATAGAAGGCCTCTCATAAATCTTGATATGAGTGGATGAGAGGAAATTGGTTGTCCATTCAGAGGCTTATAAGAAGCTGCAAGTGCACTAAGATGGACTTTTACCAAATTGGTCTTTAGACCAGTATTCGATAAGTGAAGGAGATACTCTAGTATCGATTCTAAGGGTATGACAAGGGGGTTTAATCCCTTTTTGGAGCACCATATAGTAAAACGTTTCCACTTGAAGGCATAAGATCTTCTTGTGGAAAGTTTCCTAGAAGCCTGAAGGATATCTTTTACCTGTTTGGACAGGTTGAGATCCTGGAGGTCTAAGCCTTCAGCAACCAGGTCATGAGGTGCAGGGACTGGGGATTCAGGTGCCATAGCATCCATTCTCCTGGGAAAGGAGATCTGGAGCATGCCCTAACTCCAGAGGTGCTGCTTGAGAGAGATGTAGAAGCAGGGGATACCACGTTTGGTGTGGCCATCGTGGTGCTATGAGGATCATGCGACCCCTGTCTCTCTGAAGCTTGAAGAGTATTTTAGGGATGAGGGGAATGGGTGGGAAGGCATAAATGAAGTCCTGACCCCAGTGAAGGAGGAAGGCATCCCTTGCCTGACAATTGTGAGCCAGAATCCTGCAACAGAACCGGGGAAGCTTGACATTCAATGGACTTGCAAAGAGGTCTATGTCTGGAGTGCCCCAGACATGAAATATCTTTGCCACCTGATCTAGGTGGAGGGGCCACTCGTGAGGCAGCAGTACTCGACTGAGTTTGTCTGCCCAAAGGTTTTGAATGCCTGGAAGATATACCACTAGAAGGTGAATTTGATATTCTCTGGCGAGGGCCCACAGTCGCAAAGCTTCGTTGCATAACGACAGAGAGACTGTTCTGCCCTGCTTGTTCACATAGAACATGGCTACTTGATTGTCTGTTTGGACTAGGACTGTCTTCTAGCTGAGCTGAGCATGGAATATTTGAAGAGATAAATTGATTGCTCTTAATTCCAGGAGGTTTATGTGTAAACTGGCCTCCTGTGGAGTCCAGGTTCCCTGGGTAGAGAGATGATTTCAGGTATGCTCCCCAACCCACCTGTGATGCATCTGTTGTTAGGGTGGCCTGAAAAGAGGGTTAATGAAAAGGAGACCCCACTGTCAGGTTTTCTAGTGACTGCCACCATTGGAGGGACAAAATTAGTCGTTGAGAGTTTATCATTTTGTCCGACAAATGACCTGTGGCCTGTGTCCACTGTGTGAATAGGGTCCACTGAGCTGCTCTCATGTGGAGGTGAGCATATGGGACTACATGAACTGTGGATGCCATATGTCCTAGTAACTGTAGTAGCTCTCGAGCAGTGAGGGAGGATTTGCCTGCTGCTTGAGAAGCTAGTTGCATTATGCAAAGACACCGGGCCTGTGGAAGGAAAGCCTTTGCCTGTCTGGTATCTAGACAGGCTCCTATGAATTCCAGGCATTGGAAAGGAACTAGTTGGGATTTTTGGAAGTTTATTACCAATCCCAAGTATTGGAGAATTCGCATTGTACGGGACAGTGCAGTGCTGGCCTCGGCAACTGTAGGGGCTCGAATGAGCCAGTCTTCTAAGTAAGGGAAGACAAATATCCCCAGCGTTCATAGAAATGCGGCTACTACTGCCATGCATTTCATGAATACCCTTGGTGCTGAAGCCAGACCAAAGAGAAGAACCCTGCACTGGAAATGTCTTCCCCCGAAAAGGAATCGTAAGAATTTCCTGTGATCTGGATGGATGAGAATGTGAGTGTATGCATCCTTTAAGTCTAGAGAGCAAAGCCAATCCTGGCTTTGAAGGTATGGCAGAAGAGTTCCTAGAGAAATCATTTTGAACTTCTCTCGAAACAGGTATTTGTTCAATTCTTTGAGGTCCAAAATATGTCTGTGTCCCCCTGTTTTCTTTGGAATAAGAAAATAGGGGGAGTAGAACCCTACACCCCATTGAAGAATGGGTACTTCCTCTATTGCCCCTTGGGCAAGAAGTGTCGAGACCTCGTAATCTAACAGATTGTCTGCGGAGGTTTGAGAATTGAATTGCTTTAGAATTGTAGGAGGGGGCATGCTGTGAAAATGAAGCTTGTACCCTTCTCCTACAATGGACAAAGTCCAATCTTCTGCTGTTATCTGATGCCATCTGTTGGCAAAGTGGCATAACCTGCTCGGAATATTGGGAGGTTGGGGACCCCTCAGAGGCAGGAAGGCAAAGCTCTCTAGGAAGGAGTCAAAGTCCTTGAGGGGGCTGAACCTGGAGAGCTGGTTGGGCTCTCGGGCCTTTTGGCTTCTTTTGCTGTTTGTTTGCCCCTTTTGGGCAACCTGACCCTGAGTCTGCCTCTGCTGGGTATAGGAAGGATAAAATTTCCTCTTTTTGCTGAAAGAGGGTTTTTTATAAGGCTTCTTTTTGGCTGGAGTGGCTGTAGATTTTGACAATCTATCTAGAGTAGTATTGTCAGCATCTAACTCATTAGCCTTTTCCTGCCAGTTCTTGCCGAAGAGATTCTCCCCCGTGCAAGGAATATTGCCTAATTTGTCCTGTACCCAAGTCTCCAAGTCTGATGCCTGTAGCCAGGCAATCCGTCGTGCAACAATGGCAATAGCAGAGGTTCTGCTGATGCATTCGAAGCAGTCAAAGGCTGCACGATTTACAAACTTGGAGACATCTTGAGCATGCTTAACTAGAGCAAGAAAATCTTGTCTCTTGTCATCTGGGAGAAATTGGCTCATAAGTTCCAAGTCTCCTGTGACGTCCTTGAGGAACATTCCCATATATAGAATATATGAACTGATCCTAGCTGAAAGCATGGAAGCTTGAAAAGTGCGGCGCCCAACAGCATCCAGAGTCCTGCATTCACGACCTGGAGGATTGGATGCATGCCTCCTTGCACTTTTCATCCTACGCATGGCTGACTCCACTACCACTGAACAGTGTGGCAGTTGAGTTTTCTGAAATCCAGGACATGGTGGAACTCGATACATAGTATCAAGTCTCCTAGAGTGAGGAGAAGTAGTCAGAGGTGTCTCCCACATTCTGAGTATCAAGTTATGCAGAATTTCATGGATAGGCAGAGTGGCTGCCTCCTTAGGAACTTTAGGATATTGGAGAATTTCCAATTCCTTTGCCCTGGGTTCCTCTTCAGGAGCTACTGTGATTGAAAGACCTTTGGCCATATCACGGATAAAATCCAGAAAGGACAAATCCTCTGGAGGTGACATTCTGCGTTGGGGAGAAGAGGGATCTTCTGGGAGAAACCCTCTAGTACCAGCAGAATTGTCAGAGTCTTCGGAATCAGAGGATTCGAAGTATTCCTGATCCCGATGCTCTTGCAAAGCCCGATCCCAATATCGATCGAAGTCGGTACCGAGTTGATCTGATACCGATCGGTCAATTCCAGCCAGAAATGGCATGGGAAGAATTCCCACCGGGGCTGGGATCGCCGGTACCGGTACCAGTGTCTGTACCAGTGTCAGTACCGGCATCGGTGTCGATGTCGGTACCAGTGCCCGTTGGACCAACGGTACCGCAGCTGAGAGAAGAGCTGCGATGCTGCGTTCGATAGCGAGGAACCTCTGGTCTATTGACGCTGCCGAAGCCTGGGTGTCAGTATCGCTAAAAACGGTCAGAACCCCTGGGCATGGCACAGGTAGTTCTTGCGAGGTTGGGGCCTCGAGAACATCCTGAAGCCCCATCGATGCTTTGGAAGCCGAAGCCTCCCGCCGGGGCTGTTTTGCCGGTGTGGTTCCCTCAAGGGCAATGCCCATGGCCTCTCGATGCTTAGCAGGAGAGCTACCCTTTGAGGACTGGCTTTTATGTTTAGTTACCTGAGATCCATGGGAGGAAGAAGAGGCCCTTGAGGATGTCGATGCAATGGATCTGGCATCCGATGAAAAGAGGGTACCAAGCTTTGCAGCCCGGTTCTGTCTTCCTCTTTTAGTCATCCCCATACAGGAGAGACATTCAGTTGGAGAATGTTCAGGCCCTAAACATTTCAGACACCAATCATGGGTGTCAGTGATGGAAATGGTACCGCCATACTTAGTACATGTTTTAAAACCACTAGTTGGTTTTTCCATGTTTTAGGAATATGGGGCCTAGTGCCCAAAATGGCGCCTAGCAACAAAAAAGAAAAGTTTCTGAAGAAAAACAGGTTAAAGTATAAAATTTTTTTTGAAAAAGAAAGGAACCGGCGGTACCGGTAAGCGTCGTGCGGCAGGCAAACGCGACCACAAGAAAACAAATTTAAAGACGGAATTTTCTGCAGTGACAGGGATTAGATCCTGTCGGCTCCGCAGAAAACAAATAACTGAAGAGGGACAGTTGGAAAGGCGGGAAGGCAGTGCACATGTGCTGAGGGATGCTCCCAAAAGCGTTCCTATTGGACGCTGGGGAGCGTTCCCGCGCAGGCTCCGTCGGTACCGACGATATTCATATGTGAAGACTACATTCCTGCTTGTTCCTGGAGATACCAAATATTAATATAAAGTAAATTAAAAACAATTAAAATAAATATTATAATCTACACAAAAAATTAAGAAGACTACCATTTGAAATAACATCTGGATCATATTGCACCGAAAACAAACTGCCCGATGCACTTCACCCAACCATCAAACACAACCAAAAAAGGCTTGCTGGAATAAATATGATTTCAACTTTCCCCGAAAGACCATCAGTTCTGCTTCAGCACGTAACTCATTAGGAAGAGAATTCCAGATCGATGGAGCACTCAAAGAAAATTCTCTTACGTCATGACTGAAGATGAATCTGTTTAAAAAAAGGGAACCACTAATAAATGCATCCTGAGACTGTAAAACATGAGGACAATAAGGTCTAAGTAAAGTTGATAGACTAATAGGAGCCATATTATGTAAGCATTTAAAAGTAATCATGATCACTTCATATAAAATTCAAAATTTAATGGGAAGTCAATGTAAAACAAATAATTGTTGCAATATATTATCGGAGCATTTGCATCCAGTTAAAAGACGAGCGGCAGCATTTTGAACTGATTGAAAAGGAGACCTGGTAGCTTTAGAAAGGCCTATTAGAAGACTAAAGTCTGTAACAAAAAACGAAAATTGCTATTTGGTAAGTAGGGTTTTATTCTTCAAAGAAGATGCAATTTATAGTAAGCAGCTTTAATCACATCCCAAGATCTCTCACAACATAGCAATGTACAAAAGAAAAAGAATCCTTCATAAGATTCAATTTAAAGGATTCGGGAGCTCCGAAGACAGGTACAAAACGTCCGTCTTCTTCTTATTCAATTTCAGCCTACTCTGAAACATCCACGACTCAACTGAGTTAAGGCAAAGTGCCACATATTTCAGAGTCATCTAATGAAGTAGATATAGGGACAATGAACTGGACGTCATCTGCATATACTCAAAATTTAATATCTAAACTTTCAAAAGATTCTCTGAATTGGAGCAATATAAATATTAAAGAATATCGCTGATAACGCAGCACCCCTGCACCAATACATTTCCAGGTTGATACTTGTCCTGATGATTGGACTTGAATAAATCTATCCTGCAGAAATGATGTAAACCAAGAAAGCACATCACCTTGTATCCCCAACTCACAAAGAGCCCAATTCACGAAAGGGCACGTCCAGGCCGTCCAAACAGTCTCGAGCAAGACAGACAGCGGGAACAAAACGCTCCCGCGGTAACCAGAATTGGGCCCATGAATGGCCCGGCATGCCCTGCCACCTGCGGGGACATCCGCCCCACAGGCGCTCCCGACTCCTGCGGCTTAGGCCTCCCTCATCACTGCTGCTCTACTCACAGCTGGCTAGCCAGGGCATGGATCAGGATGCAGGGACCACCCCACACCTGGCCCGGGCCCTGAGGGGGGAATACCCGGGCCCGATCACCGGGTCGGTGCTGCTTTAAGCAGCATGCCACCTTTAACCTGGCAAGAGCAGCCAAAGAAATATAAGATGACAAAACCAAAATTAAATTTAAAATCTCACCGTAATCATAAGCAGGCGTTTCTACAATTTGAAGAAAACCTTATGATAGCATAGCAGCTAAAAAAGAATGAGTGATATTCTTTTCAATGCTCTTCTGTATGTGCATATTAAAATCTCCTAAAAACAATATGAGGTAAAACATGTAAAGGATCAGTTAAGAAAAATTCAGACACCAACAAGGAATCAGGTTCAAGACTTCCAGGAAGACAATACAGCAGACATAAGGATAAGTCACAAGACTCAACAAATAAACTTTTGCAATTGAGCAACGAAGACTCATCTACTGCTACTTCACAGAAGTCAGATCATCACTTCTAGCCAGTAAGCAAACCATCACCCCCTTTTACCATAATGCGGCTTAGATATCCATGAATAATTTGCAGGACAGATTTGGTTAAGAATAACAATATCAGTTACTAACAACCATGATTCGATGATGCAGAATATATCAGGCGTCTCCAAATAAAGTATATCATGCAGTACCGAAATCTTATTTCTAACAGACCTCGCATTAACAAGAAATATTACACAGGGACAAGTTATATTAGATCTGGACATTGATTTTAAATTAGAACGACAAGTACATAAAATTCTCTCAGACCTAAAAGAGTGACGAGGACGTACACAACCATAACGGCCAAGGCCTGTAACTACTGGAATCCTCTGACCGAGGCACATAATGAGCCAACAAACACAACACTTAAACAGAAGATCAGCAAACAGAGCAACAGTATTTTCTTATTTTTTGTACCCCGCTTAACACCACGCAAAGCAACGCGCCATTGTCGGCACAACAGAGAAGGCGCAACATGCCTCTGGCATGTGGCCCTGTCGTTTAAGCCACGGCACCCCCGATGACATCACCAGGAGGCGGAGCTATCTCTGTTCCAACTGGATCTACACAGCTTACAGACAAACTCCAGCAGAGCCCAACAAGCACAGGGAGATGAAAAACGCTGTGCTAGTGATGTTCCCAGGCAGTGTATTCAGCAGGTAGGCCTCAATTCCTTTCAGCATGTAGACCTGTCTTTTATGCCCCAGCACACCGATGATATCACCGGAGGGTGGAGCTAGCTCTATTCCATCTGGGCTACACAGTTTACAGGCAAACTTCAACAGAACCAGACAAACACAGGGAGATGAAAAACGTTGATATACCCATTCCATATCTTTTATCATTTTGGCCACCATTCTCTGTACCCTTTTCCATTTCTGCTATATCTTTTATTAAGATGCAGCAACCAGAATTGCATGAAATACTCAAGGTGTGGTCGCACAATGGAGCAATACAGAAGCATTATGATAGTCTTTCTTTTGTTCTCCATTCCTTTTCTTATAATTCCTAGCTTTCTATTTGCTTTCTTGGCCACCACTGCACACCGCAACATATTATCAACAATGACACCTTTCTTGAGTGGTGACGCCTATTGTGAAACCTTGCATCGAGTAGCTATTTTGGGTTGTTCTTCCCTAAATGCATACACTTTTGCACTTGTCTACATAAAATTTAATCTGCCATTTAGATGCCCAGTCTCCCAATTTCTCAAGATCCTCTTGCAATTTTTCACAATCTTCTTGTGATTTAACAATGTTGAATTATTTTGTTCGCCAGCAAATTTGATCACCTCACTCATTTCTATATTATTCATAAATATGTTAAAAATAGCAGGCCCAGCACAGAACCCTGTGGTACTCACTATTCACTTTCTCCATTGAGAAAATTGGCCATTTAGCCCTACTCTCTGTTTTCAATTTTTTAACCAGTTCCAATCCACAATAGGCCATTGCCTCCTATTTCATGACTTTTTAATTTTATTAAGAGTATCTCATGAGGAACCTTGCCAAAGTATTCTGAAAATCCAGATACACTATATCCACCACCTCACCTTTATCCAACTGTTATTTACACCTTCAAAAAGAAAATAGCTGATTGGTAAGGCAAGACATACCTTGGCTAAATCCATGTTGGAGATGTCCTATTAAACCATGACTATCTTTATGTTCAATAATTTTGTTCTTTATAATGGTTTCAACCATTTTGCCAGGCACTGACATCAGGCTCACTGGTCAGTAGTTTCGCAGATTACCTCTGGAACCCTTTTTAAAAATTGGTGCTAAGTTGGCTACTTTCCAATATTTACAATTTTAATGATAGTAGGTCTGCAATTCCATTTTTGAATTCTCTTGGCGCCCTGAGAGATGCATACCATCAGGTCCAGGTGATTTGTTACTCTTTAGTTTGTCAAATTACCCTATTACATCTTTCACGTTTACTGAGATCTGTTTCAGTTTATCCAATTCTTTACCTTTAATATCATTTTTGGCATGGGTATCTCCCCTACCGCTTCTTAAGTAAAGACTGAAGCAAAGAATTTATTTAGTCAGCCTTGCCCTCCCTTAGTGCCCCTTTTACTTCTCTATCATCTAATGCTCCAAATGACTCCCTCACAGGCTTTTTGCTTCAAATGTACCTGAAAAGGTTTTAATTATGAGGTTTTGCTTCCATGGCAAGCTTCTTTTTAAATTCGCTCTTTGCCTGCTTTATCAATATTTTGCATTAATCTGACTAGGTTGCTGGTACTGTACATTTGACAAGTCCTTACAATAACCTTTCATAAATTAATTGAACATTTTTTGCAGCAATGAATGTGGATGCTCCAGAAGAAGTAGCAAAACAGACTGTGAAAACTAGTCCACTACTATGACCAGAACTGGAGTGGATGAGGCAGCCTGTTACTTACACAGGGATAGTGCTCTCTGCACTGAAAGGTTCTTGCGCTATATCTGTGATCTCTCTGCATTCTGTGAACGTGCATTGGAACTGCTGTGCATAAAAGTCATCCAGTTGTTGTTTGGTATGAGGAGATACAAAGGCTGACAGGATTTCATTTTTCAAGTGCTTTGGAAAGGGTAGAGAAGGCCACCTTCTTTTCAAACCTGTGCAGGTTCCCAGAAAGTGGCTATGCTGTAGGCCTGGAAACACCCCTGAGGAAGCAAATGGGCTGACTAGACTTTTCAGGTCACTGTGAAAGGACGTTGAGGGTCGTACTATGGATGATTTTTGACTTGTATGTGCAGAGCTTACAGACTTCTCAACCACATCGGCTTCTACAACTCCTAACTTGCTAGATCTTGGCTAGCCTTAATCAATACTTAGAAATTGTTCAAAATACAGCCATAAAAAGTTTGTACCAAGCTGGCAGGTACAATCATGTCATCCCCTACTTTATAAGCAACAATGGTTGGCTATTTCAATTTAAGGTTATTTTACTAGTTCCTTGGGCACTTTTTACAGGATTAGTTTAGTTTATTTGAGTGTTTCACATACCGTTTTTCTGCCTCAGAGAATAATTCAAAGCGTTTTACAATAAAATCTTCAATTACTCATGAAAAGAGATGAAAGAAAAAGAAATTTATAACCAACTTAGAAGCAAAAATGATTTTAGGAAGGTAGAAGAAGAAAGGAGAACATGGGAACAAAAGGAAGATATTCAGGTACCATCTGAGGCTATGGGGGAGGGGGGTGAGGCTTGCCAAAGGCCAAAGTAAAAAGATCATTTTTTTCTCCAGCAACAATCGTGTTCTTTCTAAGGAAGCCACAGCATAGCCAACATCGGAACATCGGAGAGCAGTGTCCTGTGCCTGCTGCATACTGTGCATTGGCCATGATCCATGTCATGTGGTGCCACCGACCTCACCGCTTCTCCCCCGTGCCTTGCTGCACACACTGAGAAGGATACCCAAACTTATCGGGAGGTGCCCCCGCCCCCCCTGAAGACTGCATGCTGCTCCCACAGCTGGTCTTCAGCATTGCCTCTGTTCCTGCCTGTTTCTCTCTTTAAAACCTTAAAGGCACAAGCACTTGCTCCATCTCTGGCCCCCTCCCAAATGTTGGGGAGGAGGAAAAGAGGGAGCCTGTTGGAAGGGGAGACGAGTGGAGGGGAGATTCGGAGAGAGACCCATCTTCATAGGGTTCAACATCCCAGGCCTGCAATCAAAAGCAGCAGCCCGGCTACAAATCCAGACTGCACGGGCTATACTCACCACCTGCTGGAGACTGAGAAATACTGGTTTTGGTGAGGTGGCACAGGCTACTTAGAGCAGGCTTTGAGCTTGTGTTTTCTCTATCTCCACTTGCTGGAAGATAAGCATAACCCACTCATTTGGACTAGACTGGAGGGACAAACTGGAAATACGTACATGTTGGCTTTCTCCCATTAAACCATGACTATCTACATGTTCAGTAATTTTATTCTTTCTAATGATTTCTACCATTTGCCCGATACTGACATCAGGTTTACCAGTCCTTCTGGACTTGAAGCAACCTTTTCTCAGCTTTATGGAGTTATGGAGTGATAGCGTAGTTACTCACCTGTAACAGGTGTTCTCCAGGAGCAGCAGGAATCAGTCCTCACATATGGGTGACGTCGGCGCCGACGGAGCCCTCGCGGAGCAAATTTCCCCAGCTTTCAAAGAAAGCCTTTGGGAATTGCAGCGCGCATGCGCGGTCCCCTTCCCGCCCAAAGGTGCCATCTTGGCCAGTCTGATGACATAGCGAAAGACAGCAAAAAATTTGCAAAAACGAAATCATATGACTGCAACTCCAAGGGGAGGAGGGAGGGTTGTGAGGACTGATTCCTGCTGCTCCTGGAGAACACCTGTTACAGGTGAGTAACTACGCTTTCTCCAGGACCAAGCAGGAAGTCAGTCCTCACATATGGGACTCCCCAGCTTAAGGCTACCGGAGAACCTAAGCACAAAAAATGAGCTCCCTCAAGCTCAGTAGCACCGAAGGAAGGAATCTTCTCTGACTAATCTCCAACCGGTAGCCCAACATCCGGGATGGAAGGTAGGAGTTGCTTAAACCTCGAAGAGATTACGGAGGACTGCCTGTCCGAAAGCACTGTCCCTGCGGGACTCCCTCTCGAGGCAGTAATGGGTTGCAAAAGTCTGGCTCGAAGACCAAGTGGCGGCCCGGCAGATGTCCGCCAATGGAACAGAGCGGAGGTAAGCCACTGACGCAGCCTTCGCCCTAACCCAATGAGCCGTGACTCTACTTTCCAACAAGAGGCCGGCCGCCCCATAAGTCCAAGCGATACAGTCAGCTACCCAGATGGACAGAGTACGCTTGGAGACAGGGAGCCCCAATTTATTAGGGTCGTAAGACAGGAAGAGCTGAACAGTCTTACGGTGCTCCCGCGTACGATCAAGGTAGAAGGTTAACGCCCTTCTACAGTCCAGGGTATGCAAGACCATTTCAGCTCGGCTGGAGTGTGGCCTGGGAAAGAAGGTCGGAAGCACCACCTCCTGATTGATGTGAAAAGGGGAGACCACTTTTGGAAGAAACTTAGGGTGAGTCCGCAGGACTACCCTATTCTTGTAGAACCTAGTGTAAGGGGGATCAGACACTAGGGCCTGCAGTTCACTAACGCGCCTAGCGGAAGTGAGGGCTACCAGGAATAAGGTTTTCCAAGAAAGAAAACGGAGAGGACAGGTAGCCATAGGTTCAAAAGGCGGACAGGTGATCCGCTGTAAAATCACGTTCAGGTCCCAGTCAGGGGCTGGGGGGCGCAAAGGTGGTTTAAGGAGAAGGAGACCTCGGGAGAACCGCGCCACGAGAGGGTGGCCAGAAAGAGGCCTGCCTTCCACCGGCACATGATGTGCCGAAATAGCACTGAGGTGAACTTTGACCGAGTTGGACTTTAGTCCAAGATTGGAGAGGGAAAGCAAGTACTGCAAGACCACCGACACCGAGCAGGAGAAGGGATCTTGAGACTGTTGAGTACACCAGGTGGAGAAGCGACGCCATTTAAGGGCGTAGGATTTCCGGGTAGAGGGTCGCCTGGAAGCTAGCACGACCTCTTCCACCTCTGGAGGCAGCAGGAGGGGAGCAAGGACTACCCTTTCAGCAGCCAGGCCATCAGATGAAGAGATCTGAGGTTGGGGTGTAGGAGAGACCCCTGATCCTGGGTCAGGAGATCGGGTTGAAACCCCAGAGGCAACGGAGTATCTACCGCCAGTTGCATCAGTAGCGGGAACCACGGTTGCCTGGGCCACCGGGGAGCTATCAGGATCATCGAAGCCTTGTCTTGGAGAACCTTGAAAAGTGTCCGAGACACCAGCGGCATGGGAGGAAAGGCATACAGAAGGCCCGTGGACCATGAGAGCAGAAAAGCATCCGCCGCTACTCGGAGGGGATGCGGTTCCCGAGAGCAGAACCGAGGAAGTTGCCTGTTCAGGGGACTGGCAAAGAGATCCAGCGTGGGGAGGCCCCACTGGAGAAAAATCCTTTGAACCACCAACGGGTCCAATCTCCACTCGTGTGGCTGGAGGATTCTGCTCAGTTTGTCTGCCAGGCAATTTTCTTGACCTGGGAGATAAACGGCTTTGAGGAGGATTCCTCGGCTGACGGCCCAAGCGCAGAGCTTTTGTGCTTCCCGACAGAGAAGGAAGGAGCCCGTGCCCCCCTGTTTGTTCACGTAGAACATGGCCACTTGATTGTCCGTCTGGACGAGGACGGACTGGTGAGTGGTAAGGTGGGAGAAGGCCCGTAGAGCCAGGCGGATCGCTCTGAGCTCCAGGAAGTTGATCTGCTGGGCAGATTCCCACGGGGTCCAGAGACCCTGAGTACATGTCCCTTGGCAATGTGCTCCCCAACCCAAAAGAGAAGCATCGGTCGTCAGTACCTGAACAGGCGGAGGAGACTGAAAAGGCACTCCGAGCACTAGGTTGGGTAGATGAAGCCACCACCGCAGAGAAGAGACCAGCGGGCTGGAGATTCGTACTGAGTCCGCTAGCCTCCCCGAGGCCTGACGCCATTGTGAGCGAAGGCACCATTGAGCAGGCCGCATATTCAGGCGGGCATTGGGGGTCACATGGACCGTGGAAGCCATATGGCCGAGCAGTCTCAGAAAGTGCCTGGCCGAGACCCGGGAATGGCTGCGAAAGCGGCTGGCGAGAGCCATGAGCCGTTGTGCCCTGTCGAGCGGCAGAAAGGCGCGCGCCTGAAGCGTATTTAATCTGGCACCGATGAACTCGAGATCCTGAGAGGGGAGCAAAGTGGACTTTTCGAAGTTTATGACAAAGCCCAAGTACTGGAGCAGAGTCAGAGTACGTTGCGTGGCGTGAGTGGCCTCCGTGGAGGACGGTGCTCTGATGAACCAGTCGTCTAGGTAAGGGAAGACAAAGAGGCCTTGAAGCCGGAGATAAGCCGCTACCACTGCGAGACATTTTGTGAAGACTCGTGGTGCGGAGGATAGGCCAAAGGGCAGTACTCTGTACTGGTAATGATTGCCTGCCACCACAAACCTTAGGTATTGTCGGTGGCTTGGGTGGATGAGGATGTGAGTGTAGGCATCCTTTAGATCCAAGGAGCATAGCCAATCTCCCTGCCGGAGGTAGGGCAGCAGGATTCCAAGGGTAAGCATCTTGAACTTTTCCCTTTCCAGGAACTTGTTGAGGTTCCGCAAGTCCAGGATGGGTCTGAGGCCTCCAGTTCGCTTTGGTATCAGGAAGTACCTGGAATAAAAGCCTTGACCTCTCAGGTGGTGGGGCACCGGTTCCACCGCCTGTTCCTGAAGAAGACTTGCCAACTCTTGAAGGAGTAAGTCCCGGTGAAGAGGGGGTCGCAGAGGCTCCCCTGGAAAGTAGGGGGGAGGTACCTGGTGGAAGTGTAGAAGATAGCCCTCTCGGACTATGTGGAGCACCCAGGTATCTGACGTGATGTTGGACCACCTGTGGGCAAAGTGGACTAGCCGGCCTCCCGTGCTGAGAGGAACCAGCAGAGGGGGAGAGGCTATGCTGAAAGAGTCAAAAACCCCCACCCTGCGGAGCAGGGGCCGGTGGCGCAGGCTTGGGGGCTTGCTGCCTACGGGACCCGTTACCCCCTCCCTTGGCCTGATGACCCTGTTGGGGAGTTGCGGAGGCCTGATAATGAGGGTAGTGTTTATAGGCAGCCGCCTTCCTCGGGTAAAAGGGCTTTTTCCCCGAGCCCTTCTTCTTCTGGGAAGGGGCAGAGGTTTTCCTGGAGAGCCGAGTCCTGGTGAGAGTCTCTGTCTCGAGTTGTGCAGCCTTCTCATCCATAGGTTTGCCAAAGAGGTTTTCACCTCTGCAGGGGACATCGACCAACTTGTCCTGCACCCAGGGCTCGAGGTCGGAAGACTGAAGCCAAGCCTGTCGGCGGGCACCGATGCCGGCTGCGGCTACTCGAGCCGATGCCTCAAAGCCATCATAGGCTGCTCGAGAGATAAACTTTGAGCACTCTTGAATACCAGTGGACAAGGCCAGGAACCTCCGCAAAGGTTCCTCGGAGAGACCAGCAGAGAATCCGGCTATTTCTTTAGCCAGGTCCCTGAGATACATGCCCATGTAGAGCTGGTAAGTCTGGACCCGACAAGCAAGCATAGAGCCCTGGAAACACTTCTTACCGAGGCCATCCAGGTTGCGGGCTTCCCTGCCGGGAGGCACCGAGGAGTGCATCTTCTGGCTCTTGAGCCTATGCATGGCCGATTCCACCACCATGGAATGGTGCGGCAGCTGTGCTTTTTGGAAGCCAGGGCTCTTGCGGACTCGATATATGGCATCGACCCGCTTGCTTAATACCGGCGACGACACCGGGCTCTCCCACATGCGGAAGAGAAGTCGTTCCAGCATCGGAGGAACCGGTACAGTAAAATGCTCCTTTGCAGGAGAGTCATACTGGAGGGCATCGAGCTCTTCGGCTCGAGGCTCCTCCTCGGGATCCGCAGGAAAGGCCAAGGCCTTGGCCATATCCCTCACGAAGTCCGAGAACCGTGCATCCTCCGGAGGGGACTGTCTCCGAGGTTCGGACTCAGGGGAGTCCGAAGGGATACACCGAGTCCGAAAAGAATCAGGTGACTCTTCCACCTCGGATTCCCAGGCGGACTCCTCGGAGGAGGAGTCGAGCGGCTCTGGCCGGGCGGGCACAGACGCCGTCCGCCCCGACGCCGAGGGAGTCGGCGTCGACGACCTCGGCCCCGAACAGGAGGCCGAAGGGGACCTCGACCGAGGATCGACTCGAGCCCGCATGGACTCGAGGATCGGCTCGGTCTCCGGGGTCGACTTAGACGTCGACGTCCCGGCGGTCAGGGCAGAAGCGCCAGCGAGGCCAGCGATCAATGCCCGCTGCTGGTCCATGAAGGCAGCCAGGCTGCTCTCCAAGGCCGTCAACCTGAGTCCGAACTCAGGAGACCCAGCAGCCCCCGACTCGGGCCCCGACGGCGTCAGGCCCGACGTCGGACCCCTCGGAGGCGAGTCCACGAGGACAACAGGACTTACGTGAGCAGACGAGTCCATCTCCAGACGAGGCTGTTTGGACGGCCGCTCCAGCTCCAAAGACCCGGGACGGCTATCGGGGCTATGCGACCTGGCCCTCGCGGAGCCAGGAGCGTCCACCGACGCCGTCCTCGCGGGTTTCTTCCTCCGATGATGTTCTCGGGTAGGAGACCCCCTCTCAGAGGAGCTCCGACGGTGTTCAGAGCCAGATTCCCTGGACACCGAAGCTTCTGACAAGGTCCGGGTACGGCAGGGGTCAGAGAAGAGTCTCTCCCGCTGATGCTGCCGACTCCTCAAAGATTTCGCGGACATCTTGCTACAGGCTCCACAGATCATTTCTTCATGATCTGGGCCCAGGCAACGGAGGCAGCAATCATGTGTGTCAGTAAGAGACATGAGTTTCTTACACTGAACACACTTTTTAAAACCACTGGCGGCCATCGGGGGAAAAAGGGCCCCTGCGAGGTCAAACGTTCGTGCCGCCAGGGAAAAGTGAAAAAAGCACGAATTTGTCACGAAGGACAGAAAAACCGAAAAGAAGGGGAGGCCTCGCAACCGGCGTCGCGAGGCCGGACGGAAAAAGGACCGGCGTCGAACCGAAGAAAATACTAAAATAAAGAAAGAAAATCAACTTTTCAGCGGTGACTTGTAGACAGCGTCTGTAGGGCTCCGCGGAAAAAAGAAGACTGGCCAAGATGGCACCTTTGGGTGGGAAGGGGACCGCGCATGCGCGCTGCAATTCCCAAAGGCTTTCTTTGAAAGCTGGGGAAATTTGCTCCGCGAGGGCTCCGTCGGCGCCGACGTCACCCATATGTGAGGACTGACTTCCTGCTTGGTCCTGGAGAATTAGATGATCTCTTTGTGCTCTAGAAGACATGCAAGCACAATGCTTGCAGTCATTCTGGTTATAATCTGCACCCAAGTGAGAGTTGAAGTTCTGGACTTTTCTGCCACATTTCAGGTATGGCCTAAATCCAGATTTCGATGACATATCAAACGATAAAAAACACCCCAAAGAAATAAAACAAAAATGGAGATAAAAACAACGTCCAAGTACTTGCTAATTAGAAGACAAAAAGAAAATTTATCAGGACAGCTTTGTTTCACATCCATTCAGCTGAACAGAAATAAAACCACAGAGCAGCTGAAGAGACTGCTGTGCGTGAGAAGGGCTTTGTATAATTTCCACTTAGTTATGAGCCCTGGGAAAGCTGTTCCATCCCAGTACCGTCTGATGACACCACCCACTTGTGTGCCCGATTCAATCCTGCTTGTCGATGGAAAAACAAATCATCAGCAATTTTTTTATTATGCGATACATCAAATGGGTGTTCAGTGTTTTAAATCCAATCAAAATGTACAACCAGCAACCCCTACTTTAAAAATTTCCTACAAAAACAATGACTATCCAAAATATACTTAGTTGCCAGCATCCTCTAGACTGCACTGCATTAAGAAAGCAAACCTCAATAGGATCCCAAAAATGTCTCTGAAAAGTCTGACATGAACATGCGCAAAACAAAAACTTATAGGCAAATTAGACAAAAATTGCAAGAGTCATCATTTTTCAAAGTACATGTACTTCCACAATACTCATGTTGGGAGTTTTCATAAGAAAAACGTTTAGAAAATTCTACTTGTATCTATGATTATATCATCAATTTAACCATTACAGAAAGATTCTTTGGTTTACTATATAGTGTTAATAAGAACATAAGATATGCCATACTGGGTCAGACCAAGGTCCATCAAGCCCAGTATCCTGTTTACAACAGTGGCCAATCTAGGTCATACGTACCTACAGTGGTGTGCAGAAGTCTGGAATCACTTGTAAATTTGACGTTTTTTCAACTTCGTGACCTTATATCTTAATTTCTTTTTCCTCCCAGTGACTTTTTCTGTGTATCTCATGATAAGTGATAGATTTGGCTATTAGGGCCAACTTTTAGTATTGGTTTGGCCCTTATTTTCTGAGTTTGTTCCCCATAGTTGTCCTGTTGATAGATTTTCTTTGAAAATCGCGTAATGTACATCGTTGGCCAATGATATATTATTCTAAGTATGCTTTAAAATATTATAGACGCACGCCAGGTTTGCTTCAAATTAATGTATGTGGCCTTGAAAAAGGCCGTTTTTATGTGTCAGTGATGGCTCAGTATTTGATGGGCCACCCTTTGTTCTTGATCACCTGACTGCACCTTGTCGGCATTGAATGAACCAGTCTGACAAGGTGATCGTTGGTGACAATGCAGTTCCAAGCTGCAATGAGTGACTCAATCAGCTCACGTTTTGATGTCGGATGCCTCTTGGATATTTCCAAGGCCACCTTGTGCCACAGGATCTCGACTGGATTCAGATCTGGAGACTGGCCAGGCCAGTCCATTGACCTGATGTTCCGCTGCTTCCAGCTGATCACCTGTCTGGAGCGATGGCAGAGTGCATTGTCATCTTGGAACAGGAACTGGCCAGGAAACAGCTGGTGTGCTGATGGCACCATGCACTGTTGCAGTATGGTGATGTACTTGGCCCCGTTGACCATTCCATGGTCGATGTGAAGACGTCCAACGCCACTGGCAGCCATGCAGCCCCAGACCATGACCGTCAAAGAATGCTTCACAGTGAGGTTGAGACACTCAGGCTTGAATTCCTCTCCAGGAAATCTCCTCACATAGGTGTGGGCCTGGTTACAAAACAGGCAGAAGGTGCTTTCATCGCTGAATAGCACCTTTTCCCACATTTCAGTCGACCAGATTGAGTGCTTTCTCGCCCACACGATCCGGTTGCGCCTTTGTATGTCAGTCATCAGTGGCTTATTCCGTGCTTTGCAGCCCCGGAGACCAAACTGCAAGCACCGGCGACGAACTGTTGATGAGCTGACACTGACTTCACTTTAGTCTGAGCACACTCGAAGTAGCTGAGGAGAGGTCAACTTGCGATTAGTCAGTGAAATGCTTCGTAGTGCGCGGTCCTGGCATGATGTTGATGCACGTGGATGATCTGAATGAGGCTTGTCCACCACTGAACCCGTTTCTTTCTTCTTCTGTACAATCTTAACAGCGCTCTGACTGCAGCCAACTTTCCTGGCTATCTGACGGCTTGAAAATCCTTCCTCGCTCATAAAGGACACACGAACACGCTCCTCCAACGTCATGGTCCAAGTCATCTTCATGGTCGATCCAGAAAGCGTATGAAATTCAAAAATTTCGCGCGTTTTTATAGCTGCACTGTTGGCTAGATATCTGCATTGTGATTGGTTAGTGAAACCAGCCTTCTGATTGGTCAGAAATAACGTGTGCATATTGGATAATCTCGATCCATTTTTGACTCAGGATCCACAAAAATCGCAGTAACTATCTCCCAGTGTCTGTAAAGTATTTAAATTGGAAGCAAGGAATGCAAAAAGTCAACTCTAATAGCGAAATGTATCCCTTTTAACGTGGTAGAAAGATGAATATGCTGGGCTAACGCAAAATTTAAAAAAATAAATAAATTAGAAACTACGAAAAACGCAAAATTCACAAGTGATTCCAGACTTTTGCACACCACTGTAGCAGTTTCCCCAAACGACACAGGTTCCACAATGCTTGTACTGGGTCAAGCATTGATATCCTGGGTCCCTTCTTAATAATGGTTGATGGACCTTTCTTCCAGGAACTTGTCCAAACCTTTTTTAAACCCAGCTACACTAACAGCCTTTACTACATCCTCCGGTAACAAATTCCAGAGTTTGATTACACGTTGAGTGAAAAAATATTTTCTTTTATTAGTCTTAAATAGTTTACCCTGTAGCTTCATTGCATGTCCCCTAGTCTTTCTATATTCTGATAACGTAAACAATCGATCTACGTTTACCCGTTCCACTCCGTTCATTAATTTATAAACTTCTATCATATCTCCCCTCAGCCATCTCTTTTCCAGGTTAAAGAGCCCTAACCTTTTTAGCCTTTCTTCATAGGAGTATCCTTCCATCCCCTTTACCATTTTGGTGGCTCTTCTCTGAACCTTTTCTAATAAGGCTATATCCTTTTTAAGATACAGCAACCAGAATTGCAAACAATATTCAAGGTGCAGTCTCACCATGGAACGAAACAGAGGCATTATAATATCTTTTGTTTTATTTTCCATTCCTTTCCTTATGATACCTAGGATTCTATTTGCTCTCTTGGCCGCCACTACACACTGGGCTGAGGGTTTTAACATGTTATCCACAATGACGCCTAAATCTTTTTCCTGGGTGGTGGTTCCTAATGTGGAACCATGCATCGTGTAACCATAGTTTGGGTTGTTCTTCCCCAAATGCATAACTTTCCACTTGTCCACATTAAATTTCATCTGCCATTTTGATGCCCAGTCTTCCAATTTATCAAGATCCTCTTGCAATTTTCCACAATCCTCTTGGGTTTTAACAACTTTAAAATTGTTTTGTGTCATCTGCAAATTTCATAACCTCACTCGTTATTCCCTTTTCCGGGTCATTTATGAATATGTCAAAAAGCAGCGGACCCAAAACAGATCCCTGAGGTACACCACTATTCACCTTTCTCCATTGGGAAAATTGGCCATTTAGCTATACCCTCTGCTTTCTATCTTTTAACCAGTTCCTGATCCACAATAGTACACTGCCTCCTATCCCATGACTCTTTAGTTGTGCCAAAAGTCTCTGATGAGGGACTTTGTCAAAGGCTTTCTGAAAGTCCAGATATTGTAGAACAAATTGATGTATGAGACACTGTATAGCCACTTTCATGGTAAAAGTCTTATTTTTATTTTTGTAACTGCAAAGTTATTGCACTCGTAAATTTTTTCAGGAATGGCCCTGCGGATATCAAGATTAAGTGTCCTCTTATTTTTCTTGTATAAAGCACTGAAGAAAATTGATGCCTTTGAATTATGGTACTGGCAATGAATATTGTATATACAATGGACTGCCTGAAGAACAAACCAGTCAGTACTAGAGGAGATTAAACCTAAGCTTTCTTTAGCAGCTGAGATCACAAGACTTTGACTTTCATACTTTGGACACATCATGCAAAGAGAGAGATCGTTAGAGAAAGACATAATGCTTGGCAAGATAGAAGGTCAACGCAAAAGAGGAAGGCCAGCAATGAGTTGGATCGATACAATAACAGCAGCTATGGGTGCCACTCTATCAACAATGAACTACCTGACTGAAGACCGAAGACAGTTTAGGTCAAAAGACACAGCTGCCCAGACGACAGTGATACTCCATATGGTTATATCCTCCCTGGACTACTGTAATATTGCCTATTCAGGTCTGCCTTTATACCAAATTTGGTGTCTAAAGACAGTGCAGAATGCAGCAGTGCTACATTAGCCTGAAAATACCACTTTGATCACATTACACCATTACTTATGCACTACCACTGGCTTCCTATCTCAGAACGGCTTCAATAGAAGGTCCTCATTTTTGTCTTTAAAGCCATACATAACTTAGCTCCAGAATATCTATCTTCTTTGATAATGCTCTATGCGGCTGTCAGAGCTTTACGTTCCTTGCATGGTTTTCGATTAACTATAAACCAAAAAGACCCACACTAGGGGTGGCTGCTGGAGTGAATGTTGACTGATTTCTTCTAAGTCCCACCACTGATGAAGACATTTTTTTGGCAAAAAGAAAAATTAGACTTACCTGATAATTGTTGTTCCTTGAGGAACTCCAATCCAGCCCCGCACCTCTGGGTAGTGCACCTACTCCAGCAGCTTGGAGACTGAGCATGTCATCTTTTTGATGACACTAGTGTACATATGCAGCTGGCACCGCCCACTAGCCCCAGTACCTATTGACAAAGCAGACTCGGGAGCAACAAATAAGTAGTTAAACATGCAACAAACACTTCTATGTCTAAATAAACTAGTACTCCCTCCATCCCCTGGAAAGGATACCCCATCCCCGCCTCCAGGATAAGGGAGGCCTACCTGTTGAGCGCTTCAGCAACTCCAACCAGCGGGAAGCGAGCAACCGACAGCTCTTCTGTTCCGCCCCTCCCCCAAACACTGATTACACACCCCTCCCCGGCTCCCCCTGGCCATTTCCTCCACTAAGGGAATGAGCTTCAGGACCAGGGTGTGCACAGATTATCACAGAAAGCACTCGGAGGGTTCCGGGACTGGACTGGAGTTCCTCAAGGAACAACAATTAGCAGGTAAGTCTAATTTCTCTTTCCTTATCGTCCCTCCAGTCCAGTCCCGCACCTCTGGGATGTATCAGAGCAGTTAAAACTAATGGGAGGGACCTGCACAACCAACCTAAAGCACTGCCAATCCGAAACGAGCGTCCCCACCGCCTGGACATCCAGGCGAAAATGTTCAGATAAGATATGCCACCCTACAGATCTCCACCGGCGGAACTAAACTATACTCTGCTCACGAGGCTGCCTGAGCCCTCGTGGAACGGGTCTGCAACCCCACCGACACTGCTCTACCCTTCAAGATGTATGCAGGTATGATTGCCTCACTGATCCATCTGGAAATGGAGGCTTAGCTGCCGCCTCACTTTTACGTGACCCGCCAAACAGAACGAACAGATGGTCTGATCTCCAAAAGGACGAAGTCCTTTTCACATACCTTCGCATCCAAGTGGCACAGCTGTGGAGTGGTAGAGCCCATATCCGCTCTTGCCCACGTCCGAGCTCGCCAGAGCCGGTAAGGAAACGGCCAGATTTAAATGAAATGCTCACACAATCTTGGGAAAAAATGAAGGTACTGGGCACAGGACCACTTTCTTCTTGGAGAAGAAAAGGAATGGCTCCTGGCATGACAGGGTCCAAAGCTCCGAAATCCTGCGTGCCGAGCAAATCGGCTCCAGGAATACTATTTTCAGAGTCAAATCCTTCAGGAAAGCTCAATTCAGTGGCTCAAAGGGTTCCCCAGGCAACACCGTCAGCACCAGATTGAGATTCCAAGGCTGTGCCACTGCCCTCTTTAGCAGATGGAGGTGGCTCACCGCCCCTAGAAAGCTCAGCCCGTCTGGGTATGTACCCAATGGCACCCTGTGGACTTTCCCGCGATAACCAGAAATCTCCGCCAGTTGCACCCTTAAGGAACAGGCAGCTAGACCCTTATCAAAACCGGATTGCAAGAACGCCAAGGTGTCCGGGACAGAGGCAGTGGAAGTGCACGCCTGCTTCTCTCCGCACCATGATTCAAAGGTGCGCCCTACGCAGATGCACGCCAGGTCCGTAGACCACCTCTGGGCCTGTAGCAAGGTCGCTATCCCCAAGCCTGATTATCCTTTCTTCTTCAACTTTGCCCTTTCAAGAGCCATGCTGTAAGCGATAATTGATCCACCAGGGGCATACGAAGCAGCTCCTGTGTCAAAAGGTCCTTCCAACCGGAAGCCAGCACAGTCAATCCGCCAGTATCTGAATCAGGTCAGCATACCACTGGCACCTCGGCCAGACTGGTGCCACCAGAATTACAAATCCCCGGTGCACCTCTAGCCATTGCACTAACCAGCCTAAGAGCGTCCAAGGGGAAAAATAGAGAAGACCCTCTTCAAGCCACTGCTGAATTAGAGCATCCAGGCCCTTGGACTTCCTCTCTTCTTCTGCTGAAAAAACGTCAGGCCTTGGCCAACTCAAACACTGCCCTTAGGTCCATGACTGGTGTGCCCCATCAGCGGACCACCTGCTCGAACACCTCCTGATTGAGCTGCCACTCTCCAGGGTCCATGTGCACTCGGCTGAGGTAGGCTGCTGTCAATTTCTGCTACGTGCACCGCCGATAGCGCCTGGAGATGAAACGCTGCCCATCCGAACAGCTTTTCGGCCTCCTCCTCCAAGGCTGCACTGCCTGTGCCTCCTTCGGGTTGATGTAAGCCACATTGTCCGAGAGGACTTGGACAACCTTCCCCTGCAATCATGGCTCGAAACTGTCTAGCATCAAGATCACTGCTCGCATCTCGAGCCTGTTGATCGACCACAGGGCCTCCTGCGGACTCTTGTCCCTGAACAAAGCGTCCTTCGCAATGGGCTCTCCAACCTGACAGGCTGGCATCGGTCATCATAGGAACCCACAACGGGGATTCCTTCCAGGCTCCCCACAGGAGGAGCTGCCTAGTGGTTGGGGCAAGTTACCTCAGGCCGGAAGGTCGGGGGTTCAAATCCCACTAGAGGATAGCAACCTTGGGCCGGAAGGACTGGGGTTTCTAGTCCCACAGGTGCTCCTTGCTCTTGTGCAAGCCACTTAACTATTTACAGGGAACATGGGCACTGGAGGGTTATCTCCAAGTTATAATGCCCTGTTCAATGTAAACCGCCTTGATATCATGAAAGGCGGTATATAAGAAATGTTAAATAAATAAATAAACATGCAGCCATCAACTGAGGGCTCTCCTGGTGCTCCGCGGGCAAGGGAGTACTTGGGACAGGGGTTGACTCTGATGGGACCATCGACTGAGCAGAGCCCTCTGCAGTGGTTGCTTGTGCGCCCTTGCCCATGGGATTAGCTCAAGAGTGGCCGCCATTGTTCCCAGAACCTGCAGATTCTGCCCCTCTGATGGTCTTCCCATCTTTAGGACCAGTCATATCCACTGTCATAGCTCCTGCGCTTGGCGAACCAGCAGGAAAATCCTGCCCACACAGGTATCAAAGCACGCTCTCTAGCTCCTGGGCCGGCCATAACTGACTCTTGGCCAGGTTGACCCCAACTGAGACTTTGAAGGATCTCTCCCACCCGCGCTGTTGCTTTTTTCGCTATTGTCCCTGGACTTCGCTTAGACCAGCCAATCATCTAGGTACGGGTGGACGAGACCCCTTCCTTCTGGCGAGCTGCCACCACCACCACCATGATCTTGGTGAAGGTATGGGGGGTGGTCGCCAGACCGGAGGGCAAGGCTCGAAACTTGAAATGGCCCTTGGCACCGCAAAGCGGAGAAACTGTCGATGTTCTGGATGGATGGGAACATGCATATACGCCTCTGCGAGATCGAGAGTCGCCCAAAATCTCTGCTTCCTATTGCCATTATTACTGTGAAAATGTGGTACCCGGAGACCGTTATTCATGCCCTCAAAGTCGAGAATTGGGCGAAAGGAACCTTCCATCTGGGCACCACGAAATACATGAAGCATCGACCGCAGACATATTGGTCTCGCGGAACCAGTTCCATGGCTCTCAGCTGCAGGAGACAAGTCATGGTCTCTTCGACTGCTGCCAACACCGCTGCGCCTACTTTGGGTGATCAAAGGAGCTCGTCTTGCTCCAGCAGCGGGTATAGGCACGTCATGGATTGCACCCCTTTAAGGCCAACCTCCGGCAGATCCCACTCATCCTGGCTCATCTGCCTACTACTCCATGAACTGGTAAGACTTTCTGCGATTTCTGTACCGCCTGGAACAGCAGATCCTACAGCGCCTCTTCCTCTGCCGGGAGGTAGCAGGCATATTCAGGGCCTTGAGGGTCTCCAAGGTGCACATAGAATGTGAGCCCTTTGGGGATGAGGAATTGTATCAGTACCCGCTTGTAGTGATTGTAAACCACCCTAATGGCCTTTGGCCTGGGCAGTATATCGAGAAACTGCATAAACATAAACATGAGCACTGGTAGCTCCTCCTGGCGGAAAATCCAAACAATCCGGGCCTGATCCTCCTGTTCTAGGCTCTCTCCTTCTTCCAACTCCTCCTGCAGATCTAGCTCCATGTCAAGGTCTTCCCCATCCAGCCCCTCCGACAACGGCGATTGCTGCCATTCTTCTAAGCCTCTAGCCCACTTAGATGCCACTGCTCCTGACTCCTGCTCTTTTGCATCTGACATCCTCTTAGCCCTGTGTTCTGGGGCCAAGGAGCCATTTGGTAGGCAAAACGCCTTCTGCAAAAGTAAGAAAAACTCCGGTGAGACCTCCCCCAGGAGCCCTACTGCTCCCTGGGCTCAAGGAGTAGATGGTCTGGGCATTGTGCAGGGACCAGGGACCGGATCCGTTGAAGGTAACATGGCACTCCTAGGGTCTCTTGCAACCGGGAGGGACTCTCCTGCCTCATCTCATCCTGCAGGTCCTGCTCTCATGACAGCCTCTTGCGTGCAGTTTAGGCAGACGTCTGCCTCAGAGAGCACACCACATCGGGGACTCATATCTTGAGGATTTTTAGAATGTGCTGCAGTGTTGTATCTTAAAGATCTGAAATGGACCTTGCCCTGATCCAATCAAACTGACACCTTCTCCAAGTATACGTTTTTCTTCTAATACTACAAATGGCTATAAGAGAGTACAGCTTCCCTTACAAACAATATTACAGATTTAATAGGTACATAATCTGGGCTAAGCGACAAGAGATGATCATGTCAGGTTACTCACCGACCATAGACAGATGGAAGGATTTCATTTGCATCCAATCCACTGACTATCTTTCAAATTACATACCTTTCTTGTATGCAGGTACTTCCTGTTTTCCTCAGAGCTGTAGCTGCTAGAAACCAATATGCAGCACCTCTTTTTTTACACTTATATTTATTTCTGTCTGACTTTTTATCTGACCCTTCTCAGCAGAAAGCAACAATGTTTCAATTAAGTGCCAGTTACATCACCTGACCTAGCACAACATCCCTCTGAAAATCCGCCCAGCAACAAACAATGGCCTATCTGATTAGGCCTTTCCCACATGTCTGCATCAAGTCATTGTGCACTGAATCAGTTTTGAGCTGTATTACACAAGGAATGGTTAAGGATTAAGTAGGGTTCACGTCCCTTGATACCATCCTATACCAGGCACTGCGGTCTGGTCGGCATGGTGGGAAGGGCTGGGGGCACTCCCCAGGAACGCTCTCAATTTGTACCCAGGTAGGTAAAAGGATCCCCAGCACAGTGCACCTCCACAGGCTCAGGCACAGAGCACTTAAACTAAAATAAAATAAAATCAAACGAAAATCTAATTAACTGAAATTGAAATTAAAAAGAAACTGCAAATGGCCCCCTAGGAAGAGGCTGCTCTGTCCTGCTTTATTCTCCGGTGGCTGTCTCTCCCAGGCACCCAAAACACAGCAGGGGGTTAAACACATGCGGACCTGAAAAATAAGAAATCGTGCCTAAATGCAGCAGGGGGAGTTTCCCACACCTCTGCAGGCTCCCAAACATGCGGCTGCAGGCCGCTCTCTGTCTCCTTGTGTTCTGGCGGTTGCTAGGTGTTCCTTCTGTCCTCCTCCCGCCACTCTTACCTTGGAGCCTCTTTGCCGCATGGCTTTTCTACCCCTCACGCTCAGCCTTCCTTCCCAGCTTCGGCACTGAGGGGGATGACTCAGAGCTGCCAGCTTTCACTCCTGTCAAGCAACTGCAGCGGCTCCTCACCCGATAATGGGTCACGAGCAGCCAGAGGTCTTGGACTGAGGAAGGCCCCCACAGAACCCCCCCCCCCCAAAATCCTGGGGGGGACAGGGGGAAGAAGGAATATTCTCCCCTCAGCCCTGTTGTCCCCCGGATTCTCTCTGTTCCTTCTGATTTTTTTTTAACACGTCTGCCTTTAAAAAACAAAGAAACCTGCACCTTAACAGGGGAAATAAAAGCAAACTCTAACTAAACCTATCTCCTTAGTTGTCTCTTCAGCGAGTCCAGCACCCTAGCTCACAACCTCCTCCAGCTGCTTGGAGACTGAGCTTACTGGGGCTGGTGGGTAGTGCCAGCTGCATATGTACACTAGTGTCATCAAAAAGATGACATGCTCAGTCTCCAAGCTGCTGGAGGAGGTGCACTACCCAGAGGTGCGGGATTGGACTGGAGGGACGATAAGGAACAAGGATTTTTATTGGGTGGCTGTTCCATCTGAAGAGCTAGTGTCTATAAGATAAGTTTCTGAGCACTATGTGTGCCGTTGTCTGATTGTATCTGCCAGTTAAGTCATTCTCTATCTAGTCTAGGAACAGCGATGGAATTGCGGTATAGTTAGCTGTGTCAGCATTTGAGACATTTGTATCAGTGTTAGGGTTGTATTAACTGTCAATGAATTAGCGTCTAAAAGAGCAGCATTTAAGAGCTTTTTGCTTACTTTTTATACATAGAAAAATTGGTGTAAAAAAGTGATTAGAATTTGTTGGGTGAATAAAGCACAGTTACTTACCTGTAACAGGTGATCTCTGGGAACAGCAGGAATTAGTCCTCACATATGGGTACGTCGGTACCGACGGAGCCCGTGCGGGAAAGCTCCCCAGCTTCTTAGAATAGAAGCTTTTGGGACCTCCCACTGCACATGCGCACTGCCTTCCCGCCTTCCTGAACAGCTCTCCTCAGTTTCGAGTTTATAGCTGAGTCAACAGAGAGAGGACAGGAAGATAGATAGATAAAAGATACAACTCCTAGGGGAGGTGGGTGGGTTGTGAGGACTAATTCCTGCTGTTCCCAGAGATCACCTGTTACAGGTAAGTAACTGTGCTATCTCCAGGAACAAGCAGGAATAAGTCCTCACATATGGGGACTCCCTAGCTTAGATGCATGGGATCCCCTGTAAAGGTTCGCCATCTTCGTATGGATCTCAGGCATCCATTCTGGGAAGGTGGGCAGGAGTTGTTTAGGAATGGAACAGGTGCTTGAGGACAGCCTGGCCAAACAAGGCATCCCGGCGGGAGTCCTTGTCCAAACAGTAATGGGCTGTGAAGGTATGAACCGAGGCCCAGGTAGCGGCTCGACAGATCTGATCTATGGAAACAGAGTGCAGATGAGCCATAGAAGTTGCCATGGCCCTCACATTGTGAGCAGTGACATGGCCTTCCAGAGAAATGTTTTTGCTCTGGTAAGCAAAAGAAATACACTGAGCAATCCAATTGGAAAGTGTACGCTTGGAGACTGGAAGTCCCAAATGGGAAGGATCAAAGGCCACAAAAAGTTGAGAAGACTTTCGATGTGGCTGAGTCCTATTAAGGTAAAAAGCGAGAGCTCTTTTACAATCCAGAGTATGAAGGTTCCTCTCTGCATTGGATGCATGAGGAGCTGGAAAAAAGACAGGTAGATATACCTCTTGATTAAGATGAAAAGGCGAGACCACTTTAGGCATAAAGTGGGGATTCGTCCTAAGGACCACCTTATCATGATGAAATCTTGTGTAAGGTGGATTAGCCACTAAAGCCTGCAGCTCACTGATGCGGCGAGCCGAAGTGACTGCAATGAGGAAGATGACCTTCCAGGAAAGAAATTTCAAGGAGGTGGAAAACATTGGCTCAAAAGGTGGCTTCATAAGTTGACCGAGCACTAGATTCAAATCCCATGCGACCGGGGGTGGTCTGATGGGAGGTTTAGTGAGAGTCAGGCCTCTCATGAATCTTGCAACAAGAGGATGAGAGGAGATAGGTTGTCCATTTATATGTTTCAAGGATGCTGCAATAGCACTTAAATGGACTCTTACCGAATTCGTCTTGAGGCCTGCATTGGATAGATGCAGGAGATAATCAAGAAGAGAATTCAAAGGAAGTGCCAGAGGGTCAAGACCCTGCTGAGCACACCAAATGGAAAAACGTTTCCATTTGAAAGCATAGGAACGCCTGGTAGAGGGTTTCCTAGAGGCAGAAAGGATATCTTTCACTGGTTGGGAAAGATGAAAGTCTTGAAGGCTTAAGCCTTCAGTAACCAAGCACTGAGGTGAAGGGATTTGGGGTTTGGGTGCCACAAAGTCCCCTCCTCCTGAGACAGGAGGTCTGGCGCAGCTCCCAGATCCAAGTAGGATCCCTGGGAGAGCTGTAGAAGTAGAGGGAACCACACTTGGCGTGGCCAGCGTGGAGCTATGAGGATCATAGTTCCATGATCCCTCTGGAGTTTGAACAGAGTCTTGGGAATCAAAGGAATGGGTGGAAAGGCATATAGGAATGCCTGACTCCAATTCAGGAGAAAGGCGTCCGTAGCCTGAGCTCCCTGACACGGAGTTCTGGAACAGAACCGGGGAAGTTTGGCATTCCACGGACTTGCAAAGAGGTCTATGTCCGGGGTCCCCCATTCCTGAAAGATTCGGTTTATTTGGTCCAAATGTAGGGACCATTCGTGTGGCAGCAGAACTCGACTGAGCCTGTCTGCCCGAGAGTTTTGAACTCCTGGGAGATACACTGCTAGCAGGTGAATCTGATGCTCTCTGGCGAAGGCCCATAGTCTTAGAGCTTCGTTGCAAAGCGACAGAGAGCCCGTCCCTCCTTGTTTGTTTATGTAAAACATGGCCACCTGATTGTCCGTCTGAACTAGGACAGTGAGGTTGGCTAGGAGGGAGTGGAAGACCTTGAGGGCAAGGTAAATTGCTCGCAGTTCCAGAAGATTGATATGAAGGGTGGTCTCCTGTAGAGACCAAGTGCCCTGAGTGGAGAGAGTTTGCAGATGGGCTCCCCACCCTGTTTGGGAGGCATCTGTTGTAAGGGTTGCTTGGGGTAGCAATGGTTGAAATGGAGCCCCCAACAACAGATTCTTGGTGGAAGTCCACCAGTGGAGGGACCAAAACAGACGATCGGAGGTTTGTATTTGGTCTGAGAGCGCTCCTGACGCCTGAGTCCACTGAGTGGCCAGGGTCCATTGAGCTGCTCTCATATGAAGACGAGCATAGGGCACCACATGCACTGTGGAGGCCATATGACCCAGTAGGCGTAGCATTTCCCTGGCTGTCAAGTGAGTGCTGGACTGAGCTTGGGAGGCCAAACTCAGGAGGCGCTGGCCTCGAACATGTGGAAGGTAGGCCCTTGCAGTGATGGTGTCCAACTGGGCCCCTATGAATTCTAGAGATTGAGTAGGGATGAGTTGGGACTTGGGAAGGTTTACTACCAGTCCCAGATACTGCAAAAGGCTCCTTGTGTGGTCCAGGGAAATCTGGGCCTGTGACTGAGTTGGAGCTCGGATGAGCCAGTCGTCCAGATATGGGAAGACAAAGATTCCCATGCCTCTTAGAAATGCGGCTACGACTGCCATGCATTTTGTGAATACTCTTGGAGCAGAGGCTAGACCGAAGGGGAGTACTCTGTATTGGAAATGTTTTCCCTGAAACAGAAAGCGAAGATACTTTCTGTGGGATGGATGGATGAGTATATGTGTATACGCATCCTGTAGGTCTAGAGAACAAAGCCAGTCCTGACCCTGGAGGTAAGGAAGGAGAATGCCGAGAGACAGCATTTTGAATTTCTCCTTGAAGAGAAATTTGTTCAATTCTCTCAGATCTAGGATTGGTCTGAATCCCCCTGTCTTCTTTGGAATGAGAAAATAAGGGGAGTAGAAACCGGACCCTTGTTGAGGAAGAGGAACCTCTTCTATGGCCCCTTGGGCAAGAAGAGAGGAAACCTCTTGACCCAACAGGGTTAGGAGAGATGGGGGAGAATTGAATGGTCTCACCATATGATGGGGAGGAAGGCTGGAGAAATGAAGTTTGTAACCCTCTCGAATGATAGAGAGGGTCCATTGTTCTGTTGTGATTTGTTCCCATCTGGGAGCAAAGTGAACCAACCTTCCGGGTATGGTGAGAGGTTCTGGTTGTGTTAGAACCAGAAGTGGCAAGTTCCCTAGGAGCAAGTCAAAACCCCTGAGGGGTTGGAGCCTGCTGAGCTACAGTAGCTGCTGCAGGCTTAGCTCGTGCTTGTTTGGATTGCTGACGCTTAGCAGTATAGCGAGGTTGAGAAGACTGCTGGCCAGTATTTGAAGCAACTCTGGCCTTCTTATAGTAAGGCCTTTTAAAAGACTTTTTCTTAGTAGGAATTGAAGTGGACTTTGAAAGTCTTTCCAAGGTGGCATTTTCAGCATCCATCTGGGTGGCTTTGATTTGCCACTCTTCCCCAAATAAGTTCTCACCTGTACAGGGCAGATTCCGTAAGCCATCTAGAACCCAAGGTTCCAGATCAGAGGCCTGGAGCCAAGCAAGACGTCGGGCTGCAATAGCAATGCCCGAAGCCCTACTGGCTCCCTCAAAGGAATCATATGCTGCCCTATTAGAGAACTTAGAAACCTCTAAGAGTTGTTTCACTAGGGAAAGGAATCCCTGCTTTTTATCCTCAGGGATAAAGGGGGCAAAATGCCGCACCTTTTTGGCAAGTTCCTCCAGGAACATGCCCATATAGAGACTGTAGGAATTAATCCTGGCTATAAGCATACTAGCCTGGAAAATTTTCCTACCAAAAGAGTCCAAAGTCTTACATTCCCGTCCTGGAGGGGTGGAAGAGTGCCTTTTGGTACTCCTAATCTTCTTCATTGCAGACTTCACCACAATAGAGTGGTGGGGCAATTGAGTCTTTTGGAAACCAGGAGAAGGAGGGACCCTATACATGGTGTCCAACCTACGGGAATAAGGAGACAAAGTCAAAGGATTTTCCCAGAAATCCATCAGTTGTTCTTGAAGGATTTCATGGATAGGCAGGGTAACTGCCTCTTTAGGGGCCTTTGAGTATCCCAAAATATCCAGTTTTTTGGATCTGGGTTCCTTTTCAGAGGATGTGGTAATAGAAAGGGCTGTAGCCATATCTAAAACAAAGTCCTGGAAGGACAAATCCTCTGGAGGGGACATTCTCCTTTTAGGAGAAGAGGGCTCCTCAGGTAAGTTGAGTGAAAACTCAGCAGAATCATCAGAGGAGTGAAAATCCTCAGAGGAATCGGTGCTTTCCTCTAACGCACGATACGCGTACCGATCGGTATCGATATCGGGCGTATCGGGTATGGAACCGGTATGGAGCGAAAGCCCATACGGTACCGACTTGCGTTTAGAGGTGGACGGCCTCGATACCGGCATGGCGGACGATACCGGTATCGGGCCCGGAACCGCTGAAAGCGGAACCGATGGCGTTGCAGCTTTAATGAAAGCCATGACGGCCTGCTGCATGGACTGTACAGTATCGCCCATGGACGCCATAGCTGCCTGGATGTCGGTACCGGGGTGACCCGGTACCCCAGAGCAGGCTAACAGGTGATCTGTCGAGGCCGTAGCATCGATATCAACCTGAGACCCCTGAATTGGCGTTTTTGGAAGTTGGACTTCCCGCCGGGGTTGTTTGGCTGGGGCAGGGTCCTCAAGTTCTAAGCTAAGAGCCTCTCGATGCTTTGAAGGAGATTTGCTCTTTGAGGACTTGCCCACAGAAGGTTTGGTTACCTGAGATCCATCCGGAGAAGAAGACCTGGATGACTGTGATGCTGTATTCTCTGAAGCAAACAGCACATGGAATTTGTTGGCCCGGTTCTGCAGCCCACGTTTAGACATGTGGGAGCAAGATGGGCAGTCCGGTATGGAATGGTCAGGCCCCAAACATTTCAGACACCATTCATGGGTGTCTGTGACTGAAATAACAGCATTACATTTGGTACACTTCTTAAATCCAGGGGCTGGCTTCTCCATGAGGAGAAATTGAGTAGGCCGAGAGGCCTCTCTGAAGTGACCAAAAAGCTAAAAAATAAGAAAAAAGAATTATAATTTTTTAAAGAAAGAAAGAAAAGACCGGCGATAAGACTAAACTGAGGAGAGCTGTTCAGGAAGGCGGGAAGGCAGTGCGCATGTGCAGTGGGAGGTCCCAAAAGCTTCTATTCTAAGAAGCTGGGGAGCTTTCCCGCACGGGCTCCGTCGGTACCGACGTACCCATATGTGAGGACTTATTCCTGCTTGTTCCTGGAGATATAAAGATTTGTGACATTAAAAAAGTGGGAGTTTTTTCAGGCCGGTGATGGTGTGACGCAATATGCTCCCCTTTGGGCATATTTCTGCCATTTATCGGGATAATGTTGATAATTACTGAGGCCTTTCTCTCCTGCTATTAATTTGTTTGTGTTGATAAATCTTTTAGTGTTATTTTTTTTGCTCTTCAGATGGAACTGTGAGTTTTATAGTGAAATTAGTGAGTTTAGCTTCAGTCAAGATATGAAGGGTTGGTTGTACTATCTGCCTTTTAGTAAGAATTTTGGCTGGAGTTTTTTTCAATTAACTATAC
Organism: Ichthyophis bannanicus; assembly: GCA_033557465.1. NCBI lineage: Eukaryota > Metazoa > Chordata > Amphibia > Gymnophiona > Ichthyophiidae > Ichthyophis > Ichthyophis bannanicus. Next base: position 111,201,763 of record CM066040.1, read on the forward strand.
CTTCTCAAGCTGTTATTAAATTTGAACCTACTCGACAGGCTGCCTTCTTTGTCGAAGCCCCTATGCTGTGGAACTGTTTGCCTGTGTCTATACATACTGATACTGATCTGAAGAGTTTTAAGAAGTCCCTGAAAACCCATTTGTTTAGCTCTGCTTTTGGGGAGACCATGGTATGAGCATGAGGGTGTCATGGCTATAAACCTATAATGCAGTCTTTTTTGTTACCTCAGTTCACTATGTTTTAATCTTGAGATGTATATTCTTTTATGTTATTACCTTTCCTCTTTTTATTACGGCATTCTTTTCCTTGTTATGATTTTATGATTTTGTTATTGTAAACTGCATAGGTTTTGTAGATATGCAGTATATCAAATAAAGAGTAACATAACATAACATATGAAGCTCTGTAATGCAATCATCAGATTGAGAGCATGAGTGCATTCCAGTAGGAATATTATCTATGACCACTGCTACTCTTCGCAAGTGTGAGGCATCCCAAATCAGCCTCAAGCATACAGATCGCATCTCTGATGTGGAGAATTATATTGCGTATTTACCCAAAAAAGACCATGATAAAATCATTGGAATGAGAAATCTTGAAGGTATTTATAAAGAAGAAATAATCAAACATTCTGGTTTCTATGAGCATGAACACCTCTTTTCACACAGTGCAACAACACAAATGAAGTATGAGCAAGGTAGCATAGTGGATGCAGCGCAGAAACTAGATAATATTGCACGCTCTTACCCAAATGGATCACCAACAACAAGGAATGCAACATCAGTAATATCAGCATCCTTCAAAATCTCATCAGCTTGTTGTTCTACTGTTTCTCGGTCAGCAAGGGTCAATTCAGTACCATAAAACTCCTCCTGCGAACAAAAGCAGAATAAAATGTGGTTATTATGAAAACCAATTTTTGTGTAATATTTTGCCATTCACCAGATCAACTGCAATGTGATTACTTTAATTATTCCCTTTTATAAAAGAAAGCTTTGGAAACTTAATAAGAAATGTATTGTCAGTTGTTACGGTAGCAACATGGGACCAGAAAGACCAGGGTTCAAATCCCACTGGTACGCCTTGTGGCCTCGGGCAAGTCACTTAACCCTCCACTGTCTCAGGTACAAACTTAGATTGTAAGCCTCTGGGGACAGGGAACTGCCTACTGTACCTGAATGTAACTCGCCTTGAACTACTACTGGAAAGGCATGAGCTAAATACTACCAATAATAATATGAGGCACCCTAGGCAAACCCGTGGGCACATGCTAACGGTTACCACATGCTAAAAAGAGTGACACAGTAGAAAAACTGGGATGGTACCTAACACAGGTTGGAGAGGGAGTGTTTAGTAGTGTTTAGTGCAGTCACTTTACCAGCAGTCAGGTAGCACAATGGCCGCCCATACCCATTTAAAAATATTTCTGTCTATGATTAAGCCAATCTATTATCAATATCTGATCCTTTCAGGGGCAGCTCAAGGCAATCTGCTGCCCGAGGTGAGGGATGAGATGGTGTCCTCCTCCGCCGTAGTAGGGGGGGGGGAGGCTTTCTCAAAACTCCAATCGGGTACTGAACCAAACCAAAAAGTCGATTATATTATATGGAGGAAATGCAAGATGTCTGCACACCAAGGAACTAAAAGAGTGAGAACCACAGCACAGTTTATAAAATTAAATTATAACTCATTTTTATTTTGTTGTTATAAACTGAGTTATGGTTCTTACATTTTCCTTTTTAACGTATATTTTGCATCCACAGAACCACCTTCCTCAACAGCAGGTGCAGAGTAGAACCTGGACTTTCACCCACAGATCTCAATATCTTAAAAAAACAAAAGCAAACATTGTCTAGTACCAAGCATATTGTGAACTAATATAAAACCCTACAACAAAGTCACTGAGTATCTATAGAGCAAATCTACCATACCGCCATGCCATGCCATACCATACCAGCACCAACTTCTAAAACTCACATAAGGAGGCCATCCAAAAACAGCATCACTGTAAATACTACAGTGGGCCTGGAATATCCAAACACCTATTTGGAAAGCTGAACAATTCAGATTACTACAGTAGAGATCCCTACATACAAACTCCTTATTAACAGAACACCTGGTCTTGGTCACACACTCGAAACACAGACCCTCACCAAGTACAGAATAATTGACCATAACCTAAAAATAAAAATATGTAGATAAAAATTAAACTGCAACACCAAGAAGCCAGATTCTACATCAGTGAATGTACTGTATAAAATATAAAGATAGCAGCAAGTCTGATCATTATAATGATAATAAAATTCTCTTCTAACTTTGTTGTCTGACCGTTTTATTCTCTGTTCGTGTAGGTTCTACTCTGAGGTTTCTGCTTTCCTCTGTCTCCCAGTGCACCCTCCTGTCTACTTTCCCCCAGAGACGCCATAAGGGTGATGCAGAGCCATGTGCAGAAACTCACTGTGGCATCATTAGCATATATTTATTATACTTTATTTTAAAATGTATAGGCCACCCATCTAAAATCCTAGGTGGTTTCTAAACAAACACATGAAATTAAGTAAAACAATGTTACAATAAAACAAACAATAATAAAACATGAAATTGGATTAATGAGAAGCCACTTACACAGCCCCCCTCCTCCAATCAAACCATTGTAAGAATCTGCACATCAGATTTATTTTGCTATGACCAGATTATTGATGAGGAGGGAAGATATAAAATGAGAAACTAATCTTGGTAGCCATGAATTCAAATGCTAAATTGGATTGTGCTAGAGCTGGAAAAGTCCGGAACTCAGCAGTGAACAAAAGTAAACTGAGACATTCCCTGAAAATTTGAAATTCCCTTGAATCTGAACTGACAAAATATTTTAAATTTCAGTCTCGCAGCATAAAGAACGCAAAACTGCAAATCTCAAAAACAATACATATTCCAGTACCTCCCCCCAACCAACACCCTACAGTTGACCTCACCAAGAACCCAGAGTACAGGACCCATAGAGCAAATCTACTATTCCATAACAGCACTAACTTCCAAAACTCACACAACAGAGAGTGCACCCAGAAAAGGGCAACACCATAATTATTGCAGTTGGCCCCAGAACATCCATATTCCTATTCAGAAAACTGAACAAGACAGATTACTACAGCTCCCTACATAGAAACTCCATGCTAACAGAATATGTAGCCTCAGTCACACATATGCAGAACAGAGATAGATCTTCATCAAGTAGGGAATATATCTGTACAAACTAAAAACAGACATATGTAGTCAAAAAATGCTTTTACCCATTACTGTTAGGTTTACAGGATTTCTTTCCCAAAATAATACTTTACTGTAGAGTGAGACAAGAGAAAGAACTCTCATAAACAGGCATCTGCATTGTCGGCAAAAACTAACATAATGGCTCAGCGCAACTAGTGTGAGTGCAACTAATGCCACCTCAGCGGGTAGCCTTAGTTGCACCGGCAGCTGTTTTGCCATGCTGAAATGCGGTAACTGCAGGGGGCTGTAACTGCCTCCCTGCAATTAGCCTATGGCCCTGTGTAATCAAACTTTGGAATTAGTTACCAGAGGATGCAGTAAAAGCTGTTAGTGTAGCTGGGTTTAAAAAAGGTTTGGACAAGTTCCTGGCGGAAAGGTCTATAAACTATTACTATTAAAGAAGACCTGGGAAATCCACTGCTTGCCCTGGGACGCAACCTATTTCCAGTCCCAGTAATCGTCCCCAGAATCAGTCCCTTTCCATCCTCCCCTCCAAGTACTTTCCAATGTTAACCCCCTTGCATTCCCACGACTGCCATTGGTGTCCATTCCCTTCCAGCCCTCCTCCTTCCCCACTGTCTAGTCCTTTCTAGTCTAAATAGAAAACACTTCTATTTAGACTAGAAAGGTAGTCAGCTCACTTCCACTCCCAGTGCCACCCGCCCATCAGCTCCCTTCCAGTCACCCTACCCTCTGTCCATCCCACTTCCAATGCCATCCCCACGTGTCAGCTCCCTTCCAGCCCCAGTGGCCCCTCCCTTCCAGCGTTCTCCCCATTACCCAGCCACCTATCAGTCCCACCCCCAAGTGTCAGCTCCCTTCCAGTACCATCCCCAGGTGTCAGCTCTATTCCATTCCCCTACTACCTTCCCTAGTGTCATCACCCTTCCAGTCTCCCTCCAGTACCATCCTCAAGTATCAGCTCCCCCCACCATATCAGCTCCCTTCCAGCCCCCTCCTTCCCCTGGGAGTCCCTCTCAGCATCCACTCCCTTCCAGTCCCATCCCCCCACATCAGCCTATTTGTAGCCCTAGCCCCCAGTCTTCTTCCATGGCCAGCAGCTCTTTCCACTCCTCCCCCCCCCCCATCAATCCATTTCCATTCCTAGCCCATCAGCCCATTTCCAGTCCTATCACCCACCATCAGCCCATTCCAGTCCTAACCCCCTCGATCAGCCCATTACCAGTCCTGACCTCCCTGATCAGTCCATTACCAGTCCTAGCCTCCCCCATTCAGCTCACTACCAATCCTAGCTCCCCCCCGATCTGCCCATTTCCAGTGCTAGTACCGCCTCAGCCTAATCAGCCCATTTCCAGTGCTAGCCCCCCATCAGCCCATTACCAGTGCTAGCCTCTCCTAATCAGCTCATTACCAGTCGTAGCGTCTGCTAATCAGTCCATTTCCAGTCCTAGCCCCCCGATCAGCCCATTTCCAATGCTAGTCCCCCATTACCAACCCTAACCCGCACTGAGATCAGCCCATTAACAGTCCTAGCCCCCCCGGGAGGCCCCACACTTGCTTGATTGGCCCGAAGCCCAGCACCCCAGCTTTGCAGAGCTGCGAGAAAGAACAGTGTTTCCCTTCTTTCCCGCAGCTCTGTTAAAGTTGAGCCCAGTGGTGCACTGAGCGTAAACTACAGCATTTCCTGTCTCGAGACAGGAAATGCTGTTCTGTTTCCAGTAGTAATTCAAGGTGAGTTACATTCAGGTACAATAGGTATTTCCCTGTTCCCTGAAGGCTTTAATTTTATATTTCCCTTTTTTTCTGAATTTTAAGCATCAGGTACTGAACTTTAGGTGCTCTGGTTCCCAGACTTTTTAAGCCATACCTAAGAGTGCTTCATCTTCTATTCCTGGTACAATCAGCTGACTCATGAAATGAGAAGGATTGAATTAAAACATGGAGAAGTGTTCACAATAAGTTCTAATACAGCTGGATTGCAACCTTTTGGCAGAAACTATAAGTAAGCTGAAGTGACACAATTCAGTCTGTTAATCACATTTGCCAACAATAAGTGGGAGAACACTGTCATGCAGAGCAAATAAAAGATAATATGTCTTGCTCAAGATTTATTTATTTAGTGCCTGATTCCGTCCCGGACGTAGATCCCCTCTGTGCGTCTGGTCTGAACCGGATGACCAAAGGGGATTGCGATTCTGATTCTGTGGGGCACGTCTAGCCCAAGATCAGAATCGCGAACAGTCCTGCACATGCAGGTCGAGACTGCGATTCAGTCCGGCCTGCACTTGCAGGACGGTCCCCATCTAACTCAATCAGGGCTTTTAAATGGAGCCACGGCGTCATGTTGCCATGGCACCCTGGCTCCATTTAAAAGCCGCGATGCTGGCCGCCAGCAAAAAGGATTTATTCCTCACAGCCTGACTCCCGGTCTGACCTCCTAAGGTCATGGTTGGGCTGCGGGAATAAACCCTGGCCACCCCTGACCCATCCGCGCCCCAGGCCGTCAAAAATAAAAAAAAAACTTCCAGGAAGTTATTCCACCTCGGAGGTAGAATAACTTCCCTGAACATTTCTCCAGTCCTGGACATACAGGGCCGATATTAGAATCAGCCCTGTACATCCAGGGCCGGCGACCGCACACTGCCCGCCCAGACTTCGCCCACAGGCCGCCCATTCCCCGCCTCCTTACTTTATAGGGCACCTCCCCAATTAACTACACACAGGGACTTGGAACAGCACATTTTGAACATACTTAAAGAGATTTAACTGCTTTTTCTCTGAAAGGACAGCTGGGAAACCGGCTGGTACTTTGGTAGATCTCTCTCTTTTGTTTTAACAAATGCCTAAGCTCCACGAACTGAACAATGACTGGGAAAAATCATATCGCTAAAGTTGTTGCCCCCATTACAGCTTTTGCCTCTGTCCAGACAGAGGTCCCAATGCCAGTTGAAGGACTGGTTCCATGTGCAGGGTGCTTGCATGCTGAAGCTCTCAGGAAACAAGTGGAGGAACTCAGAGAGGAGGTGACGAGGCTGAGGAGCATTCAAGTCAGTGAGAAGTACATTGATGAGATGTTTCTTGCAACATCCAAGCTCTCCAGCAGAGGAGAAGATGGGTGCCTACAGAATGACGAAGGTTGGACACAAGTCACCAGGGCCTGCAGAATCACCAAGGTGAAATTAGGCCTTACCTGCTAATTGTCTTTCCTTGAGGAACTCCAGTCTAGTCCCGCACCTTAGGGTAGTGCACCTCTTCCAGCAGCTTTGAGACTAAGCACGTCACAACTTTGATGACATCAGGCTACATATACGACTGGCACCACCCACCAGCCTCCAGTAACCTATTGACAAAGCAGACTCACAGGAGCAACAAATATGAACTAGCATTAGACAGAAAAAAACTCTGTATGAAAAATACCTTACAGAAAAATGTTTAAAAAAATGTCCTGGAGACCCCCCACAAGGGACAGAAAATCCCCCTCCAGGAACTCTCTCACTGGCTCCCACCCTTTAAACCAGGAGCCTCACTACTAAGGACAGCAAAACTCTTTACCAGCTACTTACCCACCCCCCCACCCCCGGGAGGATGGGCCAGGTTACCCCTCCATGACTGATTCCGGAACAACAGATGCTGCTCCTCCTCCACCTACCAGTACTCTCATTGCCCCAAGCCATCTAATACGCTGTAAGTTTTCAGACCCGGGTTCGCGAACACTGCCTGAAAACACAGATGGGAGGGTTTCAGGACTGGACTGGAGTTCCTCAAGAAAAAACAATTAGCAGGTAAGGCCTAATTTCACCTTCCTTATCGTCCCTCCAGTCCAGCACACACCTTAGGGATGTAACAAAACCCCTCAAACATGGGAGGGACGCGCGAGACTGGCCTTGAGTACTGCCAAACCGAAACTCGCCTCCCCTGCCGCTTGCACATCCAATCTGTAATGCTTCACAAATGTATGCAGGGAGGACCAAATGGCCGCCCGGCAAATCTCTCCTGGCGGCACTAAACTCCACTCTGCCCAGGAGGCTTCCTGCGCCCTGGTGGAATGGGCCCGCAGACCCTGCGGAACCACTCTGCCCCACAACAGGTAAGCTGAAGCTATCGCTTCCTTAATCCACCTAGAAATGGAGGACTTTGCCGCTGCTTCCCTTTTACGTGGCCCCCCAAACAGGGTACAGAAAGAAAACAGATTGATAACAACAATGGCTTACAGGAAAAAATTAAGCAAAAAAAATATTACATCTACTGATCCTACTACAGCCCACTATAAAGAAGAGACTTCCAAACACACTTAATTTCAAAACTGCAGGAAAAGGAAACTGAAGGAAAACAGTCAGGCCAAAACCTACTGCAGTGGAACCTGACCTGCCTCGGGTGAGCGATGAGCACTAATAAAAGCCAGCAGCTGAGATGGATCAAAAAAAATATAAGAAACAGTTCAACTTAATCATACATTTACAAGGAAACTTCAGAAAAAACTGGCCCCCCAACAACAAAACACCTGGACGAAGAAGCAAAAAATTCTTTCCTACGTTTCTGAGTCTCCAGAGATAGATCTGGAAAAACACGTATAATTAGCCCTTGAAATGTTACATTCCGCTTCCGAAAGAACATTCGGAAAAACCAATCCCTATCCGAAGAGAGGGCAAAAGTTACAATTAAAGTAGAAGGAAAAACAGATTCAGATAGACAGCCTTTTAAAATAGCGGAAATATCTAAAGAATCAGCCTGATCCACTCCAGGAATAGTCCCACCACCCACCACCTTTTTTCTTGTTGGAAGATAATACTGTTTCACCATAGGAGGGTGGGATTCATTGGGACCCCTAGCACTTCAACCAGATATTTCTTAAACATCTCTTTCGCACTAACACACTGAGACTTGGGAAAATTTACAAGACGAAGATTAGAATATCTTGATAAATTCTCCAACATTTCAGTCCTTGTCTGCAAAGCCAATACATCTTTCTGATATGAGGAACTACCATCTTCAATCCGAGAAACCTGCTGGAGATCAGAGACAGACGATTGCAAAGCGGAAACTTCCAAAGTGTGTTGCTGAAGCAAGACAGTATGAGATTGAAACTGGGTCGTTAAAGCGGTAACCTGAGGAGCAAAAAGTTCCCCAAGCTTCACAATAGCAGACCATATAGACTCCAATGTAAATTCAGCTAGTCTTTCAAAAGTAAAAGTTACCAAATTCTGTGCCGTTTCCGTGCCAGCCTCCGAGAGTCGCTGCTCCATTACCGAAGCGCCAGGAGCAGGGAAGGCGCCAGCCAACCTGCCAAAAGACCTCCTAGTTGTTGTAGGAACCTCCAAACCACTGGGAGGAGATGAAGCAGCGTCACCGCCACTTCTCACTGCAGCCGACCCTCTGCTCTCAGCCCCCCCCTCCAGTCCACAGGAAATGCCTCCTCCAGCTGCACCGAGCTCGACACCAGTAAAGGCACCTTAGGAGGATGCCACTGCTCCGGCGGTGAGATGTCGGGCTCGGATCCTCCCGCCGAGCTGCCAAACTCTGCCGAGAGATCACAAAGGCTCTGAACTGCCGGCTCTTCCAACTGCTGCCGCGGCGCCAAAAATTGATCAAGCAGTCCAACCACTTGCTGAGGTAAAGGGGATGAGGCTGCAGGGGCAAGAGAGGGTTTCTTAACCCCTTTAGCCTTTCTTTTGCCCATGAGGAAACAAACGCCGCCGCACAACGATCCCCTCAGTCCGCCATCTTGGAAATCCCTCCTCACAGACCTCTTCCGGCCCCCCAAACAGAATGAAAAGACGGTCCAACTTCCTAAAAGAAGCCGTCCTCTTCAGATATTTTTTCCAATGATTGTCTAATATCGAGAAAACGCAACCGAGGGTCCCCCCGATTCTCTACTGACCCCGAAAAAAATGGGAGAGCAACTGGCTGATTCAGATGAAGCTGTGAGACTACCTTGGGCAAGAAAGAGGGCACTATCCATAGCATCACTCTCTCCCTGGAAAAGGAAAGAAAAGGCTCCCTACACAACAAAGCCTGGAGCTCCGAGATCCTACAAGCAGAACAAATAGCCACAAAAAATAACGTCTTCAAAGTTAAATCCTTCAGCAAAGACGAATCTAGCACCTCGAACGGCTCCCCCACCAATGCTGAAAGAACCAGATTGAGGTCCCAAGGAGGCATCAACGACCGCAAAGGCAGAAGGAGATGCCTTCAAGAAGCGCACATCTGGATGTTTTCCCAAAGAGACACCTTGGATCCTGCCTCTATAACATGCCAACGCAGCCACCTGCACCTGCAGAGAGCTACCTGCCAGTCCCTTGTCGAGCCCTGCCTGAAGGAACTCCAACACTAACGGAACCGAAGCCACCAAAGGCCTACAACCTTTCTGGGCACACCAAGCCTCAAAAATCCTCCACACTTGGATATAAGACAATGACGTAGATTTCTTTCGGGCCCTAAGAAGCGTGGAAATGATCTGGGTGGAGTAACCCCTGCTTTCTCAACCGCGCCCTCTCAAGAGCCATACCATAAGCGAGAATTGATCCTCTTGGGGCATGAGAACCGGACCCTGAAACAGCAGATCTGGCCAGCTTGGAAGCCGCCATGGCTCGTCCACCTTCAACCGCACCAGATCCGCATACCACGGACGCCGGGGCCAATCTGGGGCGATCAGGATCACTAATCCCCTGTGTGTCTCCACTCTGTATCATGCACCCTATGAGCGCCCATAGAGGAAAACCGTATAGGAGACCCCCACAGTGCCACCTTTGCACCAGCGCGTCCAGGCCCTCCGACATTCTCTCCCTCCGCCGGCTGAAGAACCTGCTTGCTTTGGCCGATGCAAAGGTTGCCATCAAATCCATGACTGGCGTTCCTCACCGGCATACCATCTGATCGAAGATTTCCTGGTTCAGCTGCCATTCCTCCGGATCCAAGCGCACTCGACTGAGATAATCGGCCGTCACATTCTCTACGCTGGCCATGTGTGCCGCTGAAATGGCCAGCAGGTGGGCCTCTGCCCAATCCAACAACATCTCCGCTTCGCACTCTAACTCGACGCTCCCCATGCCTCCCTGCTGATTGATATATAACACCACCGTGGCATTGTCTGAGAAGACGCGAACCGTCTTCCCACAGAGGAGCAGGAGAAACTCGTGCAATGCGAATAGAACGGCCCTCATCTCTTGTCAATTTATGGACCACATCCGCTCCACCACAGACCAGTTCCCCTGCGCTACCTGCCCCTCGCAATGGGCTCCCCAGCCCGAGAGGCTGGCATTTGTTGTCAAGGGAATCCAGCATGGCGACTGCAACGGAGCCCCTGCCATCAGATGCTCCCTGCAGAGCCATCATCTGAGTGCCGACCGTGCTTGTCATGGACACGGCAATGGATGGGAGAGGGGCTGCCGCTGATGCGACCATCTGCGCAGTAGAGCCCTCTGCAGCGGCCGCATGTGCGCTCGCACCCAACTCAATCGTCGCCGCCATGGTCCCCAAGAGCCTGAGATAGTGCCATGCCGTAGGTTCTGTCATGCAAAGGAACTCTCGGACCAACAGCCGCAGCGCCTCCACCCTCTTCCGTGGTAGGAATACCCTGCCCGCTTGAGTGTCAAAGCGAGCCCCTAGTTACTCAAGGTTTTGCGATAGCGTCAGCTGACTCTCGGACATGTTGATTGCCCATCCTAGACGCCTCAGAAACTCGACCACCCGTTCCGTGGCCTGAGCGCTTTCCTGCTCAGATTTTGCGTGAATGAGCCAATCGTCCAGGTACGGGTGTACTCGAATGCCTTCCCGGCGCAAAGCCGCCGCCAGCATGACTATCACCTTTGTGAATGTCCGAGGGGCCGTCGCGAGCCCAAAGGGCAGTGCTTGAAACTGAAAATGCCCCATTGGTACTGCAAAGCGGAGGAACTGGTGATGGGCCGGATGAATGGGAACATGCAGATAAGCCTCGGTGAGTTCCAGTGAGGTAAGGAACTCGCCCTCTCTCACCGACATAATCACCGACCTGAGAGTTTCCATATGAAACCTTGGAAACTGCAGGCCCCTGTTTACCCGCTTGAGATCTAGAATAGGCCGAAAAGAGCCTTCCTTCTTTGGGACTATGAAATAAATGGAGTAGCGACCTGCGCCGCACTGCTCCGCCACTACCGGCACTACTGCCCCGAACCACAGGACCCTTTCTACCGTGTCCCTCACGCCTTGTGCCTTGCTTCGCGCTTTGCAGGGAGAGCGAATGAAGGCAGGCGGCAGCAGGCTGGCAAATTCCAACGTGTAACCATCCCACACTACCTGCAGGACCCACTGGTCCCATGTAATTTGGGCCCAGGCAGGGAAGAACTCTCGCAACCTGCCTCCCACGGGCTCTATCCCCGCCTGGACCCCCTTCCTTTCACTGTGTCTTTTTTGTGGGCTGTCGAGGAGGTGGAAGCCGAGTAATAACCTATTCCTGATCCACGAAACCCCCTAAAAGGCTGTCCCCGAGGAGCAAACTGCCCTCTTTGATATGGTGCAAAGCGCACTGAGCAAAAACGCTTAAACTCCTGGGATTGAGCCCTACCTGCGCCAGATCCCCTGCCCTGTCTGGGCTTATCCTCGGGCAGCTGCCCCCCTTTTGGACTCCCCCAAATCCTTAACCAACTTCTCTAGATCCTCACCGAACAATAGCTTTCCTCTGAACGGCAACTTACTCAGGCATGCTTTAGAGCAGGGGTCTCAAACATGCGGCCCGCGAGAGACCTTTGTGCGGCCCGCGATGCCCAGGAAAAAAAAAAACCGGCTTCGGCCCGCGATGCCCAGGAAAAAAAAAAAACCGGCTTCTGCTGCTGCTGCCGCCGCGGGAGAATTAAACTTTACTAAAAAGCTGGCTGCTGCGGCGGCGTTAGAAGCAATATCGCATGTCCCGCCCCCATCCCTTCCTGCTTGCCTTGCTTTTGAGTTCTTCTCTGCTTGGCGACTATGTTAAGCTCGCCGGGGCATTTGGTAAATTTCCAATCTGCCCCGGCGAGCTTAAAAGAGTCGCGAGGGAGAAGCTCTCCCTTCGCGGCTCTGAAAGCCGAAGCAGAGAAGAACTCACAAGCAAGGCAGGCAGGCAAGCAGGAAGGGATCTGCCGGGGGGAGGGAGGGAGGGAGGGAGGGAGTAGGACTTGATGTGGGCTGCTGGGGGGGAGCAGGACTTGATGTGGGATGCTGGGGGGGGGGGAGCAGGACTTGATGTGGGCTGCTGGGGGGGGGGAGCAGGACTTGATGTGGGCTGCTGGGGGGGGGAGCAGGACTTGATGTGGGCTGCTGGGGGGGGGAGCAGGACTTGATGTGGGCTGCTGGGGGGGGGGTAGGACTGGAAATGGGGTGATGGGGGTTAGGACTGGAGGTGGTCTGATTGGGGGGCTAAGACTGAAAATTGTGTTATGGGGGGGCTAATAATGAAGAATGGGCGATGGAAGGGTTAGCCCTGTAAGTGGGCTGTTGGGGGCTTAGGACCGATAATGGGCTATGGGGGGGGGCTAGAACTGGTAATGGACTGGGGGGGGGTGCTATGACTGGAAATGGGCCGAGTAGAAGGGGGAGCTTGAACTGCAAATAGCTGATGGGGACAGGGTCTTGGAATGGTAATGGGCTGAGTGGAAGGGGGCTTGGAAAGGAAATGGGCTGGGAGGGGAGGGAGCTAGTACTGGAAATGGGCTGATGATGCGGGGACTAGAAGGGAGCGGATGCTGGGTGGGGCAGGAGCTAGAAGGGAGTTGATGTTGGGGGACGATTAGAATGGGATGAGGCTGGGAGAGTGAAATGGAGAGGGGAAATATATTTAGTGTGGGAGGGAAGAAAAATCTACAATTGGCCGGGTATTGGGAGAGTAAGTGGGGATTGAGGATGGAGGGGTAAAATTTGAGTGGATGAAATAGGAATGAGGAAAGAGCAAAAGGAGAATGATTAGTATGTTAAAGCAGATGTAGAGAGAATGGAAAAAAACTAGGAAAGAAGAAAGGACAAATGGACAGCAGACGATGGAGAGTTAGCAGAAGACACGAAGAAACCAGAAGAAAGTGGCTGGAACAATTGCAACTGAAAAAAAAATGCACAAAAGGTAGAAAAATATCTCTTTATTTTGAATTTATTAACTGAAATATGTCAGCTCTTGGAAATGTGCATCTTTAACGTCTGCACTTTATTTAATACAAGAGGAAATCAATGTATAGTTTTATTTCTACAGTGTTGTACATTCTAAGTTTGGCTTTTGGGGTTCCCAGTTTAATTGTCTTCCTGTTTCTAAATTGTGATTCCTTGTTTGGTGATGGTGTATGTTCTGCATGTGTAACTGAGCTGAGGTATTCTGTTTATGTAATTCCTATTTGACATTGCCACTTGTTCTCTTTCCCGAGTAGGTCATGTATTGTTATTCTCTGAAATGTGTTGATTTAATATTTGCAGTGTTGCCTTTTGATAGTTAGGGTATGGTGCTTTGTGAGTCCTGGTAGTGCTGTTAGGACACGGCAGGTTTGCTATGGGTTCTAAATGAGCAGTGTTTCTAGTAGTTCCTAATGTGCCTGGTGGTTGGCACTGGTTTATAGTAATGTAGAAATCTTTTAGTCTTTCTTTATCCATACACTCATTAAGAGGCATGTTTACTAAAAGTTAGTGTATGGTAACATTATGCAAATATTTATGCAAATGTGCCCTTATGCAAATGATGCCCTTATGCAAATGAGGCCTGCGTCTTGTGCGGCCCCCGGGTTACTCTACAAGTCCTCATTTGGCCCTCAAAGCAATTTGAGTTTGAGACCCCTGCTTTAGAGGAAACATCCGCAGACCAATTACGAAGCCAAAAGGTAGTGGCGAGCTGCCACCACCGAAGCCATTCTGTTGGATAGACCTCTAGCCAGGTCATAGCAGAAATATGCCAAGTAAGCCGCCCCTGACTCAAGTATCACTGTGGCCCCTAGCTCTGGGGGCTCACCCGACGCCTCGGGAATGTCCTGCGCCCACCGCAAGCATGCGCGTGCCACCAACACCCAGCATGAGGAGGCCTGCAAGGACAGGGCACTAACATCAAATGCCTATTTCAATAGGGCATCCAACTTCCTATCCTGATTATCCCCAAGAGCCGTACTGCCCTCTACAGGAATGGTGGTTTTCTTGATTACCGCCAACAACGCAGCGTCGACCTTTGGCGAGGAAAACATTTCTTTTTCCTGCTCCGCCAAAGGATAGAGATGGGTAATTGTCCTAGAACCCTTCATCCCTGCCTCCGGCAGGGTCCACTCTTCCAGGATCATCTGCTTGATCACTCTATGCAACGGGAACAACCGCTGAGGCTTACGCACCACCTGAAGAATGGGGTCCTCTAGAGCGTCGTCTGCCGTTGCAGTCTCCGACGACATACTGAGCACCTCGAGGGCCTCCGCAATGAGCCCTGCCAACTCCTCTTTGCAGAACATCCTCACAATTTGGGGCTCCTCCTCCTGAGGGAACTCCCCCTCTACCAGCTCGCTCTTCAAGCTCCCCACCTTCTTCGGCCTCCCAGTCCGAGGTCAGATACCTGACCTCCTCAGCTGCCTCTCCATCTAGCCGGCTCGTAGCCTGACGGAATCCAGCCTTCGACCCCTGCAGGTTCTCTGCTATTCTCGTCTTGCCACCACTCGGCTGGTCTGCCCCCTGCTGCTTCAGGCAAAAAGCCCTGTGAAGCAGCAAAACAAACTCAGGGGAAAACTCCCCCAGGATCCCCTCCCCCCGCACTTGGGATGAAAGAGGACCTGGTGATGTCAGGCTCCGAGAAGAAGGGTGTAGCAATGGTGGAGAGGGTCCAACCCACTCCTCAAGCTGAGACTGCATCCCCCCCCTCCCCCCGGCAGTGGTGAAGCAGAGTCGTGGGATGGACCCCTCCGGGGACTCTGTTCCCTCCTGCATAGCGCACTCTACTGTACGTACCTCCATTGCGCACCCACGGCAAACACCTTCCACTGTGATTGAGCTTCTACGCGCCCCGCAGGTCAGACACTAGGACTTTCCCAGCATACCTGTCTCACCTGCTCTCACTTTTTCTTTTTTACTGAAACCAAAATAAACCCTGGCAGATAGCTCCCGGGCTATTCTCCACCTGAGGCTCCCCTTCTAAATAATTAAAAACTAGCCGATCACCAGAGGGAGCCTACAAGGCCTTCTTCCCGCACCCGAAAAAAAGGCACGAATAACTGCCGCATTGAACCGCAGCCTTCTGCCACGCAGTCTGCCAGCCTCCCCGACGCCTCAGCCGAATTGCTCCGCTGATAACAGAAATCACATTCTTCCCCGAAACTCTGCCGGGCTACTCACCCCTCTGTGTCGCTGACCGCTCCGTCCCTCAATGCTCAGTCAATTTGCGGCTTCGGCACTGGGACCGATATTAACAGCAGAGAGACTCTCTGTCGGCCCCAGCCTCCCGACTGTGCTGCCTTTCTCCTTCAGCAGTGCTCCTCACCTGGCCAAATCGGGTTTGGGAGCCGCCACTGCTGCCGTTTTCTTTTTTTTTAAATCACAAGTCACACTAAAGTCAACTAAGCAAGGGGGACTCTGGCAAAAAACCCTGCTTAATCGGCCCCCGGTCCGGAGAGGGAGGAGGAGGAGAGCTTCCACAAGGAAATTAATAAAAGGTCAAATTAAGGTAAAAACAAGGAAAAATAAAGATAAAAACTAGCCTAACTGGCTTCCTAGTTGTCCCTTTAGTGAGTCCACTCTCTGGAATCACCTGCTCCAGCTGCTTGGAGACTGAGCTTACTGGAGGCTGGTGGGTGGTGCAAGTCGTATATGTAGCCTGATGTCATAAAAGTTGTGACATGCTCAGTCTCCAAGCTGCTGGAAGAGGTGCACTACACTAAGGTGCGGGACTGGACTGGAGGGACGATAAAGAATCCAACTTCTCCAGCCCTTGAATTGAAGAACCATTATGCAGCCCTAGACAAAGGTCTATCTTATATCAGAGGGTTTGCCCAGTTGAGTCCCATCTGTGCCTCTAAACCCAAAATGGTACTTTCTACTGTCTGTTTTTATAACTGGAAAGAGAATAACTTTTATCAGCTTCATTTCCCTTCTCAGAGTGCTGTTGCTTTAGCCTGCCCAATTTAAAAACAAAATCACCTTTGGCCCATTGATCTATCTTAGCCTGGGTAGCCACCAGCCTCTACCACACTTAAACTGACCTGTTTGCTTGAGTGTCCACTGCAAAGAATACATCTCTTCCTGCAGCCCTTTAATTTCACTGGCCCAAAGTTTCTTTTACTGAGCTGCTCTTTCTAAAAAAAAAACAAACAAACCTTAGACACTGCCTTAAAATCATTCCATACAAGCAGAATTGCCACTTCATTCACATCATGGCAGGCAAAGTAATCTTGTATAAGGGAAATATGATTGTTACAAAACTCTACCATGCCCAAGAGGTATTCAGGGGCCATTGTTTCTGCCCCGGATATGATATAGCCTCTTGAAGATCCACCCAACAAGACGCATGATCTGACCAAGCTGTGGTACCCAAATTTGCCTCCCCGACTCTGCTCTCAAGAGTTGGGTCTACAAATAATCAATTCTTGTATAAATTTTATGAGGATGCAAATAAAATCTATACCCTCTCTCCCCAGGATGGCACTTTCTCCAAATACCTCTCCAGATATGAGTGTGCAAACCCTTGCTAGTTACATTCTTTGTAGTGCTTTAGTTTAAAGGGAGGAATATTTTCTTTAGTGGGGTAGGTTTAAAACTCTGCTTTAGTAACTTTCTCAGCTCTTTGAAGCCACTGACACCTAATCAGGAGTTAGTGGGTCTGATTAGCCTGTGAAAGAACTTAGAGCAGCTGAGGCCTGCATAAAAGGCTTCAGAACCCTGCACTGTTGAGACATTCCTAACAGCGGCTATACATTTTAAACAAAGATACCTAAGCTCCACGAACAGAACAATGGCTGGGAAAAATAGTATCACTAAAGCTGTTGCCCCCATTACAGCTTCTGCCTCTGTCCAGAGAGAGGTCCCAATGCCAGTTCAAGGACCGGTTCCATATGCAGGGTGCCTGCATGCTGAAGCTCTCAGGAAAGAAGTGGAGGAACTCAAGAGAGGAGTTGGCGAGGCTGAGGAGCATTCAAGAAAGTGAGAAGTACATGATGAGATGCTTCTTGCAACAACCAAGCTTTCCAGCAGAAGAGAAGATGGGTGCCTACAGAATGATGAAGATTGGACACAAGTCAGCAGGGCCTGCAGAATCACCCATCCAACTTCTCCAGCCCTTCAACTGAAGAACCATAATGCAGCCCTTGAAGTAGAGGAGGTGAAAGCATCCCTGGAAAGGGAAGAACCAGAACTCAAGTACCTGAAGTTTGCAGAATCGGTGACCACAAGGAAATGAAGGGTAGTGGTGGTTGGTGACTCTCTTCTGAAGGGTACCGAGGCGTCCATCTGCCGACCAGACTGTCCAGAGAGGTATGCTGTCTGCCAGGTGCCAAAATCCGAGATGTTACAGAGAGTTTACTGAAACTCATCAAGCCCACTGACTATTACCCAATGTTGCAAATCCATGTTGGCACAAATGTATCAATCTGGGCATATCAAAAGTGACTTCATGGCTCTGGGACAGGTGGTGTTCTCTTCAATCCTCCCTGTTGAGAGTAAAGGCCAAGGCAGAGCAGCTCGCATCCTGGAGATGAATGCGTGGATGGTGTCATCGAGAGCGTTTTGGTTTCCTGGATGCTGTTCCAAGGGTTGCAGAGCAGAAGAAAGTTCAACGTGTCTTCAGTAGCAGACTGGTTAATCTACTGAAGATGGTTTGAAACTAGATTTGTTGGGGATGGGTGAAGAAAGCCCCCAGGTAAGTGAAACATTAAATACCTGTATGGAAATGTGTAAAAGGGGCAACATATGGAAAGCGGTGTGTATAAATGCCCGTAGCATGGGAAATAAGATCCCAGATGTTGAAGCTTTAATGGGAGTGGCTGACTTGGATTTAGTGGCAGTTACAGAAATATGCTGGGGGGGCAGGTCCATAATAGGCGATAATTCGCTCAGGAGGCCAATCCTCACCATCCCATTTCTCCCACTTGCCTATCTGTAAAGCTGCTCTCTTCTGTCTCTTGCTCATGACAACTGGCATAATCAACAGGTTCATCGTTGAAGGAGAAGAAATTGAAATTGTGAACAACTTTAACCTACTTGGATCAACTATCAATAAAGAAGCAACAAGCAGTCAAGAAATCAGACGACGCATTGCTCTTGGCAGAATGGCTATGAAAGACCTAGATAAGATTCTCAAGAGCAGAGATGTGTCTCTCCATACAAAGATTCGACTTGTTCAAGCCATGGTATTTTCAATAACATCATATGGATGTGAAAGCTGGACAGTGAAAAAGACAGACAGGAAGAAAATTGATGCCTTTGAATTATGGTGCTGGCGGCGAATACTGTGTATACCATGGACTGCCCGAAGAACAAACCAGTCGGTACTAGAGGAGATCAAACCTAAGCTTTCTTTAGAAGCTCAGATGACAAGACTTCGACTTTCATACTTCGGACACATCATGCGAAGAGAGAGATCATTAGAAAAAGACATCATGCTTGGCAAGATAGGAGGTCAACGCAAAAGAGGAAGGCCAGCAATGAGATGGATCGCTACAATAACAGCAGCTACGGGTACCAGTCTGTCATCAATGAGCCGCCTGACTGAAGACCGAACACAATTTAGGATAGCTATCCAGAGGGTCGCCATGAGTCGACTCCGACTCGACGGCACTTAACAACAACAACAGAAATATGGTTCACAGAAAACCATGACTGGGATGTAACTATACCACGCTATAATTTATTCAGAAAGGACAGGGTAGGAAGAAGGGGAGGAGGAGTGGCGCTATATGTAAAAAATAATATTAAAGCTTTGGAATTACAGAGCTTAAAAGTGAGAGAGAAGGTACTGTTGGTTAAACTAGGAAGAATGAAAGAGAAATCTATTTGCATTGGCGTTATATATAGACCTCCCTCACAAGAGGAAGAGGTGATGGAGAGTTAATTGAAGACATACGCAGCATTGCTAGGAATGGGGAAGTGCTACTGATAGGGCATTTCAATATACCAGATGTTGATTGGCACACTTCTGCTGCAGTACCATCTATAAGTAAGGAGATCGTGTATTCTCTACAGGGAGAACTATTCAGGCAATTGGTAACAGACCCCACACATGAAGGAGCCATACTGGACTTGGTGCTTACCAATGGTGAAAGTATTTCTGATGTTATAGTGAGAGATCATTTTGCATCCAGTGATCACAAGATGGTGTGGTTCAGTATTAGCACTAGGGCTGATAGAATCCATTCAAAAGCGATGGTCTTAGACTTTAGGAAAACTAACTTAACCAAGATGGGCCAATTCCTCAGGGAATCGCTAGGAGGATGGGAACAGTGGAAAAACAGTTGGCAAAACTGAAAGGGGATATTTTAAGGGCAACCAACCTTTTTTGTTAAAATGGTAAATAAAGGTAAAAGGAAAAGGAGACCGCTATGGTTTTCAAAAGTAGCTGAAAAGGTGAAGAAAAAGAGGGAGGCCTTCAAGAAATACAAGAGATCACAGAGAGAGGAAGACAGGCATCTATATTTGGAAAAACTCAGAAAAGCTAGCAAAGTACTCAGGAAAGCAAAGACTCAAAAAGAGGAGGAAATAGCCAATGCAATAAAATGGGAGGGTAGGACATTTTTCAGATATGTTAGTGAAAAGAGGAAGGGCAAAAGTGGAATTATCAGACTCAAGGGTGAAGGGGAGGAATATGTAGAAGCTGATGAGGATAAAGCGGAATTGCTTAATTTCTGTTCTGTGTTCACAGATGAAGAACCAGGAACAGGACCTCAGGAAACACCCACAAATGGGAACAGAAGCGATGGGCATCTTGAACAATTTTCAGAAGACTGTGTTCGTGAAAAAACAGCTAAACTTAAAGTAGACAAAGCGATGGGACCAGATGGGATACACCCTAGAATACTGAGGGAACTTGGAGACATTCTAGCAGCTCCACTGACTGACCTTTTCAATGCCTCAAAGGAGTCGGGAGTGGTGCCAAAAGACTGGAGAGAGGTTCATGTGGTTCCTTTACACAAAAGCCGAAGTAAGGATGTGGTTGAAAACTACAGGCCAGTTAGTTTAACTTCGGTGGTGAGTAAATTATTGGAAACGCTGCTGAAAGAGAAAATAGTGTGCTTTCTGGAATCTAGCGGATTACAGGATCCAAGGCAGCATGGATTCACGAGAGGCAGGTCTTGTCAGACAAATTTGATTGATTTCTTTGACTGGGTGACCAGGGAGTTGGACTGATGGAGAGCCCTAGATGTGGTGTATTTAGATTTCAGTAAAGCCTTTGACACTGTTCCTCACAGGTGACTTATAAACAAACTGAGCACCCTAGGGATGGACCCTAAAGTTACTGCTTGGGTTAGAAATTGGTTGAGTGGAAGGCGACAAGAATACAGGTAAATGGAGTTCACTCTGAGAAGGAAGTTACCAGTGGTGTGTCCCAGGGTCTGTCCTTGGTCCGATTCTTTTTAACATCTTTGTTAGTGATATAGCGGAAGGGCTGTCGGATAAGGTTTGCCTCTTTGCGGATGATGCCAAAATCTGCAATAGAGCAGACACCCAGGAAGGTGTAAATAACATGAGAAGGGATATAGCTAAGCTTGAAGAATGCTCTAGAATTTGGCAGCTGGGATTTAATGCTAAAAAATGCAAGGTCATGCATTTGGGCTGCAGCAATCCAAGGGAGCAATATAGTATAGGGGGTGAAATACTTTTGTCCACTAAAGAAGAGTGGGACCTCGACATGGTTGTGTCTGATGATCTTAGCTAAAAAGGGTAGAAAAAGTGACAGCAAAAGCTAGAAGGATGCTTGGGGTGCATACGGAGAGGAATGGCTAGCAGAAAAAAGGAGGTGATAGTGCCTCTGTATAAGTCTTTGGTGCAACCTGATTTGGAGTATTGTCTGCAATTCTGGACACTGCACCTTCAAAAGGATATAAACAGGATGGAGTCAGTACAGAGGGTGGCTACTAAAAAGGTTAGTGGTCTTCATTATAAAGCATATGAGGACAGACGTAAGGATCTTAATATGCACTCCTTAGAGTAAAGGTGGAATAGAGGTGATATGTCTGAGACATTTAAATACCTCCATGGCAGAAATACACAGGGGGAGAGCCTCTTTCGATTGAAAGCAAGTTCTGCTATGAGGGGACATGGGATGAGGGTGAAAGAATAGATTCATGATTGATATGCGGAAATATTTCTTTATGGAAAGAGTGGTGGATCCGTGGAATAGTCTCCCAGTGGAGGTGGTAGAGACAAGGACAATAACTCAATTCAAAAAAGCATGGGACAAACTCAGAGGATCTCTAAAGGAAAAAAGGGGATTGTTGTAGTTGTTGATATGGAAGGACAGACTAGATAGGCCATGGTCTTTTTTCTGTCATCATTTTTCTCTGTTTCCCCGCACAACTGGTGGGGAAGTTAGTCGGGTGCAGGAGCTGGCACGAATAGTGGGGATTGACGTTCCGTCGAGCCATTCATCTCCGCTGTTCATAGCACAGAAAAAAACCCTTAGCTAGCTATTTGTATATACCGCTTAATCTACAAGTCTGTATATATCTGTCTGTACGTCTTAATTATCTTTCTGTCTTTTACCCTGCTCCTGCAATTCTGTTGCTGTCTCCCCCTTCTCAACACGTGACTTTATTTCCCATCCACCCCTTGCTTACCTCTCTTTTCATAGCCTTCCTCTGCTCATTGAAACAACTACTGAGGTGCACCCAAACCCATTAGGACTTCTCTCCTGCCTCTTCACCTAGTATCTCCTCTGATTTGCATTCTCTCCTCCCCTCCCACTCCTATGGCTCCAAATCACATCATCTTCCTGATCGTAAATCTCCCCAATCTTTTTCCCTCATTCCAACAACTCCACACCCTACTCCTTTTCACCCACTCCTTACCATCCCCACTTTTAGCTTAAATTTAAAACACAGAAGAGAGCTTTCTGGTTAAATTTGGAACCCAACAGAGAGCGTGTAGTTTAAATTTCATAATAAGTTAGAGCCTAGCAGCAGCAAAGAGCGATAATTTAAATCAAATCAGAATATAGCTTATCTCAGCAGCACAGGACAGGGTACTGTGTAGCAGCCCTCTTTTAATAAGTGTTACCATCATAAAGAATAAATTACTCAGCATGTAGATAGTCATGGCCTAATGGGAGACAGCCAACATGGCTTTAGACAAGGAAGATCTTGTCTTACTAATCTGTTATGTTTTTTTGAAGGTGTGAATAAACAGGTGGACAAAGGTGAGTCGGTTGATATACTGTATCTGGACTTTCAGAAAGCCTTTTATAAGGTCCCTCATCAGAGACGTTTGGCAAAACTAAAGAGTCAAGGGATAGGAGGCAGTGTACTATTGTGGATCAGGAATTGGTTAAAAGATAGAAAGCAGAGGGTAGGGCTAAATGGCCAATATTCCCAATGGAGAAAGGTGAATAGTGGTGTACCCCAGGGATCTGTGCTGGGTCCGCTGCTTTTTGACATATTCATAAATGACCTGGAAAGTGGAATAACGAGTGAGGTTATCAAATTTGCAGATGACACAAAACTAATTTAAAGTTGTTAAAACCCGAAGATTGTGGAAAATTGCAAGAGGATTTTGATAAGTTGGAAGACTGGGCATCAAAATGGCAGATGAAATTTAATGTGGACAAGTGCAAAGTTATGCACCTAGGGAAGAACAACCCAAACTATGGTTACACGATGCAAGGTTCCGCAATAGGAAGCACCACCCAGGAAAAGATTTAGGCATCATTGTGGAAACATGTTAAAACCCTCGGCCCAGTGTGCAGCGGCGGCCAAGAGAGCAAATAGAATGCTAGGTATCATAAGGAAAGGAATGGAAAATAAAACAAAAGATATTATAATGCCTCTATATTGTTCCATGGTGAGACTGCATCTTGAATATTGTGTTCAATTCTGGTCGCCGTATCTTAAAAAGGATATAGCGTTATTAGAAAAGGTTCAGAGAAGAGCCACCAAAATGGTAAAGGGGATGGAAGGATACACCTATGAAGAAAGGCAAAAAGGTTAGGGCTCTTTAATCTGGAAAAGAGACGGCTGAGGGGAGATATGATAGAAGTCTATAATTTAATGAACGGAGTGGAACGGGTAAACGTAGATCGATTATTTACGTTATCAGAATATAGAAAGACTAGGGGACATGCAATGAAGCTACAGGGTAAACTATTTAAGACTAATAAAAGAAAATATTTTTTCACTCAACGTGTAATCAAACTCTGGAATTTGTTACCGGAGGATGTAGTAAGGGCTGTTAGTGTAGCTGGGTTTAAAAAAGGTTTGGACAAGTTTCTGGAGGAAAGGTCCATAAACCATTATTAAGAAGGGACCCAGGATATCAATGCTTCACCCAATACAAGTATTGTGGAACCTGTGTCTTTTGGGGAAACTGCTAGGTACGTATGACCTAGATTGGCCACTGTTGGAAACAGGATACTGGGCTTGATGGACCTTGGTCTGACCAAGTATGGCATATCTTATGTTCTTATATTTTATAGCCCCCTATCATATCTCCCCCTCAGCTGTGTCTTTTCCAAGCTGAAGAGCCATAAGAACATAAGAAATGCCGTACTGGGTCAGATCAAGGTCCATCAAGCCCAGTATCCTGTTTCCAACAGTGGCCAATCCAGGTCACAAGTACCTAGCAGGTTACCAAAAAGACATACAGGTTCCATGATGCTTGTATTGGGGCAAGCAGTGGATTACCTGGGTCCTCTTTAATATTGGTTTATGGACCTTTTCTCCAGGAACCTGTCCAAATCTTTTTTAAACCCAGCTACACTAACAGTTTTTACTACATCCTCTGGTAACAAATTCCAGAATTTATACTGTAGCTTCTTTGAGTGTCCCCTAGTCTTTTTACTTTTTGATGGTGTAAAGAATCGAGCTACGATTACCGGTTCCACTCCATTCATTAATTTATAGACCTCTATCATATCTCCCCTCAGCCATCTCATTTCCAGGTTCAAAAGCACTAACCTTTTAAGCCTCTCCTCATAGGTGTATCCTTCTGTAGCGGCAGAGCGCAAACAAACCAATAATACCAGGAGTCTGTTCAGAAGGTCCAAATCATTTATTTGTGCACAAGACTCAAGCAGAATCACATTCAAAATGGCTGAGCAATGGCTGTTAGTAAAACAACAACTTTTATACTGTTCTTTTCCATTCTAGATATAGGCAAACTTCTCATTGGTCCCGGTAACCCCTTTCACCCCATCTATTGGTCCCGGTACCAATACGTAACTCCAATGAGGACCTTGGTCTGGGCTTAGCACCTGCTTACCCCCCTTACAGTCCTCATTACAATGGTCATTTCTTGGGCTCTCGTTACATTTTACCTCCAAGGTCACTGACTAACTAAAACATGTGGGAAAGCAGGGCACTGTAACTTTTCTTTCAGCAGAGTTAATTAATTTCATAGAAGCTTCACTCTCTTATCAATACCAATTAAAACTTGTTTTTCTATATTCTCTAAGTTTCGATTCTGCTTAGCTATACTTAATTGTGCTCAGTTAAGTTTCGATTCTATGGTAGCAGCATTTAGGGGAGTGTGTAATTCCTTTGGGCCTCTCCACAGGCTTCATTTATAGGTCAAGCTGTTTAGGCCTCTCTGCTTATTTCAGACACCATGGATCATAGGCCTTCGCCTACCACATCCCCCCCTTTGATTAATCTCACCCTATTACTAATAAGATGTGAGATTTAAATCACTCAATTACACTGGGGTCGGGTTTCGACCATACGTAGCAGGATTAGGGTGCCATAAGGCTAAAATCTTAGTTGTGGTTTTCCGCTCCACTGTATTCTCAATAACACTGTTAATAGAGCGCATACAACATGGGATTATACATGGTAAGAGTAGAAACAATGCTAGAAAGAGCAATATCAGCATAGCGAAAGTAGTAAGTCCTCCCAAACCAGAAAAGATAGATGCAAACCAATTGGGTATCTGAAGACCATGCCAGGTCTGTACTGGCACATAAGCTTGCTTTCGCATGTTTTCAGCAATTTCTTCAACTACCTGACCCTTATCATCTATCTTCAAGCAACAATTTGTGAGATTTAGCTTACCACAAACTCCTCCTTCAGCAGCTAATAAGTAATCTAGTGCCAAGCGATTTTGATATACTGCTGTGCGCATTTGTGTGCTTTGTCTGGCTAGAAGTGTAAGTGCTTGACTGGTTTCATTGGTAATGAGTTCAACTACTGCCTGCAAGCGTATAATTCTATTCAAGATATAAATTGGGGTACGATATCCCCACATGCCATCTTGCTCCCAAGTGGCAGGTCCATAATAGGCGATAATTCGCTCAGGAGGCCAATCCTCACCATCCCATTTCTCCCACTTGCCTATCTGTAAAGCTGCTCTCTTCTGTCTCTTTGAATAGACTGGGTAGCCTAATTGTTCTCCATGTTCTGTGGGCAATAGAAAGAAAGAGGGTCGGATAGTCCCTAAGACACACGCCCCTCCCCAATGAATAGGGAGTCGAGCATATGCTCGGGTTCCACAAATCCAATATAGGCCAGGTGGGGCTTGCCAGACATAAGGTTGGGCAAGGTCAGTCCATAGAGGGGCGAGCTCAGGAAATCTCGCTAATGGATTGGTGGGTTCAGATTCATTAATTCCTGACCACCAGGATGTCTGTTTTGTGGTGTCATTATAGAACTTCTGGCTAAGACAGACGAGCTGTCCTACCTTCGAGGTAAACTGGGGTCCAGTTCGAGCGTAACACAGACGTCCAACTATTGGGTGTGCTAATACCCATTCACAGGTAGTCTTGTGCAGCTCTGTCTGATTGTAGGTTATTGAGTAATTCAGTTCTTGGGCCTCCCAAGGCCACTGATCACCCATTTTGGTTCCACCACAAAAGTAACAATCTGAAATGTGGAGACTGGAGACCACAGATCCAGCCAACTCTAAGAACAAATTCTGAGAAGGGTGAGGGATATCAAACTTGTTTATATGCATGGTGTCATAGAAAGTGTTATGTATATGGTACCTTGATGATCGATGGGCTTGAGTATTTAGTCTAATATATATAATGGTCCCTGGATCTGATCCAGAGCCTGCAATGCGTAATCCAAATTTATACCCTTGTTTCCATGCACTGGGATTCATTATGTGTAGTTCTAATGGGTTACAGGCACCCTTCTTACATTTTTCTGGATTCGTCAGAGAGGGCTTAAGTAAGGCTGCCATTCGATTATCCCTGGTATTCTCTACCATACCAGTCTTCCATGTAGCATAAAAAACACACATTCCCACTTTGGACAATAGTAGTCTTGAACTGGTGCTGTGCTATATTCATTTGCTAAAACTCGCTTGCCTGTACACGCCCCCCACCCGGTGGTTCCTTCTGGACACATATATTTATGATCATGATAGTATGCTTTTTCCCAGTTAGCACAATGAGACCGACCAGCCCTATTTATAGCATCGCAAGCATCAAAATACAAAGCAGCACTCTTTGTAGGGTCAGTGAGTGGAGGTGTGGCATTAAGTACAGCTCCATCTGCATCATCCCATCGTATTTCTAGAGTATAATAGGATGGGTTCTGATGTGGATTAAAACAAAAACTTTAGTATTTCCCTTAGTACAAACGTTCAGTTCAGTGGTGTTGTATATACACCGACTTACTGTACCAGTACAGGTATAGTAAGAATGATAAAGCAAAGTCTGAGTCACTTTTATTCCAGTTCGAGTGGAAGTAATGCAAGCAGTACATGGGGGTAAGGCACAAGTAAGTTCAAGGCTCCCCATGCAAGCAACCAGGACAAAGTAGAAACAGGGATGCATGTTGATTGTAGTTCTTCTGAATCCTCACGGGAAAATCTTGACCTCGACGTCCTCTTCTTCTTGGCACAATGCTGACCCGTTTGCTAATGAAGCAATTCAACGGGTGTCGGTGTTGATTGAAGATCCTCAAATGTTCGTCGTATGCCAACTTACCAACCGTAGTTGACTCTAAATAGATTAGTCAATATGGAGTCAGTCAGTGTACCAAAATTGTACACATGGAGTCTGCAAGAACAAATCTTACTGTATTGGAAACAGCAATCCTCTTCGAAAGACTTGTCTACTGCAAGGTGCGGTGGTTGTTGGGGTGACCCAAAGGAGTTCTAGGTCGCTGGTTGCCGCCTCAGGGTGAGTCGCAAAGGGATATCAGGATGTTGTACTGCTGTCCACTGCTCCGGGTCTGGAACAGCTGCTGGCTTGACTCTGCTGTGATGGATCCAGGAATCGATTTCTGCTACCTTTACTGCAGTTGGGGTAGACAGGATGACGGTGTATGGCCCCTTCCAATGAGGTTCCAGCGGTGTCTTCTTCCAGTCTTTGATCCACACCGAGGCACCAGGCTTGTAGGGATGCAGGGGTTCCATCAAGTTGATAGGCAACTGGTCCTGTATCCACACATGGAGAGTCTGCAGAACAGAACTAAGAGCTAGGAGTTCTTGTCTAGTTATTTCTGAACCAATTTGTGTTAAACTACCTTTAATTCCCTGTACAATTGGTGGGGGTTTACCATACATAACTTCAAAGGGGGAAAATCCTGATGATTTCACAGGAGCTGAGCGTATTCTAAGTAATGCTATTGGGAGAACCTGGGGCCACTTTAGGTGGGTCTCCTGACATAGCTTGGACATCTGAGATTTCAAAGTTCTATTCATTCGCTCAACTTTCCCTGAACTTTGGGGTCTGTATGCAGTGTGTAACTTCCATTGTATCTGTAAGGCACTTGCTAACTGCTGGGTAATTTGAGATACAAAGGAGGGTCCATTGTCTGACCCTATGACTGCTGGAATTCCAAATCTGGGAATAATTTCTCTTAACAGAACCTTGGTAACTTCTCGGGCTTTTTCAGTTCTGGTGGGGAAGGCCTCCACCCACCCAGAGAAGGTACAAACCAGAACTAACAAGTAACGGTATCCGCTGGCTTTTGGCATTTCGGTAAAGTCTACTTGCAGATGGTGCATGGAGGTAACACCTCCTGACTGAACTCAGGGTGGTGGCGTGGGACCCTGTTTGGCATTATTCTTGGCACAAATCAGACACTGGCGGGCTACCGAGGCTGACAAGGCTCCCAACAGAGCGATACAAAAGTGTGGTTTGAGTGCTTTTTCCATAGCACTTTTCCCGTAATGTGTGGCTTGATGAAAGGCCTTGACGAAGGCCGGTCCCAATGATTCAGGGATCACTATTCGCCCTGGGGGTTGACTACCCTCTGGTGGTGGCAGTTCAATCCACCCATCTTTCAGTACTCCTTTTTCTTTCTCACAGTAGTAGTCCAATTCTTTGGTGGTATATCGTGGTGTCCATAGATTAAGGGGTACTGGAAACAATGCTGCTTGAACTGGTGTTGCTTGTGACGAGATTTGACCTGTCATGGCTGCTTTGCGTGCTGAGGCATCAGCAAACCTGTTTCCTTGGGCAACTTCTCCTTTTCCTGCTTGGTATCCTCGACAGTGCATGACAACAACACGTGTAGGGGCCCATACTGCATCTAATAGCATCAATATTTCTGGGCCGTATTTGACTGATTTGCCTCCCGAGGTGATGAGCCCTCGTTCTTTGTAGAGAGCTCCATGTGCATGCAGAGTGGTGAAGGCATATTTTGAGTCCGTGTATACATTCAACTGAAGTCCCGCACCTAATACTAGTGCTCTGGTAAGTGCTATCAATTCTGCTTTCTGGGCTGACGTGCCTGATGCAAGAGCTGATGATTCAACGACTTTCTCTTGGGTTACCACTGCGTACCTGGCACAGCGTCGTCCATTAATGATGAGGCTGCTTCCATCCACGAAATAGGTCTGGTCAGGATTCTCTAGGGGCACATCAGTTAGATCAGGTCGACTTGAAAATACAGTATCCATGACTTCTATACAGTCATGCTCTGGAGGGCCTCTGCTGATTGGTATCAATGTGGCTGGGTTCAAGGCATGGCTCACTTCCAATTGTATTTGCGGATTTTCACATAGCATGCTCTGGTATTTCAGCATTCGAGAATTGGTGAGCCAATGGTTTGCTTTTTGTTCCATGAGGGCAAGTACTGCATGTGGTACTGTGACGCGTAGATGCTGTCCTAAGGTGAGTTTATCTGCTTCACTCACTAATAATGCTGCGGCTGCAACAGCCCTCAAACACGGTGGCCATCCTTTGGCTACAGTGTCCAACTGTTTCGATAGGTATGCTACGGGTCGCTCCCAATGTCCTAATTTCTGAGTCAACATGCCTAGAGCGTTCCCTTGCATTTCATGTACAAATAGATGGAAAGGCTTGTGAACGTCTGGTAATCCAAGTGCTGGTGACGACATTAATTCTTCCTTCAGGGTTTTAAAAGCTGCGTCTTGTTCAGGTCCCCACTCTAGTGGCGACTTCTCTTCTCCTTTGGTGGCTTCATATAGTGGTTTAGCAATCTGGGCAAAGTTAAGTATCCATATTCGGCAGTACCCTGCTGCTCCCAGAAAGGCTCTGACTTGCTTTCTGGTAGTTGGGGTTGGGATACTGCATACGGCTTCCTTCCTTTCTCGTCCCAACTGTCGGCTCCCTTTGGACAGGCGGAAGCCCAAATATTTTACTTCTTTTTGGCATAGCTGTGCTTTTGCTCTGGAAACTTTGTATCCAGCTTCATCCAATAGTTGCAAGAGGTCATTAGTGGCCTGTATACATTCACTTTCCGATATGGCAGCTACCAATAGATCATCCACATATTGGAGAAGTACTCTTTTTCCAGGGGCCACAGGGTAACTTGAAAGATCTTGGTTTAGGGCAGCACTAAAAATGGTGGGTGAGTTCTTAAATCCTTGGGGCAATCGTGTCCAAGTAAGTTGGCCCCATCGTCCTGAGACAGGGTCCTGCCATTCAAAGGCAAACAGCAATTGGCTAATTGGGGCTAATCTTATGCAAAAGAATGCATCCTTCAAATCCAAAACAGTAAAGTGAGAAGCTTCAGCAGGAATTAGTCCTAAGAGTGTATAAGGATTCGGCACAACTGGATGTATGGTTTCAACTGCTTCATTTACTCTCCTTAGATCTTGCACTGGGCGGTAGTCACCTGTCCCAGGCTTCTTCACTGGCAAGAGAGGAGTGTTCCACGGTGACTGACATACTTTAAGTAGGCCATACTCCAGTAGTCTCAACAAGTAGTGGTGGATGCCTTCAATTGCTGCTCTTGGAAGTGGGTATTGTTTGACATGTACTGGTTGTGCACTAGGCTTGAGGTTCACAATTATTGGAGCTATATGTTTGGCTAGGCCTGGTGGGTTGCCCTCTGCCCATACTCCAGGAGGGGCTACAATACTTTTTAGAGTATGTTCAACATTGGTGTCAAGGATTGGCTCTGTACCGTAATATCTCCACTCTTCTTCTCGGGGAACAGTAAGCACCATCAGTCCCGCAGGTTTTGAATTTACTGTCATTTGCATTTCTCCTTTCTCAGTAAAGGATATTTGGGCCTGCAGTTTGGCTAGCATATCTCGTCCCAGTAGTGGCACTGGGCACTCGGGCATGTAAAGGAATTGGTGCGTTATTTGCTGTTCCCCTAAATTACATATGCGGTTTTGAAGAAAAGGCTTAGTGGCTTTAGTACCAGTTGCTCCCACAATGGTGACTGCTCTTGTAGAAAAAGGGGCTATCTGCTTATCTACTACCGAATGTTCTGCTCCAGTATCAACCATAAAGTCCATGAATTGGCCTCCTATTTGTATACTGACCATAGGCTCCTGGAGACCTAAAGCGAATTCGGAGCCCGGTCTGTCCTAATCTGTTTCATCAAAATCAGAGGCCGTTGCGGCTGCAACTCCCTGTATGGCCTCCGCTCGTTCTCGTTGAAAATGTTCTCGATTGGTTCCTCTGCGGTTCTGGGGTCGGCCTCTCTCTCTCTCTGAGGGGCGTTCTCTTCTTCATCACGGGAAGTGTCTTCGAGTCGCGGGCATGCATTCCTCCAATGTCCTTCTTCCCTGCAATAAGCGCATTGATTCACGCCTAGTGGGGGCCGGCTTTCTCCTCGGCCCCTCCCTCTTCCTCTGCTCCTCTGACTAGGGAAACCTCCCTTTTTCTGTTCAACTAACGCTGCAGCCAAAAAATCGGCTTTCTTCTTCATTTTACGTTCACTTTCTCTCTGTCTTTCATTATCACGATTCACAAACACTCTATGGGCGACGTCCAATAACTGAGTCACATTCATGTCCGCAAACCCTTCTAGTTTCTGTAGTTTACGTCTAATGTCTGGTTGAGACTGGCTGACAAAAGCTGCATTCACCATGCATAGACTTCCTGGTGCAGCTGGGTCATAGGGAGTGTACATTCTGTATGCTTCAGATAATCTCTCATAGAATACTGCTGGGCTTTCGTCTACGCCTTGGAGCACTTCGGCTGTCTTGGTGAGATTCATGGCTTTCTGACCCCCCTTTCGCAGACCTTGTAAAAGGCCTTGGCGAAAGCGTGCTAGAGCTTTGGATCCTACTTCGGTGTTCGGATCCCACTGAGGATCCTCGTTTGGGAATTCTTTCTTTGCTGCTTTGCGATTATCTATTCCGGGTGGTCCCTCTGCTTGGGGATTATCTGCTAGCCAATTAACAGCTGCTCGCATAATTCTTGTCCGCTCCTCAGTAGTAAATAAAGTAGACAGGAGCTGACGGCAATCTGACCAAGTGGGTTGATGGGTCTGCATAATTGTGCTCATTAGTTCTGTTAACTCTTGGGGCTTGTCAGTATAGGAGGCATAATGTACGTAATTTCCAGTTCAGCAAATCAGTAGTGGAGAAAGGCACATAAACTAAACTTAGGGGCCCCGGTACTATCTGGTCATCTGCATCTCTCACGGGAATTCCCGGGACTTGCCGCAGGGGGGCTAATAATTTCGGGAGAGCTTTCTGCTTCTTAGTAGTGACTTTCGGTATCTTGGTGGGGGCTTTCAGCTTCGTGACTCGCTTAGTCTGGGGAGTCTCGCTTGCAACAGATGAACTAGCACTGACAACTGATTTTTCACTTTCTGTCTCAGTCAGGGAAGATGCGTCTTAATCTACCTGCTCTGACTCCTGCTTATCCTCAGTCTCTGTCCCAGACTGATCAGCCTCTTCATGAGACGGCTCATCTAACTGGTCTTCTGGCTGGTGAGAGGGTGGACCCTCCCGGTCCCGGGGGGCTGCCGCGGGACACGGTGGTACTCTTGTGGGGCGCTGAGCTTGGGGCTGTCTAATTATAACTTCTGGTGAATCAGGATCAACATAGATGGGTTTCTTTTCAAGCTTCTTTTCTTTCCCTGCCTTCTGTGTCTGCTCTGTCAGCGCTACCATTATTCTACACTGTTCTTCATAACAGCGCTGAGCCCAAGGGGGTGGGCTTTCACAAATACTTAACCAGGAATCTATATAGGGATACTGGTCGGGGTGCGCTGCTCGCACCTTCCGGTGGACTGACTGAATAATTCCCATGGTAAAGGTTCCCTCTCGGGGCCACTGGGTTTCTAATACAGGCCACTCTCTAGTACACAACAATTGTAATCGTGACACAGTCATTTTTACTCCATAATCTGTGTATCCCTTGTTAAAGTATTTAACCATACATTCTAACGGAGTGTGCCTGGTAGACCCCGCCCCTCCCATATCGATGTGTGCGCGCAACAACAAACAAAAGGGAAAAGGAGGGCGGAACGCGGGTGAGGGGTCCTCACGGTCCTAGAAACATTCAGGGATACACAAAACAAGACAAGACGACGGTCGCTTCCTCCTTTTTACGACCTGGACGCGGTCGCCCGGCCAGGATATGCGTTACTCAGGAGTCCGCCTTCGCTTGGTCTGTGTTGCAAGACCTCTCAATCACACTTCATTCACACAATCATGCTAGCAACGTATCCCAAAAAAACCCAGTCCTGTCTCTTCTGACTAGGCTATCAAATTCAAATTCAAAAAGACTGTGGTTTCGCCCCGCGCATACACTATGCAAGGTTACTCGGACCGCCTTGAGAGCTCTCTTACCAAATGCAAATTCAAATTCCAAATTCCAAAAAGGCAGTGGGTTCACCTCGCGCATACACTATGCAAGGTTACTTGGACCACCTTTGAGAGGTGATCATGCTCTCTTTCCAAAATTCCAAAGTTTTAAGGCCTTTCAAATTACAAGTTTACAAGTTCCAAGCTGCAGATCAGACTCATCT
Organism: Ichthyophis bannanicus; assembly: GCA_033557465.1. NCBI lineage: Eukaryota > Metazoa > Chordata > Amphibia > Gymnophiona > Ichthyophiidae > Ichthyophis > Ichthyophis bannanicus. The sequence continues at coordinate 111,235,213 of CM066040.1, forward strand.
GTCTAGACATACCAAGAAAACTATACTCACCAGATCCGGTTCCCACTCCCGGGCAAGCGCATGAGTTGGACCTCGGACTCCGCTCACGGGTTCGAGGTGTTGGCTCTGTCTGGGCTCGGCACCCACCGAGGCCTGGCCAGCTCCCTCCGATGCAAGGGACCGGTGGCGCCAGGGAGCGAGCCCACGTCAGGAGGGCACGATCCCGGCAGGACCAAACCTATGGAGGCGGAAAGTCGTGGTATATCAGATTATATACCCTCTGACCGACCACACCTTCCCGGCCAAAGCACCAAGAATATGTAGCGGCAGAGCGCAAACAAACCAATAATACCAGGAGTCTGTTCAGAAGGTCCAAATCATTTATTTGTGCACAAGACTCAAGCAGAATCACATTCAAAATGGCTGAGCAATGGCTGTTAGTAAAACAACAACTTTTATACTGTTCTTTTCCATTCTAGATATAGGCAAACTTCTCATTGGTCCCGGTAACCCCTTTCACCCCATCTATTGGTCCCGGTACCAATACGTAACTCCAATGAGGACCTTGGTCTGGGCTTAGCACCTGCTTACCCCCTTACAGTCCTCATTTCTTGGGCTCTCGTTGCATTTTACCTCCAAGGTCACTGACTAACTAAAACATATGGGAAAGCAGGGCACTGTAACTTCTTTCAGCAGAGTTAATTAATTTCATAGAAGCTTCACTCTTATCAATACCAATTAAAACTTGTTTTTCTATATTCTCTAAGCTTCGATTCAGCTTAGCTATACTTAATTGTGCTCAGTTAAGTTTCGATTCTATGGTAGCAGCATTTAGGGGAGTGTGTAATTCCTTTGGGCCTCTCCACAGGCTTCATTTACAGGTCAAGCTGTTTAGGCCTCTCTGCTTATTTCAGACACCATGGATCATAGGCCTTCGCCTACCACACTTCCATCCCCTTTACCATTTTGGTGGCTCTTCTCTGTACCTTTTCCAATTCCGCTATATCTTTTTTAAGATATGGCAACTAGAACTGCACACAATATTCAAGATGCAGTCACCCTATGGAATGATACAGAGGCATTATAATATCCTTCGTTTTATTCTCCATTCCTTTCGATTCCTAACATTTATATGACTTCTTGGCCGTCGATGTACTCTGGATAGAGGATTTCAACATTATCTGTAACCTTTTAAATTTTTCCTTATGGTGGAATCCTTCTATTCCCTTTATCATTCTGGTCACTCTGCTCTGTACTTTTTCTAACTCTGCTATATCCTTTTTGAGATACGGCAACCAGAACTGCACACAACATTCAAGGTGCGATTGAGCATAAAGAAATACAAAGGCATTATAATATCCTTGGTTTTCATTCTCCATTACTTTCCTTATGATTCCTAGCATTCTGTTTTTCTTGGCTGCACTATACAATGGTCAGTTAGTTTCATTTGACTTCTGCTCATCACATCATGGATCTAGAAACACATCATAGGTGATGGACCCGAGGGGTTTAAATGTTCCAATTTGAATGGAATACATATTTTTGAACAGGCTACTTATAAATACATGACCCTTGAAGGTACAGATCTATGGAGTTTTTGAATTGTCTTTAAAGAAAGCTTATGGATAGAGTAGGATTTTATTAGAATTAAATATATGAAAGAATTAACTGAAATAATGAAATCAAAGAATTGTACTGAATTAGTAATCATTATTGGGTTAAAACTGAATTTACCTGAAACTGCACGAGTTAAAAGATTTCTGAAAGTAATCTGAAGACGCAAATTAATTTATAATTCAAGGAATAACCATCAATGTTAATGTGTTTGAATATGTCAACTTGAATAAAGTGATAAAAGTACGCATGTATAAATGAACTTGAGACAAAAATTAAATATACAAGAAAGGTGTGCAAATGAATTTAAGAATTTAAAAAATATATAGTTTAGATATTTTTAAGTTATTTGTATTAATATTATGGACTTAGCTATTAATATGCTGATTCTAATAATTTAAATAGACTACATTTAGGGAGCACAATAGCCTTTTAAAAAAATGAATGTTTAGATCAATAAGTGTTACGCAGAATCCCACTGAAATCTTCATAGTCAATGTCCATTCTGAGTTTTTTTTTTCCTCCACCCAAAAAATTTCAAAAACTTAATACCCTCTCTACCCGACTAGTTTAACCCTTCCACCAGGAATGGTAATGATTTTCACATAAAACGTAGATCTGGTTTCTCCTAATAAGAATCAAATTTATACAAGCTAATTCGGGCTTTAAAGTACACGTTTTATTGTATATGACATACAAAAATATATCTGTCAATAAAAAAAACGTAACCTACCAGAGCTTCCTTTCCTACAGTTAGTACTGAGGTATAAGCTTCCAGGTACACTCGACTGCATTGCTTAATGATCTCCAGTCCTTTCACTGTAATATCTTTGGCATCCCCTAACCCTAATCCTATTAAATAAAGCATCGTAACAACGAATTCTAAAAAGGAAGTAACAAGAGCCAAAAGAGAAAAACCTAAACGATGTTGGAAGACACACGCGTGGAAAGAGGGTTAGCACCCCAGGCCCGGCCCAAATCAATTTTTCTGCACCTTTCCGCTGCTCTGACCCAAAATGCTAACAAGACGTAGTACCGCAAAAAAAAGGTTAGCATGAGGACACAGCAGCACTACTAAGTGACCGGTTTTCCTACCACATTAGATTTCCTTTTTATTTTCACCGCAGCCTACTACCAGAAAGAAAGTGAAACCAATGCCACACTGTTCCGCGCATGCGCATTAATGCGGTGTCGTTGCGCACGCGCATAAGCGTGTACGTTACTATCCATAATCCGACCGCTGCTTGTGTGCCTTAGAAACGCGGGAAACTTGTGCTTTGGGAAGACGGGAGGTGGTTGAAGATGAACGCGAAGAAAGAGCGGTAGTCTAATTCTTCTCTAAATTGTGGCCTTTTGCCTCCTTGCCGACTTGCAGCCTGCGTGTTAATAGGCTTTGTGGCTGTGTCTCAGCTGGAGATTACTATGCACCATAGTTTCATAGGGTCCATATTGTGTATGGAAGATAATGGATGCTATTTTAAAAGGGGAGGAGACTCAAACGATGGAGGATTACGCATTCTGGGAGGTGTCGGGAACAAGACAGGTTATTGATGGAAATTTTCATAGAAACATGACGGCAGAAAAAGACTACATGGCCTATCTAGTCTGCCGTTACATATCAACTACAATACAGTAGTCTCTTTTTTCCTTTAGAGATCGTCTGAATTTGTCCCATGCTTTTTTGAATTCAGATACTGTCCTCATCTCTACTACCTCCACTGGGAAATTATTCCAGCCATCTACCACTCTTTCTGTAAATAAATATTTCTGCATTTTACTACTGAATCTATTCCAATTCACCCTCATCCTATGTTCCCTCACAGTGCATTTATGCCACAGAGGTATTTAATCATCTCCAGCATATCTCCTCTATCCCATCTTTGAGTCCTCAAATGCTTTATAAGGAAGACCACTAACCATTTTAGTAGTTACCCTCTGCACCGACTCCATCCTGTTTATATCCTTTTGAAGATGTGGTCTCCAGAATTGCACACAATACCGCAAATGAGGTTGTACCAGAGACCTATACACAGTCACTATCCCTCTTTTCTGTTGACCATTCCCCTCCCTATGTACCCAAGCATCCCTCTGACTTTCGCTGTTGCCTTTTCTACCTGTCTAGCCACCTTAAGATCATCAGAAACAATCACGCCCAGGTCCCACTCTTCTTTCATGGACAGTAGTACTTCACTTTTTGGGTGTCAGTGAGCTGAAATGACTGTCTTTGGGCACTTTGCATCTGATGATCAAATGGTTTACTATGCTAGAAATGAAAGACAAAGAAGAAGTGGTGTTGCATTTATAGTTAAGAAACTTGCAAGAACTGTAATGAAATACAATGCAGTCAGTGAACGCTTCATTTCTATTCATCTACGAGGAAAGCTCTTCAACACAACTATAATTCAGATATATGCCCCAACAACAACTGCAGAAGATGTTGATGAGTTCTATGCACAAGTACAAGCTGAAATTGACAGAACATGCAAACAGAATATCCTGATAATCATGGGTGACTGGAACGCAAAAGTTGGCAACAAAGAAGAAGGCAAAATGGTTGGAAAATATGGACTTGGCAACAGAAATAAAGCCGGAGAAAGACTGATAGAATTCTGCAAGACCAGCGATCTATTCATCTCAAACACCTTCCAGCAACACAAGCGGCGACTGTACACATGGACTTCACCCAATGGATTGTACAGAAATCAAATTAACTACATCTGTGGAAGATAACGATGGAAAAGCTCAATAACATCAACAAAGACGAAACCTGGAGCTGACTGTGGTACAGATCACTAACTACTAATATACAAACTCAAGCTAAAGTTGAAAAAGAGCAAGCCATTCATGAATGTAGCAAAATATGACCTTGAGAATACACCACTAGAATTTAAAGACTGCCTGAGAAATCAATCTGCTGCTTTAGATACAAATGACAGAATTCCAGAAGAGTTATAGGATGATATCAGGAAGGTTGTATTGGAAGAAAGCGATAAGTCTCTACATAAGGTGAAAAATAGCCAAAATGGATGACTGAAGAAACTCTGAAAATTGTCCAGAAACACAGAGAAGCTAAAGCCAGAGGAGAAAGAGAGGCAATCACAGAACTCAACAGAGATTTCCAATGTGCAGCAAGACAAGACAAGGAGAAGTACTACAATGACGAATGCAAGGAAATAGAATCAGAAGCTATTAAAAAAAGAACAAGATTTGAGTTAAAGAAAAAATTCCAGCCTAGAAATGGAATGCTATAAGATGCTCAAGGATCCATGTTGAATGATGCTGAGAAGATCAAGAAAAGATGGAAAGAATATACAGAGTCATTATACCATAAAGATCAAGTGGACCAACAGCCGTTTCAACCTATTCCTTATGATCAGGAACCATTGGTGATGAACATTGAAAGCCTTAGCAAAGAACAAAGCACCGGGCATTGATGGCATTCCCACTGAGTCATTACAGCAATCAGATGAAGCTGTTACCATACTTACAAGGCTCTGCCAGGAAATTTGGAAGACAAATTCATGGTCAACTGACTGGAAAAGATCTGTGTTTGTACCAGTACCGAAGAAAGGTGACCCAACTGACTGTGGAAATTATCGCACAATCGCTCTGATCTCACATGCCAGCAAGATCCTACTCAAGATCATTCAGCAGAGACTACAACCATACCTGGAACGAGAACTGCCTGAAGTGCAAACAGGGTTCAGGAAAAGGAGAGGAATGAGAGACATTATCGTGGATGCGAAGTGGATCCTTGAAAAGACAAAAGAATACCAAAAGGATATCTATATGTGTTTTATTAACTACAGCAAGGCTTTTGAATGTGTAAACCATGAGAAACTCTGGGCCACATTAAGAAGCATGGGTATACCAGAACACCAGATCGTTCTCTTGCACAACCTTTGCACTTACCAAGAAGCAACAGTTCGAACAGAACTAGGAGAAACAGAATGATTTAAAATCAGCAAAGGTGTACGACAAGGCTGCATACTTTCCCCCTATCTCTTTAATTTATATGCAGAGAAATCATCAGAGAAGCAGGACTGTATGAAGGCAACAGAGGTGTGAAGATTGGTGGAAGACTCAACAACCTTCGCTATGCTGATGATAACACATTACTGGCTGAGAGTGAAGACAACGTGAAACATTTGCTTCTCAAGATCAAAGAATACAGTCTTAGAAATGGGTCTGCATCTTAATGTTAAAAAGACAAAGATCCTGACAACTGGCGAAATGAATAAGTTCATCATTGATGGAGAAGAAATTGAAATAGTTGACAACTTTAACCAACTTGGATCAACTATCAATAAAGAAGTAACAAGCAGTCAAGAAATCAGACGACACATTGCTCTTGGCAGAATGGCTATGAAGGATCTAGACAGGATTCTCAAGAGCAGAGATGTCTCCATGCAAAAATTTGACTTGTTCAAGCCATGACATTTTCAACAACATCGTATGGATGTGAAAGTTGGAGAGTGAAAAAGTCAGGAAGAAAATTGATGCCTTTGAATTATGGTGCTGGCGACGAATACTGTGTATACCATGGACTGGCCGAAGAACAAACCAGTCAGTACTAGAGGAGATCAAACCTAAGCTTTCTTTAGAAGCTCAGATAACAAGATTTCGACTTTCATACTTTGGACACATCATGTGAAGAGAGAGATCATTAGAGAAAGACATCATGCTTGGCAAGGTAGAAGGTCAATGCAAAAGAGGAAAGCCAGCAATGAAATGGATCGATACAATAACTGCAGCTATGGGTGCCAGTCTATCAACAATGAGCCACTTGACTGAAGATCGAACACAATTTAGGACAACTATCCAGAGGGTCGCCATGAGTCGACACCGACTTGACGGCACTTAACAACAACAAGTACTTCACTCTTTACACTGTACCACTCCCTTATATATTTGCAGCCCAAATGCATGACCCTGCATTTTTTAGCATTAAATCTCAGCTGCCAAATTCTTGACCATTCTTCAAGCTTAGCTAAATCCCTCCTCATGTTATTTACTCCTTCCTGGGTGTCTACTCAATTGCAGATTTTGGTATCATTCCCAAAGAGGCAAACCTTACCTGATAGCCCTTCAATAATATCATTAACAAAGATGTTAAAAAGAATCAGACCAAGGATAGATCCCTGCAGCACACCACTGGTAATCTCCTTCTCAGAATGAGCTCCATTCACCTGTACCCTTTGTCACCTCCCACTCAACAAATTTCTAACCCAAGCAGTAACTTTAGGGTCCATCTCTAGGGTGCTTAGTTTGTTTATAAGTCACCTGTGCGGAACAGTGTCAAAGGCTTTACTGAACTCTAAGTATAGCACATCTAGGGCTCTCCTTTGTTCCGACTCCCTGGTCACCCAGTCAATGAAATCAATTAGATTTGTCTCACACATTGCTTTGCCTATCTTCTCTCTAATGGGATCTGGTGGTTCTAAGTCTGGAACAGGGTAGTCGGTGTTATGGTCCCTGCAGGTTCCAGTGCCTGCTACTATGTCTAGGGCAGAGGTTCTGAACCAGTCCTCCTTGAACCCCTAGGCCAGTCGGGTGTTCAGGATAGTCCTAATGAATATGCATGAGATATATATGCATTAGAGATATCCTGCCAACCTGACTGGTTTGTGGCCCTCTAGGGCTGGATTTGGAGACCCCTGCCTTACACCTCTGTCTTTTAATTCTCACCACCACCAAAACGTTGTCTAATAGACAATATTTTGGTGGTGGTGAGAAGCAAAGAGGCATGTGACAAATTCTATCTAACCTTTTTTAAGTCTCGGAGATCCGCACCTTGCCCACTCACATTCTTAAATGACAGAGGTGTAAGGCAGGGGTCTCCAAATCCAGCCCTAGAGGGCCACAAACCAGTCAGGTTGGCAGGATATCTCTAATGCATATATATCTCATGCATATTCATTAGGGCTATCCTGAACACCCGACTGGCCTAGGGGTTCAAGGAGGACTGGTTCAGAACCACTGGTCTAGGGGATTTCACAAGGCACAGTATAGTCCTTGCAAATCTGGTGGGTAGATTTTAAAACATATGGGAGAGAGAGAGAGGTCAGTGCTGCCCCAGAGTTGGTTCAAGATTTTGGCATCCTAGGCAAACCTTAAGTCTTAGTCTCCCTTAACTGTTAGAATCTATTGTTTAGCTTTGAATGCTGTGCTCTTTGTCCCCCCAAGAAGCTGCTGCCTGAGGTGATTGCCTAGCTTTCCTAATGGTTGGCCCGCCCTGAGAAAGGGGCTCATTGTACCTCTGTGTGTGTGTGTGAGACAATGGTGTCTCTGCCTCTTACCCCACCATCCCGTGCACAGGGAATCGGGCCTTTACCCTAACCTTCTTATTTGGGTTTGGTCACAGCAATATAGCTTCTTTTCTTTTTTTTTTCAAGAAAAAGAGGCCTTGGATATGTTCTTGAAAAACAAAATAGCCTGACCGCTTAGATATATTGAAATGGTAGATTCTTAGACTGCATCATTCTTCTTCCAGAGGACCAGTCCTACCGTTAAGCAAAGTAAATGGCTGTCTAGAGTACCAGCCTTCTGGAGCGCACCATTGCCATCGTTGCCACCCTTCTCTGGGGCTGCAATAACAGCAATGTCATTGAAACCATGAGACAGCACTTACCTAATCTCTCAGGTGCTGCGTTGCAGTTCTAGCCCTTTATGACCTGCCACTTCTGCCTCCCTCTGATGCAGACTCAGGAGGATTTTAATTTGTGGCTACATTTGCCTCAAGTGGACGCACATGTCACCAAGCATAGCACCATCCCTGTGGAGGGGGAGTGGCTCTCAAGGACTCTCTGGATCGCAAGGTGGAGGATCTCCTTAACCAGTTCTCGGCCTCCTTCCTCATCCTCCAAGCAATAATCTGTGGATGACTGACTGTTCATGCCCCTCCTTCATTGGATACAGTTGCTTCCTCAGGAAAATTCCTCAGACTTTCTGGAATCAGTAGCAGCCTTCCCGTTGGACTCTATGTATGATCTGGTCCACTTAGCGGCCACGGATATTGCATTTACTACAGTTGCACAATGCTGGCTGTGGCTTCGCCATTGGGCAGTGGATGCAGTCTCCAAATTCTGGTTGTTTAAGCTTGTCTTCAAGGGAAGCTGTTGCATGGAGAAGACCCGGAGAAGATGATTAAGGAGTTTGGAAAAGCCAAGCCTCATCGCTTTCCGAAGGATAGGCACAGGGAGCCCAGGAAGTGGTTGGTCTCATCTTTTTCCTCTACATCCTCCCGTTATCCTCGTTCCCAATACAAGGATTCCCAAAGTTTCTGGGATTCCCAACAGTATTGCTTGGGAAAGCCCTCTTTCCCTTCCTTCAGCTGTCACAGACTCAGTCCTTTCGCAGGGCATGCAGACCCTGGGACTCTACTTCCTCCAAACATAACCCCTCCAGTCTGGCACAGTGATGGGTTGGGGGACCATTCCAAGGTACCTCCTATGAACAGCAGGCTCCGCCTCTTTTGCCAGGAGTGGGCCCGAGTGACTTTGGACGTTGGGTTGCTAAGTGTAATTCAACATGGCTATGATCTGGAATTCAGAGAGCCAATTCTGAAAGCCTTCATGATCTCTCTTTGTAGTTCTAGCAGTCAAAGAAGCCAATGTCCAGGCTACCCAGGGAAGACTGATCAGTCTCCAGATCATTGTTCCTGTAGCTCCCACCGAATGTTGCAAGGGCCAATATTCCATTTACTTCATTGTACCAAAAATAAACAGGTCCTTTTGGCTGATTCTTGATCTCAAGGGCATCAATACCCACCATAGGACCTTTCATTTTTGCATAGAGACATTGAGGTTGGTGATCCATGCAGTTCGACATGGGGAGTGTGTTGCATTCCTAGATCTGGTAGAAGCTTTTTTCCACATTTCAATTAGTGAGGATAAGCAGCACTTTCTGCGCTTCGCTGTTCTCGGCTCTCACTTTCAGTTCTCCACTCTCTCCTTCATTTTCTCTACCACTTTGAGGACATTTTCTAAGATTATGGTAGTGGCGTCTGCTGCTTTGCAGCACAAAGGTTTCTGTGTTTATTCATACCTTCACAACTGACTTATCTGAGCAAGGTTATGATCGGAAGCCTCTCGGGTTTCGGCCTGAGTGGTACGATTTCTGGAGAGTCTGGACTGGGTGATCAATCACAGCAAGAGCCATTTAGTATCTTCTCAGTCACTTGAGTACCTTTGACACTCATGTAGGCAGGGTTTTTCTACCCAAGGAGAGAGTGAAAAAGCTGTTGTCTCCAGATGACAGCCTTCTGGAGACAGTGGTCACCCAAGCTTTGGGATTACCTTTAGTTCCTTAGTTAAATGGCAGCAACAATCTAGCTGGTTCCTTGGGGGGCACGGGCCCATATAAGATCGCTGCAAAGGAGCCTTATTCTCTCACCGGTCCCTCGCTCATAGGACTTCAAGATCAGGCTTCCTCTCTCCCATCAGTATAAGCCAGCATGTGCTGATGGGGACAACCTGACCATCTGATGAAGGGCATGCCCCTGGATGATCCCTCATGGCTTGTCCTATCAACAGACACCAACCTATTTGGCTGGAGGAGCCCATCGAAGGGGTAGATGGCTCAGGGCTAGCAATCAGGAAGCAGTTTGGCCCTCAACTGACTCAAGGAGAGGGATATTCATTTGGCTTTCTTTCGCCTTCGTGCCCTGATCTAGGGCAGAGCAGTCTAGATATTCTTAGACCATTCCACTGCTGTAGTGTATGTCAACAGACAAAGGGGTAGAAAGAGTGCCAGGGTGGACATGGAAATGGCTCTCTTGTTTCCTTGGGCAGAGAGGAATCTTGTGGCTCTCTCAGCACAGCACATTGTGGGCATAGACAGCGTGGAAGCGGACTAGCTCAGTTACCACTTCCTAGATCCCAGAGACTGGGAATTGAGCTGGATGGTGTTCCAGAAGATCCTGAACTGATGGGGCTGTCCTGAGATAGATCTGATGGTGATCTAGACCAACTCCAAGGCACAGAGATTCTTCTTTTGCTGCAGGGAGGAGGGCTTCAAGGGCATGAATGTCCTTGTCTATCCTTGGCTAAGAATCAGCTGCTGTAAGTGTTTCCTCCCTGACTTCTCATTAGACACGTGCTTCATCATATACCGTGCCATCCGGGCCTGGCAGTTTTAATGGTGCCAGACTGGATGTGGAAACCATGGATTGCAAATCTGATGCAGCTCCTGCAGGGGCCAGCTTTTCACCTTCCACCAACCTGGGGACTCTTGAGGTAGGGTCCGGTCCTGTGGGACAACCAGGCTCCCTTCTTGCTTAGGGCCTGGCTCTTGAGAGATGATGTTAGCCCATAAGGGCCATTATTCTGCCGTGGTTGCCATGCTTCTGAAAGTGGATAGGGGCCCTTTCTCATCTATGTGCGTGTCTGGTGCCTGATTGAGCACTGGTGTCACAAGTGTTAAGTCAGCCTCAGCGCAGCAGGCTTGCCCTCGTGGTTTGCCTTCCTTTAGGGCAGTTTTGACAATGACCTCTCTCTTAACTCTTTGAGGTTTCAGGTCATGTTTTCGGGAGCTGGTGGCAGGGTGCTCCATAACCTTGCATCCAGATGTGGCCCATTTCTTTTGGGGAGTAAAGCATGTGCGTCCTCTGCGGTCAACATTTTCATTGTGGCATCTCAGTCTAGTTCTTTGGGCCTTGTTGTCTGAGCCTTTTGAACCTTTGAGGTGGGCTATGCTAAAGGATTTGTCACTCAAAACCACCTTCCTGGTCGCAGTCTTCTCAGCATAGTGTATCTTGAAATTGTGGGCCTTGTCATACAGAGATCCCTATCTATCTTTCTCAGAGGAAGCCGTGTACATTCAGCCCATCCCATCCTTCTTGCCCAAAGTGGTGTCGTATTTTAATGTCAATTAGAAGGTCTGTCTACCTTCTTTTCCTAAGGAACAGTGCCAGGGCAAGAATAAGGACCTTCCCCTGGTGGATGTCAGGAGAGTGCTGCTTCGGTACCTTAAGGTTACCAAGCGGTATGTTTACTAAACCGGGCTAATGGTTAACCCGGGCTATCTGCCACTAGGTCCCATATTATACAATGGGACCTAGTTGCAGATAGCCCGGGTTAACCGTTAGCCCGGTTTAGTAAACATGCCCCCAAGTCTGAAATGAAATTGAACCAACTTTTCATCCTCTTTGCAGGTCCATGTAAGGGTGACATGGCCACTAAGGCTACCCTGCGCTGCTGGATAAAGGAGATTATAACCTCGGCTTATCTGTTGTGAAACCAGTCAGTTCCGGAGGGTCTGCATACACATTTCACTCAGGCACAGGCTTCCTCCTGGGCAGAGCATAGCTCAGTCAGTCCCACTAGCATTTGTCGGGCAGCAATGTCCCTTTTCACTTTTGCCAAGCATTACCACTTGGATGTCCATGATTGGGTGGACACAGCCTTTGGTTCAGAGATCCTAAAGGCTGCCATGTTTTCTTCCTGCCCAGTGGCATCGTAGCTTTTGTATGTCCCACTTGTCTTATTGGTCTAACAGAATGATAAGGAATGTGACATTTTACTTACCAGATAATGTCCTTTCTTGAAGTCCCGCTAGACCACTCCTAGGTTCTTCTCTGTTTCTGTGGAGTTTGACTCTGCAGCCCATAATCTTCTTGATGGACCTTCTGTTCAAAGACTATCCTGTACATAGTGGTTCATTGTTTTGTTTGATCCTTCCTTCGTTATCCTCACTGAGGTTGTGTGCGGTCTGTGGTCCTTAACCATGTGCTTGGGCATGAATACTGAAGTATGCCCCTAGCTGCATCAGCTATGGTAGCAGGGATGATATCATAAGAAGCTTCAGGATTTTTTTTCTCTGTTTCCACCTCTGTTGGCAGAGGCACACAACCCAGTTGCCTGGATTGGTCTAGTAGGATTTCAGGAAAGGACATTATCTGGTAAGTAAAATGTCACCTTTTCTTCCATGGCAATCTCATTGCCTGCCTTATCAATGCTTTGCCTCTAATTTGCCAGTGATTATGCTGTTTCTTTTCTTCATTCAGATCATTTTCCCATTTTTGAAAGATTTTTTTTTTGCTAAAGAGCCTCTCACCTCACCTATAAACCAACAGAATGTTCAGGTACTGCTCCTTTCATATAACCTCCAATAAGACTCTTCTTGCCTTGAGCCAGCCTTAGCTCACACCACAACAGAGTGTGTTTTGACTATAACAATACTGTATATAGCAATAGGGTACAAAGGAAAAACCGTAAGTGTTAAATTAGCCCAAAATACGGGGGAAGCAATAATTCCAAGAGGAATAATAGAGGAAAAAAAATTAAGAAAGACTGGTCACCAGTCACCAGGAGTGCTTCTCCATCAACCAGACTAGGCGCTGCACCACTTCAGTCAGCCATCTGACCAGGCACCACTGGGACATCTGATGTGCGCTGCAGAGAGGTAAAAAGCCTGCCACTGAGGCTAAATGAGATGTCACGGACAATGGCAGAACGGTCTCGTGCTCACTCTGCCTCAGCGGTCACATCCCCCAAAACACCCTGGGCCTTTGCAGCTGGGACGTCCGTGAACATCAGTTGTTGAACTGTGGGTTTTTGGGATGAAGATGGAGCTCCTGTCCCAACTTTCCTGTTCCGTTTACCCACAGGAGAAAAAGAAAAGGTAAAAGGGAACAGTTAGTGCTAAAAGGAGAGGGCTGCTGCCACATCCTCTCTCTACTATGCCATCTTACTTTCCCCTTGAAGATATAATCCTTCTGTTGAGGACTGTCACATGTCTATCAAATCAAATTGGTTCATTCAGTTCTCCGAGTTTTGCCCAGGTGATCCTTCTCCCTTCTCCATGTATGTATAATCCTAGATCCAATGCAACGTTAAAATCCCCTCCCAGTTTTAAACTGCTTTTATTCTTAAAAAGAATTCTTATCTCCAAGAACAAGCAGGAAGTCAGTCTTCATATATGTGTGACGTCAGCACCGACGGAGCCCAACGCGGAAACATTCTCCAGCATCCAATAGGAATGCTTTTGGGAGCGTCCTTCATGCCTGCGTATCTGCCTTCCTGCCTTCCCTCCTGGTCTCCTAAGTCATCTTTTTTCTGTGGAGCCATCGGGACCTTGTCCCTGTCAGCCGCATCAAGAGACTTCAAAACATTTTTGCTAGTACCTGTCAAAGTACTTAGGTTGCCTTCCTATTGACCGATTCAACTCCCCGTTGATTCCGGTACCGTTTTTAAACTTTGTTTCTAAACTTTGTTTGAGGCCTACAGCCTCATCGGGCACCATTGTCAATTTTGCTTTCATATTATTCCCTAATATGGAGAAGCCTCAGAGTGGTTTCAAAAAATGCTTCAAGTATTCCAGCACAATTTCTATCACTGAAGAGCATTCTTGGTGCCTAAAATGTTTAGGCCCAGACCACGATGTCGATTCTTGTCCCTCCTGTCGCCACATGACCTCTAAAGGTAGAAAGAACCAGGACAAACAGAAGGCTAAGCTGTTTCCTACAGACTCAGCTCCTTCAGTGCACTCCTCGGGGACATCGACTTCATCAAAGTCTTCCCATGCGTCCAAGTCCACACCAGCAAAGGAGAAGCATTGCTCAGGGTCACCAGTGCTTAAGAAAAAGAAGACATCGGCCTTGGCATCGAGGTCCTCGACTTCCAGGTTGGTGTCGGCTTCAGACACCGAGCATCAACATTGGCACCATCATTCATCGCATTCTGATGCAGACCGTCCATCAAAGCAACCCCGGGGGGAGGTATCATCCTCCAAAGCCACACAGGGGTTTGGGAATGTCCCCCGAGGTCCAATCCTTAGTGGAGCCCCCGATACCGGCATCAGGAGTTGTGGCCCACATAGCTCTGTCTGGAGCCATTCCTCCCCCGGTACCATCATTGGATGACCGTGTCATCGCCCATCGAGTACAGCATCGCTAAGCTCTTAGCAGCAGTAACGCCAATGACATTGAGCGCTCTGCAGCCGGCACCGGTTCCGCTGATGACAACAATGACCGCAGAGCTCAGCACGCTTACGCAGGGATCCCCTGCCATGCATAGCTCCATGGAGCAGCCGATACCAAGGCTCTTGGCATCACCGTGTCTGATACCCTCTACAGCGAAACAGCAAAGCTCTGAGCAGTGAAGGTATTGAACACCTCATAAGGATTATTTTGATTTCCTTCCAGACTCCGATTCCGAAGAGGCCTCCAAGGTAGAATCCATAGATTCCGATACCCATATGGAGGTACCGTTGGATCCATCGCCACCTTATGAACGTTGACGTTCGCCGCCGGAAGACATGTCCTTTCAAGATTTTGTTAAGGACATGGCGGCAGCTCTCGATGTTTTGGTGGCTATGGAAATAGAACCAAGAGCTGAGAAGTTCAATATTCTCCAATATCCATTGGCACCGAAGGAGGCTGCTACTCCTCCAGTGCATAACATTGTAAAGAATCTAATGGCTTGGATGTGGGAGGCCCCCATGTCAACCCCTGCGGTGAGTAAGAGACTTGATACCCTCTATAAGGTCCCGCCCTCCCCAGGTTTCCAGAAGCCTCAACTCCCCCACGGTTGTGGGGTCTGCCATGAGGATGATAAAAAGCCAGAAAAATCACTCCTCAGTGCCCCCTGGGAGAGAAGCCAGGACCTTGGATGAATTTGGAAGGAAGGCAGTCTAAGCTACCATGTTAGCCTCTAGGATAGACTCCTATATGCTCTATATGGGCATGTTTCTTAAAGATGTCTCAAGAGACTTGTCTGAGTTTACCAATCTGCTGCCCCCAGACAAGCATGCGGCATCAGGTCTTAGTAACACATGCCCAAAACACATCAGAGTTTTTAACAAGAGCAGCATTCGATGCATTTGAGACCAATAGCAGATCTGCTGCAGCCTGCATTGGTGCTAGGAGACAGTGAGTCCAGGACAAGTTAATCAACGTACCCTATATTGGCCAGAGGTGGAGGAAGAAGGCCGGTGAGATAGAAACTGACGACCTGCCACCCACCCACTCCCTGGACCTTGAGGGTTAAGGGAGGGGCTGGCCTTGAATGCCCTTGAGGGTTAATGTTGTAGTTGTGTTGGTGCTCAAGTGATAAGGCAAGGCAAAGTGTATTTTTTTTTTATGAGGTTTATTTCCCGCTTACGCAGTTCAAATGCAGCAGACGTTAATGAAATAATAGGGCACAAAACAAGATGGAGAAACTGAACTTAAACAAGGCTTTTTTTCACTGCTTAACTGAATGTCCATTACAAATCACATTCACCTGTCATGTGATCTCCTTTTCATTAAGGTAACAGAAAACTCTGATACCAGCACTGCTCCTGAATTGCACAGAATATGCTTCCACTTATTTTCTTTACAGAAGCTCTTTTATCACAGCAAACAGTGAGGTAACTTTGCTATTTTCTTACAAACAACACTGGTAAGCAAATCCCTTAAATGTCCTTTGGAATCATACAAGTAGAGCAATCCATCGGGACTTCCTGTTCCGTAGATGGCAAAGAAATTAAAGGCATTTCTTCTTGCCAGCTGATCAATGGCTTTGCTACGTTCTGAGTAGAAACTGCTCTGCTTTTAAGGAACTCTCTGAATTCACTGAGAAGTAATTCAGCCTGTGTATTTTCTGAGCTAGGCTGAGCAAATCCTCCTTCAGGTAAATGCTTGTTTATATTTCTTATCTCTAGGCAATTATCAGTGCTTTTACTTGGACAACATTTCAGCGTGCAAGCATTTCCCTTCCCCCACTTATCTCCACATGGCAGTGCAGGGTAAAATGCTCCAGCTGTGTCTAGAGAGTCTCTCAGAGTGTTAAAAGGAAAACAGTCAGGCTTTTCTTGACTTAACCAGTTAGTATCAAACTTTCTGCCTTTATCCTGTCTTTCACAATTAAAATTCACTCTTTCTGGCTTTCCACTGTTAAGTTTGCTAGCTGTGCCACACCCACCAGATACCTTGTGCTTGGGCTTCTTCCAGGGAAAATCCTTATCCCTTTGCCTCCTATTCCAAGGTTCTTCTGGGTCCTTTGAACTCCTGAGTGGCAGCCTTGGGTCTCTCAGTGCCTTAGAATTCTTCTGCTTCCAGAAATCTCTCTCTGCCCCTGAGTCTCCCAGCTTCTGTCTGCTCCTTCTTGGATCACAGCTGCTTAGTGGTTCTCTCTCCCACGGTTCCTGTTCCTGGTCATCTGACCTATCCTCGTCCAGGTGCTTCTTTCCTCTCCTGGTGGTCCTCTCTTTGCTTGCTTGGCTTCTCTAATTGTTTCTGGGTTTTTAACAAACTAGCTGAGTGCTGCACTGCCCGCCTCCTGCTTGGGCGTGCCCAATCAGGGACTTGGCTTCTCACCTGCTTTGAAGTGAGGAGTGGTTCCTGATTAGCTCTGCATTCTTTTTTCCTCTCAACAGAGAAAATCCTGCATTCCCCTGCAGTACCGGCTCTCTCCACCGGATCACTATCAGTTTCTCTTGCTTCATAAGAGCCTGCTACATCACAGACCTCACCACGAAGATGCTTTAAAGGAAGACAGCAGATTCTTCTAAGAAAAAGGCTACCACTAAGAAGCCTTTCTTCCATAAGAAGAAGAGGATTTATCCTACATATCATTCCTATTCTGGATACACTGCCACACAACAACAGAGACAGCAGGGCCAGAAACAGGTCAGGAAACCCAAGGTTACCAAACCACAGCCTGCAACTACTATTCAGCCTCCTCAGAGTTTTTGACTGCTTCAAAAAGAGCAGGCCAATTCTCCCATAAACTTCCCTCTTCCTCCTATGATCTCAGGAAGACTTATGCATTTTGCACACCTTTGGATTTACATCACTTCTGAGCCCTGGACTTTACATCTAGTCAGTCAGGGCTTACAACTGAAATTCCAGGATCTTCCTCCCACTCACTTTGTGGGACAACCCTCCTTGGATCTCCTTCACTCCTCTTTTCTTCAGCAGGAAATTCTCTCATTGCTGAGACAAGGGGCTAAAGAAGAGGTTCCCCCATCTCAGCAGAGCCTGGGATTCTACTCTCGATACTTCCTAATTCCAAAAAAGATGGGAGACCACAGGCCTATATTAGATCTCTGAAATCTCAACAAATTTCTCATCAAGGAGAAATTCAAGATGATTTCTGTAAGCAATCTTCTGCCATACCTCCAGCAAAAAAATTGGCTATACTCTCTGGATCTAAAGAATGCTTATACACACATCTTGACACCCCCCCCCCCCCCCAAACTACAGAAAGTTTCTCAGGTTTGTTTTTCAGACAAACCACTACCAGTACTGAGTCCTCCCATTCGGACTGGCCTCGGCACCCAGAGTCTTCACAAAGTGTTTGACTGTTGTTGCAGCCTACCTTCAAACTTTGGGGATTTTTCTGTTCCCCTACTTAGATGACTGGCTGCTAAGGGCAAATACCACTTCAAAAGTCACCTCCGCCCTATATCAAACCATTCATGTCCTACAGGACTTAGGTTTCATGATAAATTATCCAAAATCACATCTCACACCAACCTAGGACCTCGAGTTCATAGGAGCTTGATTAGACACTGTAAGAAGCAGGGCGTTTCTGCCAGAGGACAAATGCCTCTGTCTCATTGCCTTAGCCACACAGGTCCAGCAACAATCATCAGTTACGGCCAGGACATTTCTACGCCTCTTAGGCCACATGGCTTCCACAGTTCATGTCGTGCCGCACTCCCATCTCAACATAAGAATTGGGCAGAGGACACTTTCACAATGGAAGCAGTCCACAGATCGCCTATCCGACCTCATCAACATCACTCTGCAAATGAGAACAGCCCTTCAGTGGTGGTGCACACCACAGAACCTGGTCGTAGGGTCATCTTTCAGAAGTCTGCACCGCAGTATACCCTAATGACCGATGCATCAAACCAGGCTGAGGAGCCCACCTCAATGGTCTTACAACACAAGACCTTTGATCTACTCAAAAAGCGCTTCTCCAGATCAGTCTCCTAGAGCTCAGGCTATTTTCAATGTTGTCAGAGTCTTCTCTCCCCAACTCAAGGGACAGTCTCTTCTCAAACAGACGGACGACCAGATGGCTATGTTTTATATAAACAAGCAAGTGGGAACAGGTTCTCGAGCCCTATGTATGGAAGCCGTTTGGCTTTGGAACTGGGCAATTCCTCAAGGAATTCACCTTCATGCAGTATACCTTCCAGGAGCAGAGAATCACTTAGCCGGCAGACTAACCAGATCCTCCATCCACACGAGTGGATGCTGGAACCTCAAGTAGTGCAATACTTGTCCTCTTTGCTTCTCCCTTCAATGCCCAACTACCTCATTTCTGCTTGAGGATTCCTTCCCCTCACAGGGAGATGTCGGATGCGTTCCTCATCCTTTGGGGACAGGATCTCCTCTATGCTTTCCCTCCCCTTCCACTCATAGCAAAAACACTCTTCAAACTCCAGGCCAACCAGAGACAAATGATCCTCATTGCCCCTTACTGGCCCAATGTGGTTTCCTCTGCTTCTTCAACTTGCTCAAGCACTTCCCCTCAGGCTCTCTCAGGAACAGAGGACCCTTCTGCACCCCAGCCTCAAGGTGCTGCACTTGACAGCATGGAGGCTGAGCGCTTTGTCCTCTCACACTTAGATCTCCAAGAGGATGTGTTGTATATGCTCCTGTCTTCGAGAAAAGATTCAACCAGATGTTTTTACACTTTAAAATGGTGCAGGATTTCCATCTGGTGTTCACATAAAATACTAGATCCTTTCACATGTCCCATTCCGGACTTACTCCAATACCTGCTCCATTTGTCCTCCTTTGACCTTAAGACCAACTCAGTGCAAGTACATTTATCCATCATTCTTAAGAGAACCGCCCCATCTCGGCACACCCCCTTAGTAGCCAGATTTATGTGTGGTATTCTCCTGACCAAGACCTCTTTCCGCCCACCTCTCGCACCATGGGATCTAAATGTTGTTCTTGCACAACCAATGCACAGTCTTTTTGAACCAATGGTTTCAGCTCCTTTAAAGTTTGTAACATGGAAGCTTTTTCATAGCAGTCACCTCAGCTTGAAGAGTCAGTGAACTAGACGTTTTGGTGAGCTATGCTCCCTTTCCACTTTCACCATGACAAGGTGGTCCTTTGTACACATCCTACGTTCTTGCCAAAGGTTGTTACCTCCTTCCACCTGAACCAATCAGTCTTGCTACCAACATTCTTTCCAAAGCTTCACACCTCTCGGCTGAGGCCAGACTTCATACCCTAGATTGCAAGAGAGCATTGACATTTCATGTAGACCGTACTAAGGACTATCGCCAATCCTCTCAGTTTGTCTCTTTTGACCAAAGTCATCTAGGGACTCCAGTATCCAAAAGAACATTTTCAAACTGGCTAGCAGATTACATATCCTTCGCTTATTCTCAGACTGGAGTATCTCTACCACACTGTGTGACAGCTCATAATGTCAGAGTCATGTCTACTACTGTAGCTAATCTCCGGTCTGTCCCTATCTCAAAGATCTGCCAAGCGGCGACATGGTCTTCTCTGCATACATTCGCAGCGCACTGTTGCCTGGGCAAAGACTCCAGAGCTGATGCTCAATTCGGACAAGCTGTTCTGCATAACCTTTTTCAAATTTAGACAACTTGCCCACCGTCCATCTGACTACCTCGCAAGGAGTGCTCTGAATGAGCTGAGTCTGTCAGATCCCTGCTGCAATCTCTAGTTACACCGAGATTCTTCTCTCGCTTGGTTGTCTTGGGCTAGGAAGTCCCATATGTGAAGACTGACTTCCTGCTTGTTCCTGGAGATAGCATAGTTACTCACCTGTAACAGGTGATCTCTGGGAACAGCACGAATCAGTCTTCACAACCCACCTTTCTCCCCATCAAGTTGTCCCCTTTTTCCTCATTCCTGGTCTACAAAGATTTTTATTTCTCACTATTCACCTGACTGAGGAGACCAGGAGGGAAGGCAAGAAGGCAGCCACACATATATGGAGGAAAGCTCCCAAAATAATTCCTATTGGATGCTGGGGAGTGTTCCCACATTGGGCTCTCTCGGTGCTGACGTTACCCATATGTGAAGACTGATTCTTGCTGTTCCTGGAAATCACTTGTTACAGGTGAGTAACTACGCTTTACCAAAACTCCCTCCAATAGGAAATTAGCTGAGTATTGGGTCCTTCCTTATCATCAGTCCAGTCCAGTATATGTGGGGTTGTCTCCCTCCACCAGCAGCTGAGGACTGTACATATCAGGTTTCTGATATCACAGTAGAAGAGATCCCTCCTTAGGCTCCAGAAACCAGTATCTCAATCTTCAGCAGCTGGAGAGGAGCTCCACTGGAAGGAAGTTGGATTAAAAAAAAAGAGAAATTAGTTGAAAAAACCCCAAAAAACCCCAAAGATGTTATTAGACTGACAAGCCTTATAAATTTAGTGGCTGGGAAAGACCTGTTTGCAGAGCCAGGTACAAATGAAGCTTCAACAGGTGGCAGGGCCTACTTTGTGTACCAGGATCCTTCCCCCCCCCCCCCCCCCGCCAGCCGAACAGCCTTGCACTCTGTAAAGCAGTTTAGCAGGCTTTACTTATTCCTGAAGCCATTTTGTGATTTGTGTGCCTCTGGCCCTTTAAGAGGATCACAAAATCAGAGAGCCAACTGAAGAGCTGCAGGCTGCCTCGGCAGTTAGTTACTCGGTGGTATTTGTTTTTCCCCTCTGGTTATTTATTTTGGGTTCGGGAGGGGGGCTCTGTGCTGGGGCGTGTTTCTTTATTGTATTTCCAACCCCTCCTCTTCGGGCCATTGAATTTCAGGATGCAGTCTGTCTGCTGGCTCCCTCCTGCTGTTCCAGGTTTTTGTAGGCTCAGTTCATGTTGGAGGAAGTCCGCAGAACATTTATTTACAGTGGGGGGAGGAATGGATTCTCCAGCAGGGGTCTCTAGCTTGGAGGCAGCCTCTGATATATGGCCCACGGTTTTGGCGAGAAATTCGGCCATTTTGTTGGCAGTGGCCATTTTGCTCACTCATATAGAAGTGATGCACAAGCAGTATTTACCAGGAAATTCAGCACCCAGGACAGCAGCAACAGCTGATTCTGATCTGCCTGAAGAAGATTTTTCACCAGATTTCATTTTGGCCATGCACAAGGCTTATTGTTTGAACAAGCTGGTGGTGGCTCTGCCAAATGATCCCCAGAAGGCAGGGGAGCCTTTGTGCAAAAGGTTGTGAGCTGAGGAGGATCTCTGGAGGACTCCGAATTCCCCTTAGTCTCAGAACTCAGATCACCCACTGGAAGGGCTGTCTGACCTGTGGGGGGAGTCGACGGACCCAGGTTTGGAGGAAGATGAGATTTCTCAAGGCAAAGACCCACATTTTTTTTCAGGTGTTTCGCTAGGAGGAACTGTCTGCCCTGATTAGTCATTCCCAGGTGGCCCTCGACATTGTTCCACCACCAGTGGCTGTGAAGGACCCTCTTTTGCAAGGGTTCAAGAGCAAACAGGCTGGTACACAGAGTGGTTAAGAAAATGACTGAGGCAGAATGGGAGGTCCCTGAGGCATCCTTGAAGGGGGTTTGGCCTATGAGCCATCTGTGCCCTGTCCATCAGGAGGAAAAAGAGCTGCTTAAAATGCATAAGGTGGATGCCTTTGTGTCGGTGGTAACAAAGAAGACCACTATTCCAGCTGATGGCGGTGTGGCATTAAGAGATGTGTAGGACCGCAAATTGGAAACCTTTTTGAAGCAGGCATTTGACATTAGTGCTCTGATCTTGCAAGCCACTATTTGTGGAGAGTATGTGATGAGAGCGTCCATCCGCTGGTTGCAGGCTTTGTCTACAGGGGATTTAGACCCGCAAGCGGTAGCGCCTGAGACAGCCAAGTTGGAGTTGGCCTTGGCGTATTTGACGGATGCCTTTTATGATCGAGCTTCCCTTTAAGGCAAGTTGCTATTTGGAGAAGCATTAGAAAAGCTGGTTAAAGATCTGGAGGACTTCAAGGGCGCCTGCTTGTCGGATGATCTGCCCAAGGTGCCTAAGCAGGGCAGTGTACCGAGGGGTCAGCCTCAGGATTATAGAAAGTTTTGCTCCTCGCATTTTATTCCCTTTCAACGGGGATGCTATCCCAACAGGGGTTTTTACTCAGGGGTTTTTACAAATTAACATGAATAAAATACATTCTCTAAAATGCTTGTATGCAAATGCTAGAAGTCTAAAGAATAAAATGGGAGAGTTAGAATATATAGCACTAAATGAAAGGTTAGATATGATTGGAATATCAGAGACATGGTGGAAGGAGGACAACCAGTGGGACACTGTGATACCTGGGTACAAACTATATCGTAATGATAGAGCTGATCAAATTGGTGGAGGGGTTGCGCTCTATGTTAGAGAGGGCATTGACTCAGAAAGGATTAAAGTTTTGCAGGAAACAAAATCTGCTGTAGAATCTATATGGATTGAAATTCCATATAAAAGGGGAAGGCGATGGCAGTAGGGGTGTACTATCGAGCACCTGGCCAGAATGACCAAATGGATGATGAAATGCTCAAAGAAATCAAGGAAGCTAACAAAAGTTACAGCGCAGTAATAATAATGGGTGATTTCAATTACCCCGGTATCGACTGGGTCAGTGTCACGTCAGCACATGCTAGGGAGATAAAGTTCCTAGATGAAATAAATGACTGCTTCTTGGAGCAGCTGGTTCATGAACCGACCAGAGGGGAAGCCATATTAGACCTAGTCCTTAGTGGAACACCAGAACTAGTGCAAGAAATAAGGGTGTTGGGGCCACTTGGCAATAGTGATCATAGCATGATCGCCTTTGATTTAATTAGTGGAGGAGGGATAGTAAGGAAATCCACAGTACTACCTTTTAACTTTCAAAAGGGAGACTATGATAAAATGAGGAAAACAGTTAAGAAAAAACTAAAAGGAGCAGTTGCGAAGGTTAAAGACGTACATCAAGCTTGGGTGTTGTTGAAAAATACTATCTTGGAAACCGAGACCAGCTGTATTCCACGCTTTAAGAAAAGTGGAAGGAAGTCCAAAAAACTGCCAGCATGGTTTAAAGGTGAGGTCAGAGAGGCTATTGTTGCCAAAAAAGCATCTTTCAGGAAATGGAAAAAAGAGCCAAATGACAAAACCTGGAAACAGCACAAGCACTGGCAAGTCAAATGCAAGGCATTGATAAGGCAGGCAAAGAGAGAATTTGAGAAGAAGCTTGCTGCGGAAGCAAAAACGCGAAATAAAGACCTTTTCAAGTACATTCGTAGCAAAAAACCTGTGAGAGAGTCAGTTGGTCCATTAGATGATAAAGGGGTTAAAGGAGCACTAAGAGGCGACAAGGCGATAGCGGAGAGACTGAATGAATTCTTTGCTTCTGTCTTTACTGAGGAAGATGTAGGGATGTTACCCATGACTGAAGTGGTATTTAAAGGTGCGGAAGAATTGAAGGAAATATCGATACATCGGGAAGATGTCTTACAACTATTAGATAAACTGAAGAGTAGCAAATCACCTGGGCCGGATGGTATACATCCAAGGGTGTTGAAAGAACTGAAATATGAGATTGCAGAACTGCTATCAGTAATCTGTGAACTATCATTAAAATCATCTCTAATACCTGAAGATTGGAGGATCGCCATTGTAACACCAATTTTTAAAAAGGGTTCCAGGGGTGAACCGGGAAACTACAGACCAGTAAGCCTGACGTCAGTACCGGGAAAAATGGTAGAAACCATCATAAAGAATAAAATTACTCAGCATGTAGATAGTCACAACCTAATGGGAGACAGCCAACATGGTTTTAGACAAGGAAGATCTTGTCTTACTAATCTGTTATGTTTTTTTGAAGGAGTGAATAAACAGGTGGACAAAGGTGAGTCGGTTGATATTGTGTATCTGGACTTTCAGAAAGCCTTTGACAAGGTCCCTCATCAGAGACTTTTGGCAAAACTAAAGAGTCATGGGATTGGAGGCAGTGTACTATTGTGGATCAGGAACTGGTTAAAAGATAGAAAGCAGAGGGTAGGGCTAAATGGCCAATTTTCCCAATGGAGAAAGGTGAATAGTGGTGTACCCCAGGGATCTGTGCTGGGTCCGCTGCTTTTTGACATATTCATAAATGACCTGGAAAGTGGAATAACAAGTGAGGTTATCAAATTTGCAGATGACACAAAACTATTTAAAGTTGTTAAAACCCAAGAGGATTGTGGAAAATTGCAAGAGGATCTTGATAAATTGGAAGACTGGGCATCAAAATGGCAGATGAAATGTAATGTGGACAAGTGCAAGGTTATGAACCTAGGGAAGAACAACCCAAACTATGGTTACACGATGCAAGGTTCCACATTAGGAACCACCACCCAGGAAAAAGATTTAGGCGTCATTGTGGATACCATGTTAAAACCCTCGGCCCAGTGTGCAGCGGCGGCCAAGAGATCAAATAGAATGCTAGGTATGATAAGGAAAGGAATGGAAAATAAAACAAAAGATATTATAATGCCTCTATATCGTTCCATGGTGAGACCGCACCTTGAATATTGTGTGCAATTCTGGTCACCGTATCTTAAAAAGGATATAGCGATTTTAGAAAAGGTACAGAGAAGAGCCACCAAAATGGTAAAGGGGATGGAAGGATACTCGTATGAAGAAAGGCTAAAAAGGTTAGGGCTCTTTAACCTGGAAAAGAGACGGCTGAGGGGAGATATGATAGAAGTCTATAAATTAATGAACGGAGTGGAACGGGTAAACGTAGATCGATTGTTTACCTTATCAGAATATAGAAAGACTAGGGGACATGCAATGAAGCTACAGGGTAAACTATTTAAGACTAATAAAAGAAAATATTTTTTCACTCAACGTGTAATCAAACTCTGGAATTTGTTACCAGAGGATGTAGTAAAGGCTGTTAGTGTAGCTGGGTTTAAAAAAGGTTTGGACAAGTTCCTGGAGGAAAGGTCCATAAACCATTATTAAGAAGTGACCGAAGATATCAATGCTTGACCCAGTACAAGCATTGTGGAACTTGTGTCTCTTGGGGAAACTGCTAGGTACATATGACCTAGATTGGCCACTGTTGGAAACAGAATACTGGGGTTGATAGACCTTGGTCTGACCCAGTATGGCATATTATGTTCTTACTCCCCTCCTGCGA
Source organism: Ichthyophis bannanicus (assembly GCA_033557465.1). Classification (NCBI taxonomy): domain Eukaryota; kingdom Metazoa; phylum Chordata; class Amphibia; order Gymnophiona; family Ichthyophiidae; genus Ichthyophis; species Ichthyophis bannanicus. Next base: position 111,260,879 of record CM066040.1, read on the forward strand.
CTCCTTCCAAGAAGCCCCCATGAAGCGAGGCAAGCCCAGGCAGAGATAGTTCCTGTAGGGGGTTGGCTACAACTTTTTTATGCTACCTAGGCCACAATAACGACCGACCAGTGGGTTCTCAACCTCATCTGCTGAGCAGGCCGGAGATCTGCAGGCGCAGAATTGCAGGGGTACCAGCCCTACAACATGTGCTGGAGTTTGCATGACCCCTCTCCGATACCTTTGTGCAGTCATCCTGCAAAGGACCCACGAAGTATCAGGCGGTGCAGGACACGTTACAATGCCTATAGTATCTCGAGGCGGTGGAACCAGTTCCTCCCGACCATTGCAGTCTAGGTTGATACTCGATCTAATTTGTGGTTCCCAAAGAGGACGGGTCCTTCCATCCTATTTAGGGCCTCAAAAATGTTATCCAGTCCCTGCGAGACCTTCATTTCCGCATGGAAACCTCCATGATTGTGGCAGTCCAGAAAGAGGAGTTCTTGTTGGCGCTGGATCTCATGGAGGAATACCTTCACATTCCAATTCGTCCCAATCATCAACAGTACCTGCGATATGCGGTGCCTTATGGGGAATTACCAGTTCCGGGTCTTACTGTTTGGATTGGCCACAGTACCCCGAACATTTACCAAAGTCGTGTTCATGGCAAGGATGAGGATTTTGGATTTGTTAGGAACTGGTGAACATTCTGGGGAAAGGAGGGGCTCTTCCGAAGTCATGGGCCTCACCTTAACCAGGATGGAACCAGGCTGCTGGCATTAACCTTTAAAAAGGAGATAGAGCAGCTTTTAAACTAAATAATAGGGGAGAGCTGACAATCGCCCAAGAGCGCATGGTTCGGAACAATGTATCCTTGAAGGATACTACCAAAAGAATGAAGTTAGGGCATGTCAGCAGAGAGGTTCCAATAAAGACAAAAGTAGCCCAAATGCCCTTGAGTACGGAGCAGACAGAGCTTAAAGATTCCAAATTACCCATGCCAACCAACAGACAGATTAATATGAATAAAATACAGTCTCTAAAATTCTTGTATGCAAATGCTAGAAGTCTAAAAAATAAGATGGGAGAGTTAGAATATATAGCACTAAATGAGAGGTTAGATTTGATTGGTATCTCAGAGTCATGGTGGAAGGAAGACAACCAGTGGGACACTGTGATCCTGGGTACAAACTATATCGCAATGATAGAGCTGATGAAATTGGTGGAAGGGTTGCGTTCTATGTTAAAGAGGGCATTGAGTCACAAAGGACTAAAGTTTTGCAGGAAACAAATTGCTGTAGAATCTCTATGGATTGAAATTCCATGTAAAAAGGGGAAGGCAATGGCAGAGGGGGTGTACTATCGATCGCCTGGCCAGAATGAACAAATGGATGATGAAATGCTCAAAGAAATCAGGGAAGCTAACAAAAGTTACAGCACAGTAATAATGGGTGATTTCAATTACCCCAGTATTGACTGGGTCAATGTCACGGCAGGACATGCTAGGAAGATAAAGTTTCTAGATGAAATAAATGACTGCCTCTTGGAGCAGCTGGTTCATGAATCAACCAGAGGGGAAGCCATTTTGGACCTAGTGCAAGAGATAAAGGTGTTGGGGCCACATGGCAATAGTGATCATAGCATGATTGCATTTGATTTAATTAACGGAGGAGGGATGGTAAGGAACTCCACAGTACTACCTTTTAACTTTCGAAAGGGAGGCTATGATAAGATGAGGAAAATATTTAAGAAAAAACTAAAAGCAGCAGTTGCAAAGGTTAAAGGTTTACATCAAGCTTGGGTGTTGTTTAAAAATACTATCTTGGAAGTCCAGACCAGCTGTATTCCACACTTTAAGAAAAGTGGAAGGAAGTCTAAAATACTGCCAGCATGGTTTAAAGGTGAGGTCAGAGAGGTTGTTGTTGCCAAAAAAGCATCTTTCAGGAAATGGAAAAAAAGAGCCAAATGACGAAAACGGGAAACAGCACAAGCACTGGCAAGTTAAATGCAAGGCAATGATAAGGCAGGCAAAGAGAGAATTTGAGAAGAAGCTTACTGTGGAAGCAATTGTGTAATAAAGACTTTTTCAAGTACATTCATAGCAAAAAACCTGTGAGAGAGTCAGTTGGACAATTAGATGATAGAGCGGTAAAAGGGGCACTAAGAGGGGACAAGGCCATAGCGGAGAAATTGAATGAATTCATTGCTTTGGTCTTTACTGAGGAAGATGTAGGGATGTTACCCATGACTGAAGTGGTATTTAAAGGCGATACTGTTGGAGAATTGAAAGAAATATCGATACACCGGGAAGAGGTATTACAATTATTTGATAAACTGAAGAGTAGTAAGTCACCTGGACCAGATGGTATACATCCAAGGGTGTTGAAAGAACTGAAATATGAGATGTCAGACCTGCTATTAGTAATCTGTGAACTATCATTAAAATCATCTGTAATACCTGAAGATTGGAGGATGGCCAATGTAGCCAATATTTAAAATGGTTTCAAGGGATGATCCAGGAAACTACAGACCGGTGAGCCTGACGTCGGTATTGGGAAAAATGGTAGAAACCATCATGAAGAACAAAATTACTGAACATGTTGATAGTCATGACTTAATGGGAGACAGCAACATGGCTTTAGACAAGAAAGATCTTGTCTTACTAATCTGTTATGATTTTTTTGAAGGTGTCAATAAAGAGATAGACAAAGGTGAGTTGGTTGATATAGTGTATCTGGACTTTCAGAAAGCCTTTGACAAGGTCCCTCATCAGAGACTTTTGGCAAAACTAAAAAGTCATTAGATAGGAGGCAGTGTACTATTGTGGATGAGGAGCTAGTTAAAAGATAGAATGCAGAGGGTAGTGCTAAATGGCCAGTTTTCCCAATGGAGAAAGGTGAATAGTGGAGTACCCCAGGGATCTGTGCTTGGTCTGCTGCTTTTTGACATATTCATAAATGACCTGGAAAAAGGAATAACGAGTGAGGTTATCAAATTTGCAGATGACACAAAACTATTTAATTTGTTAAAACCCATGAGTGTTGTGGAATATTGCAAGAGGATCTTGATGTTGGACGACTGGGCATCAAAATGGCAGATGAAATTTAATGTGGACAAGTTCAAAGTTATGCACCTAGGAAAGAACAACCCAAACAATGGTTACACAATGCAAGTTTCCACATTAGGGACCACCACCCAGGAAAAAGGATTTAGGCATCATTTTGAATAACATGTTAAAACCCTCCGCCCAGTGTACAGCGGCGGCCAAGAGAGCAAATAGAATGCTAGATATCATAAGGAAAGGAATGAAAAATAAAATAAAGGATATTATAATGCCTCTGTATCATTCCATGGGGCGTCTGCACCTTGAATATTGTATGTAATTGTGGTTGCCATATTTTAAAAAGGATATAGCATTACTAGAAAAGGTCCAGAGAAGAGCCACCAAAATGGTTAAGGGGATGGAAGGATACCCCTATGAAGAGAGGCTAAATAGGTTATGGCTCTTCAACCTGGAAAAGAGACGGCTGAGGGGAGATATGATAGAGGTCTATAAATTAATGAATGGAGTGGAACAGGTAAACGTAGATCGATTGTTTACATCATCAGAATATAGAAAGACTAGGGGACATGCAATGAAGCTACAGGGTAAACTATTTAAGACTAATAAGAGAAATTATTTTTTCACTCGATATGTAATCAAATTCTGGAATTTGTTAATGGAGAAGGTAGTAAAAGCTTTGGACAAGTTCCTGGAGGAAAGGTCCATAAACCATTATTAAAAGGGACCCAGGATATCACTGCTTGACCCAATAGAAGCATTGTGGAACCTGTGTCTTTTGGGGAAACTGCTAGGTACTTATGACCTAGATTGGCCACTGTTGGAGACAGCATACTGGGCTTGATGGACCTTGATCTGACCCTTATGGCATATCTTATGTTCTTATGGTGGCGGCCACCCTAAGGCAGGAGGGCATCCAATAGACCCCTATTTGGACTATTGGCTGATCAGGGCAAAGTCAGTCTGAGAGCCAGACCACTACCTGGAGAGTAGTAGACTTTCTCCAGAGTTTAAGCTGGGTGATCAACATGGCCAAGAGCCAGCTCAACCCGACTCAAGATCTTGTATACATGGGGGTATAGTTCAACACCAAGGTGGGGTTTGTCTTCTTGCTGGTCGAGAGGGTGCAAAAGATTTAGTCCCAGACCAGGGAGTTTCTCTGAAGATGCCTTTAGTATGGCATTACCTCCAGCGCCTGAGGTCCAGGCGGCAGCCTTGGAGTTGGTGCCAATGGTGCAGGCACATATGAGGCCTCTACAGTGCACACTGATCTCTCATTGGTTCCCTCTGCAACACATGTTGTCGACAAGGTTGGTCTGTCGCCCGGAAGCCAGGAACAGCCTGGCTTTGTGGTTGCAAAAGAGCACTTGACTGCGGGAATGCCCTTGAAGCTGCTGGACTGGATTCTGATGAACATAGACACCAGACCCATGGGGTGGGGAATGCATTGCGAGTCTCAGGTGATTCAAGGCTTTGGTCCCTGGAGGAGAGCTCCTGGTCCATCAATTGGTTGGAGATGAGAGCGGTCTTTCTCGCCCTCCACCCTCTGATCCACCGGCAGGCAGTTCGAGTCTGTTCTGATAACTTGACGATGGTGGCCTACATCAATCAGCAGGGGGGCACAGAGCTTGGTACTGGCAGCAGAGATTCACCACCTCCTGCTTTAGGCAGAGGAGAACCTCAAGTCTTTCTCGGTGGCTAATGTAGCAGGAAAATAAAACGTGCAGGCGGGCTATCCCAGCCATCAGTGGTTGGATCCAGGAGAATGGGAGCTCAACACCACAGTGTGTTCCAAACCTCAGCTGCCAAAGGGGCATGCTGATCATGGACCTGACAGTGACAGTGTCCAGCACCAAAGCGAGTTGATTCTTCAGCAGGCACCAAGAACACACGTCCAAGGGGTTAGACGCTCTGCCACAGAAATGGTCCACAGAGGGCCTAATGTATCTGTTCTCTCCATAACCCCTCATAGGGCATCTGCTTCAAAGGATAACGAGCCATCCCGGTTGCGTGATTCTGATTGTTCTGGATTAGTCTTGCAGACCCTGGTATGCCAACCTTCGCCAGTTGCTGGTAGCGCATCTGTGCCGTCTTCCCGACATGATCAATTTGCCGGTGCAGGGTCCCATCCTGATGCCGCATGTGGATCAGTTCTTGCTTACGGCATAGCTCTTGAAAGAGTGCAGCTGAGGTGAAAATGCTACTCAGCGGTTGTGGTGGCAGTGCTGTTGCAGGCATGCAAGCATTCAACCTCCTTAGATTATGTTCGGGTCTGGCGAGTCTTTGAGAGTTGGTATAAGGACAAAGGCCTACTGGCTTTTTCGGCCTCACTTCCGGATATCTTGGCCTTTCTTCAGGCCTGGCTAGATAAGGGGCTGGCGCTGAACTCCTTGCAGGGCCAGGTAGTGGTTGTCTCCTGTTATCAAGGGCGAGTGCTCGGTCATTCCTTAGTGGTGCACCCTGATGTGGTCAGGTTCCTCAGACCACTGAAACAGATTCATCTGCAATTTTGGGTCATGGTTCCCCCATGGGATCTCAACCTGGTGCTTTCGGTCTTAACGAAAGCTCCTTTGAGCCTCTCACATGAGCATCTCTAAAAGATCTTACTCTGAAAATGGTGTTTTTGGTGGCAGTCTGTTCCGTACAGTGAATTTTGGAACTCCAGGCTCTATCATGCAGAGAGCCCTTCTTAGTCATGACCAGAGAGAAAGTGGTCCTGCAGCCAGTTCTGTCCTTTTTGCCTAAGATAGTATTGTGCTTCCATTCAAACCAAGCAATGACACTCTCGGTCTTCACTGCTGAGGTGGAGGCCGATGGGGATTGACAGTTTCACTGCCCAGATTTGCGCAGAGTGTTGCACCACTATCTCAAGCGAACGCAGTCCTTGCGTCAGTCAGATCGCTTGTTCGTTTTGTTTGGGGGTCCATGCAATGGGGAGGCAGCCTCCAAAGCTTCCATTGCTTGTTGGGTAAAGGAGATGATTGCCTCGGCTTGTTCGTTTTGTTTGGGGGTCCATGCAATGGGGAGGCAGCCTCCAAAGCTTCCATTGCTTGTTGGGTAAAGGAGGTGATTGCCTCGGCTTGTTTGGAAAAGGGCAAAGCGGTCCCAAAGGGACTCAAGGCCAATTTGACGAGATCAAAAGCGATTTCATGAGCGGAACACGGATTGGTTCTGCTACTGGACATTTGCAGAATGGCATCGTGGTTGTTCTTACATACTTTCACGTGACATTACTGTCTCAACGTGCAAGCTGCCGGAGATGCACGCTTTGAAGCCTAGGTGCTTCAGGCTGAACTCGTGGGTCTCTCCCATAGTTAAAGTACTGCTCTAGTACATCTTACGCATACTGGACTGGGCTGGAAGGACGATAAGGAAGCCAAAATTATTCCAGGACCCCCTCTGATTCTTTTTTTGGGGGGTTCTTTTGGATTTCTTTAAGTACTGGAGTGTTGTCAAGACCGGCTGGAATTCCTGGTGGATCCGGTAAAGAATTTCATCCTATCATGCATAGGAATCCACTGGAATGATGCTCTATGGATGGGCAAGTATGGTCCTAAACTGTTGATTGCTTTGAAGCTTGTACATAGTTCTGTAAGTGGCTACACAACAATTTAGTGCTAATTGAATTGTGCCCCGCTTTTATAGGGTTGGTTTTGGGAAATGGCGTGTTTCCTTAATATGCTGTTCTGGAGTCTTTGTCAGTAGGATACTGGTTTCTGGAGCCTAAAGAGGGAACTCTTCTTCTATGACATCAGAAACCTGATATGTTGAGTCCTCAGCTGCTGGTGGAGGGAGATAACCCCACATGTACTGGATTGGACTGGATGGACTCAAGGAAAGGCATCCATTCACAAACCTGACCTCCTCTCGTGTATCCATAGCCCCTATCCTTCAATAACACTTCATTTTTTAAATAATAAATATGAGTTTTGAATATATGTAAAAATATACTACAAGCCATATGTCATGAAAATACTTATAATGAAAGAACACTTATTTTAAGGACCTCAAATATAACAAGCAGGTAATGCTTCTAGCAATGCATGCCTTTGCGTCAATGCTGACTCCTGGTGACCCAGCAGCTCCTGGATTTTCTTGGCAGTGTGACTGGAAGTAGGTTGCAAGGCCTTTCTTCTGAGACAATGGAGGGTTATGTGACTTGCCCAAGGCCACAAGAAGTGCTAGTGGGAATTTAACCTTGGTCTCTTTTGTTACCAAGCCAGTGCTCTAACCATTAGGCTACTCCTCCACTCCTCTGAGGACCTAAAGAAACTTAAAAGGTTACAAGACCAGAATTGATCCATTGTCATCATCGATCCAAAAAATGTCCAGTATTACAACACAGACAATGATACAAAATCTTCATCACTTTTTATCTTATTGTTATTATCTTATTTTGTAGCCATGCCTATAAATATTCAACATTTCAAGCATTCAGTGGCAGTGGTATTCAATATAACCATAGTCAGAGATATCCACATCCAACATAATATTGTGTTTCGAAAACTTATCTGCTGCAGGGATTTATGAAAAAGAACTCAACAGGCTCCACCAAGGTCCATAACAGATCCCACTCTCGCAAGCTGTGGGAGGACGGCTTACTCTGACGGTGTCCATCACACAGTTTGTAGTATATTTAAAGATGGCTCCACTAAGTCACATATAATCTAGAACCAATCAAAGGCTATAAAGGAATAATGAAATTGACAACTAAATCAAGGTCATCCAATCAATAGCTTAGTTCAACTCAAAAGGCTCAACTGATTGCTGTCAAAAACTCAAAGAGTGTTCCCAAGTGTTCAACCTCCTCTTACTTTTACCTCCATGCCAGGTGAATACTAACTGGTCAAGCACCCACCATCAGATGTCAGTAATGATATGATTATATTGACGCTAGTGAGCTACCAAAGCAGCCAATTCAACTTTATTAACAATTCCATTTTTATGTTCATTTGGGCGTAACTGTATCTTTCTCGTCATGCTCCCCACATAAACCAATGAAAAGGGTCACACAATCGGGTATATTACTCAGATAGAGTCACAATCTGTAGACCCTGTATGGTCATATGATATCCCATTAGTATTTTTCCATCGACCTGTTAGTGCAAATTGGCACCAGTAACAGTGACCACAACTGGAATGACCCAAAGGGGGAGAGGAGGAGTCTTCTTCCAACACAGAAAATCTAGTGACCATTTCCCCCCAAGTTTCACCCACATTTATAGGCGTAAAAGTGATCACAGCAGGCTGTAGACTCAAAATTGCCCAATGCTTCTTCATAGATTTCGCAATATACCTCAAAGCTGTAGAGAAATGTAAAACACATATGAGGAAATCATCAGGGGACGGTTATTATATTGTGAAGGAAGATCACGTTGGGCATATTAGGCTCTTCAAAAAGCCCATATCATAGTCGAGCAAGGATATCCCCTTGTAATAAACCGACCAGACAGAAGAGTAGATTCAGTTTTAAAAGCCTCATTCGTAGAACATAATCTTCGTGCCCTCAAGAACTGGTTAATTGGCAAACTGGATTTTACGGGATAAGGGTGGAAACCATCAAATTGTAAATAGGTGTTCCGTTCCACTTCCTTCTGATAAATTTGAGTATGAAAACCATCAATACCCCTTTCCACCATTACATCAAGAAATGCAATCCTTGTCAAATGATAATGCATGGTAAACTAAGTTAGCATCCAAAGAGTTTAACCATTGCCCAAATTGCATCAGTTCAGCTTCAAAGTGAATCCATAATAGAAAGACATCATCCAGATAACACTTCCATAGGCAGATGAAAGAGGAATATATAGATCCAGAAAGATACTGTTCCTCAAATTGAGCCATATAAAGAGAGGCCACAGAAGGAGCTACTGTAGCCCCCATAGCTACTCCATTACATTGCTGGTAAAATTTTCCCTTGTACCAAAAATAGTTATGAGTTAAAAGCAAGATGTTCTTATGTTCTTAGCCAATTCCTTAAAAAAAACCCAGGGGGACACAATGGACATGATCTAAAGTAGTCAAAGTATTCAGGACAATATCAATTGCCCGGTTTTGTGGAATATTAGTATACAACACAGAGCTATCCATATATACCAACAGAGAGATTGAAGAGATTGCACCCTGAATATGTTTTTGATTAAATTTGTTCTATGCTGTCTTTTCCCTTTAAAACACAGGAGCTGCAAGATTTTAGTCAGTTCATAGCTCTCAAGATATCCTCAGATCTGCAGCATGTATTGCTTAATATCCCACACATACTCCAGAATTTGCTTAAGATAACATTCTGTCACTGCCAGTAGCAAGTTCACGCATAAGATATTTATGCGCTACTCAACAACTTAATGCTGATGTTTGCATAGTGATTTCTTACCCACCTTGCTTTTTGAATTGTACTTTAGATACAGTGCTTAATACAGAGTTGAGATGTAGAATTTCATAGATACTTGCTATATGAACTACTGATACAAATTTGTAAGATTAACATCTCTCAACCTTATGGTGTACACTAAGATGTACTCTCCAGCTAATATCCTTTCATCAGAGGGTAATGTTTTTAACACAAGCAGTTTCTTTCTCTAAGGGTCCGATTCTGTGCCACAAATAGCGGGTTGGGATGTCCATCTCCGCTATTCGTGTCTTCTCTGCCCGCGTCTAACTTCCCCACTGGTCGTACGGTTAAGTTAGATGGGGGCGGGGAAGGGGAGGATCGGAGGCGGAGGCAGGGCAGGCGGTGGGCGGTCGCCGGCCCTGGACATACAGGACCAATTCTGATGTTAGCCCTGTACATCCAGTGCTGGCGACTTGTACGGGGAAGTTATTCCACTTCCGAGGTGGAATAACTTCCCTGTACATAAAGGATCGGCGGCCCGGGGCTTAGATTGGGCAGGGGGGGCCCAAAGGCATTCCCCGCAGCCTGACCCTGGCCTTAAGAGGCCAGATCAGGGGTCGGGCTGTGGGGAATGAGTCCCTGAAGTCCGGCGGCCAGCATCACGGCTCTTCAATGGAGTCGCAGTGCCATAGCAACATGATGCCATGGCGCATGGCTCCATAGAAGAGCCTTGACTGAGTTAGCAGGGGACAGTTCTGTACATGCAGGCCGGGCTGAATCACCTGCACGTACAGGACTGTTCGTGATTCTGATCCCACGGGGCTAGACGTGCCCCGTGGGATCAGAATCGTGATCCCCTTTGTACGTCCGGCTCAGACCGGACGTACAGAGGGGATCTACGTCCGGGACAGAATAAGCCTGTAAGTGTTCTTCTATGCCAACCACTTACATTTTTCGTAACAGTCTTACCTTGGGGAAGTTAACCAACTTCTTTGAGCATTGCTGTTAAAATAACTAATTTCTAGATCGATCCCAGTTGGTGGCATTACTTGTCAATTCATTTTGTCCTGGATGTACATAAGAGGAGATATTGAATACATTTAGGAGTCAGTCAGCTATGAAAGTCGACAAGCCCCGTCTACTGCATCAGTTGACTTCTCAACTCTATTCTTAAAGGACTCATTTATGCTAGATCCTATTATTCAATACCCCTAGATCAAGAGGCTCCATCTTGCCTCTCATTAAAAGGCAATATTATATATATGCCAGGATCCTGCAACGTAGCCTTCTCCTAACTTTACATGGGTAAATATGTGTACTTTGCATTTCATATACAAAATTATGACTACTTAATATATTTTATGCACTTATAAAAAAGAGTGCATGTGAGTAACTAAAAGCAAACATTTTGCAATAGTTTGAGAATGTGGCCAACCTCACCCATAGGAAAAATCCATTAATTTTAAACTATGGTTTACTATTATGACTTGGACTGAGTTTCACATACTATACAGTAAACATAACAATATGCAGTCTCATTATTCCTAAAGAGGGTCATTCCGAACCACTAATAGCGGGGATGGAGGACCGGCTTGGACGTCCAACCCCTGCTTTTCACTTGGATCCGATTCCGGCACTAGAGCTCCATGTACTTACTAGGCCTTTGCATGGGGAGCTGTGGACGGAGGCGGGAGAGGGTGGGCCGGAGGAGAAGTGTGGGCAGGGCAGAGGCATGCCCATGACCCCGGATGTACAGGGCTGATTCCAGTCGCGGCCCTGTACGTTCAGGGGTGCAAAGATGGCCATGGAACTTATTCCACCTTGGAGGTGGAATAGGTCTCCCTGGTCAAGGCAAATGGCACTGGTGGGTCCCACAAATGTGGTGAGCGGTAGCAGGAGGTTCCCCGTAGCCCGATCCCAGCCTGGCAGGCCCCTCTGGGGGTCAGACGGCAGGGAAAAGCATGTTTGATGTGTGGCGGGGAATCAGGGCTCCTGCATGATGTCCTGGTGCCATGACAATGGGACATTAGACGGGACTGTGGCTGGATGTGCAGGGCTGTCCAAGCCCTTTGCCCCATTTCTCTCATGGGAACTAGCTCCTGCAGGTGCAGAATTGAGTGCAAATCCGGCCAATCCAGATTTTAGACGTCCGGACGAGCCGGATGTGCCCCAATCAGAATAGGCCTCAAAGTTTTAGGGAATGATTGCTAAGAGCACAGCATTAGCTACCAAATAGTTTCCATATCGTTCTGCTAGATCAGTCCAGCCAAGTGGGTTGTGTTCCACTTACAGCAGATTGGTGGAGACAAAGGATTTGAGAAGGACCTATTCCTACAAGACACCCTCCCTAACCTACCCCAGGACATCACCGATTTAGATGAGGCATTTGAAACCTGGAACCACCATTGCTGCAGTCACAAGAGTACCTGACAGAGTGAAGGCCAGTTGAGGGGAAATGAGAGCAAGATCAGCATCCTGGTATTCTGCTGAAATAAGGGAGGCCAAGAGAGCACTTTGCAAGCTCGATCTGGAGAAAGAACAAGATCCAAGCCACTCTGCAGCAATACCAAATGAAGCAATGGGACTACAATAGCCTCATCAATCGCCGCAAGCAAGGATACCATACCAACCTTATGCTAAAATCCAACAACAGACACAGAGCACTCCTCGAGATCTTCCAAACCCTAACAAAAGACCCAACCCATACAGGAGAAGACACGATCCTTCCTCAATCCTTCGCAAACTTCCTCCTCTCCAAGCACAAGACCCCACATAGAAGTACCCCACTCGTTAAAGCCTCTGACCTCACAATCCCCTCCATGAGGCACACTTGGAGCGAATTTTACAAACCCACCTTTGAGCAAGTAACCCACACAATCACCGTACTAAACACTAACTAGCACAGCACCATCTGATCCATGCCCGGTAACATGGATAAAATCAACTAAGGACAAGCTTAGCTAATTTATTCTCAAGTTAATACACATCTCCCTAACCTAAGGATACATGCCGCCCTCATTCAAACAAGCAATCATCCGACCAATCCCCAAGAATACATCATCAGATACTGCAGACCTCGCATCTTACCGCCCAATATCCAGTCTCCCTTTTCTAACTAAGATAATCAAAAAGATAGTACAGCAACAACTACAGGACCACATTGAAGCTCATAGCCCCCTAGATCGCCACCAACAAGGCTTCCAACCAAACTACAGTATCGAAACCCTACTCACACTGTTCTTTGCCAAAATAATCAGAGGGATTGACAACATAAGAAAGGGCTTTCTACTCATCTTTGTTGATATCTCCTCTGCATTCGACACAATGTCCCACTGCGTTCTCCTCAATAGGCTGAGAGAAATTGGCCTCTACAACATCATGCTCAAGTGGTTCCACTCTTACCTCAGTGACTGGTGACAAGAAGTTAAAGTGGGTACAAACACCTCTAACCTGTTTGACTCAGTCCAGGGAGTACCACAATGGTCCTCCTATCTGTACTGCTCTTCAACCTGTATATACAACCAATCTGCAACATCTTCAAAAGGCATAACATTCACTATGAAATATATGCAGATGACATCATGCTCTTTACCCCTTCAACCTGGACACTCCAGACTACACAACAATGATAGAATATCTGTAAGAGATGACTGTATGGCTCTCCAGCAACACTCTAAATATTAACTACAACAGAACAGAAGCCCTCATAATCACACAAGATATATCCCCCCACCTTCAATCAACCTGTCCAAGACATCCATTCCAGTAAAAAATGAAGTGAGGTACCTTGGAGTCATCTTAGACCACATTAGACCACAACCTGAACTTACAAGCACACATCAACAGGACCGCCAGGAATGCATACCATAAGATGGCGATAATCCGGAGGCTCAAACCTCTCCTCAGTCAATATCACTTCTGCACAGTCTGCCAAGCTGTCATTACACACATATTAGACTACTGCAACTCCATATACTATGGCCTACCAAAGCTCCCTGCAGTTGGCTCAAAACTCCCCTCGAGAACTCTGCGCAGCCCATTCCAAAACCATAGGACTTCTGCAGTCTCTAGGTTTCATAATAAACTTTCTAAAATCCCACCTCATCCCCACCCAAAGGCTGGAATTTATTGGAGCTGTCCTAGACACTATCCACAGCAAGACCTTTCTCCCACGAGACCGAATGCAAAGACCCATACTTCTAAAAAACAGCATTCGTTAGCACCATCGTGCTCCAGCATGCTCCTTCTTAAAATTACTGGGACACATGGCCTTCACCGTTCATGTAGTCCCACATGACAGGCAGCTGATGCCTTCATGATTTACTGGGGTTGGGTCTGCTTTATGCATTTCCTCCTACACCCCTAATCCTGAAAACCCTCTTGAAACTGAAAGAAGACAAAGGCCACATGATCCTCATAGCCCTTCACTGGGCCCGCCAACCATGGTTCCCCCTCCTCCTACAGCTCTCTCAGACCCCACCAATCCATCTAGGATCCGATCCAGGTCTCCTCTCTCAGAGCGATAGAACACTCCTCCATCCCAGTCTTCGTTCCCTTCGCCTGACGGCATGGTTCTTGAGAACTTAGCTTTACGCCATCTTCCTCTGTCAGCGAAAGTAAAAAATATCCTCCTCTCCTCCAGGAAACTATCCACTAGGAAGGCCTACTGCCTAAAGTGGTACAGATATGCCTCATGGTGTTCCAACAACGCTCACAATACCTTTTAGGTGTCTGTTCCGACACTGCTACACTACCTATGGCATCTCTCCTCTCAGGGGCTCAAATCCATTTTGATAAGAGTGCACCTCATCACTATCTTGGCTTTTCATACCCCTGTGAATGGTAAACCAGTTCATGAGGGGCCTCCTCCTAACTAAGCCGCCCATCCTCCTACCACCAGTGACGTGGGATCTCAATGTTGCTCTGGTTCAACTACTCAAATTACCCTTTGAACTGCTGGCTACAGCACAGCTCCACTATGTCTCTTGGAAGGTGCTTTTCCTCATAGCCCTAACCTCTGCCAGATGCGTAAGTGAGTTACAGGCCCTAGTGGCTCATGCCCCTTACACCTGCTTTCACCATGACAAGGTGGTCCAGCAGACACATCCGCACTTCGTCCCGAAAGTAGTCTCCCCTTTTCATATCAATCAGACAGTCAACCTCTCTGTCTTCTTCCCCAGACCACATGCCTCCCGGGCGGAAGCCTCCCTGCATACCCTAGACTGCAAAAGGGCTTTGGCTTTCTATATACAGTGGACGGAAACCATCAGGAAGTCCTCTCAACTTTTTGTATCCTTTGATCCAGCTCATCTGGGACTACCAGTAGCCAAACGATCCCTTTCATGCTGGGTAGCAGACTGCATATCTTTCTGCTACGGAAAAGCAGGTCTCTCTCTGTCACTGCTCACAATGTTCGGGTAATGTCCACCTCAGTTGTAAACCTCTAAGCGGTCCCCATCTCAGAAATATGCAGAGCTGCTTCATGGTCCTCCATCCACACCTTTGCGGCCCACTACTGCTTGAATAAGGACTCCCACCGGGATGCAGCCTTTGGCCAGGCGGTCCTTAAACATCTCTTTGGGACTTAGCACAACTCCTATCCTCTGCCCACTCTTTCAGATTTCGGCTACGGGAGATCAGGGCCAATGATTCACAGATATTCCCGAGATCTCTCAGCTGTGAGGACTGCATTCCTGTTTGTTTCTGGAGCTAGCGTAGTTACTCACCTGTAACAGGTGATCTCCGGAAACAGCAGGAATTTAGTCCTCACAACCCGCCCACCTCCCCAAGGAGTTGTAGTTTTCTCTCTCTCTCTCTCTCTCTCTCTCCTTCTACTCAACTTTCTTCAGCTATACACACAACTGAGGAGAGTCAGTTAGAAGAACAGGAAGGCACCAGCACATGCACAGTGGACTGCTCTGAAATGCTTTCCTATTGGTAGCTGGGGAGCTTCCCACGTGGGCTCTGTCGGTACCCTTATGTGAGGACTAAATTTCTGCTGTTCCCGGAGATCACCTGTTACTGGTGAGTAATTACACTTTTTTCCATTGACAGCAGGATTGGGAGCACACAGTCCCTCCCACTTCCCTGAGAGTTGCCCATCCTTGAGCTTTGTAACTGGCTGAGAGACTGGAATATGGCTGTGTATGAGAAGAGCTGCACACGCTCTTAACTTCAGTGTAAAGCTTTCGAGCTCTGTGAGAAAGCATCGTCCTGATGCTGTCAGATGTCACCCACTTGTGTGTCATCTCAGTTCTGCTGTCTAGGTAAGTTTTGCTTTTCCTGATGTAACAATGGATATTTTGAGGAGGTATAGGACGTTTCTTTTACTTAGATCCAATGTGCTTCATTTGGTAACTTTTTATTTTATTTTAAAGTTTCCTTGCAGCTATATTAATTAACATTCTGTGAAGTATTGTTACAATTTTTTTGGAGCCCGCCCAACTTACACTTTAACAGCAAGAGGATACTTTGCTGGTAGTGTCTCGGGGCATTTTCTCCAAATGGGTTAATTTTGCATATACATGTCATGAACCTCACATCTAAGCCAGGGTATGTGGAGTATGATCCCATTCTCTCAAATTTAATGCTAATGCTCGGCGTAGTACTTGCACTGTGCCAAAGACAGCTTAAGATGTAACATGTATGGGTAGTTTGTCAAGCTGTGCTTGGAAATTCTTCTTTATCAAGCCTGTGGCCCTCAATACGATGGGAAATATTTCTGTATCTTTCTGCCATATATTCTTGGTCACTGCATTTCTTGGTACTTCAGAATCTTCTGTCTCTCCATGTGATTCACACTTGGAACTGACACCTCTATTATCAATGCCATTCCAATGTTTTTCTCCTTTAACGCTATGTCAGGTTTCCTTGCAACCAGTTTCTTATTCATCGGAATGGGAATGTTCCATGTGATCATAGCCTCTTCATTTTCTGTAATTCTCTTAGGGTAAAGATCCCAATGCTTTTCAAGCACAGTGATGCTGTAGTGTTTAAGAGTTTCTAATATATGAGGTGTGCTACTTTTTTGTGCTTTTCTGTATAGAAATTTTCGACCATCAGAACTTCACAGCCAGCTATGAGGTGAGTCACCGGTTCCGTGTCTTTCTTACAGAATCGATATATGTCTGTTTTGCTAGTTTTTTCAATGCTTGCCGTAAACATCTTGTCCATAATCCACTGTTCTGGACCGCAACTATCAATCTTTCATCCTTCGGTTTCAGTTCACCTCTCCTTAACCATTCATGTGCCCGTTCTTGATCAACAAAGGGTTCCTGGAGTAACATTTTGTATTCCCTACTGTATTTGTGCATTTGCCACTTGTTTTTCCTTGTTTGCTGATCTAATTCCTTGAAGAGTTTTTTCTCTTGTTTTGCAAAATCTGTTTCTTTCTTTTCCGGGTATGCTTGTGGATTCTCACCCATTCCTTCTAGTTGCCGGAATGCTTGTCCAAGTTTGATGATGGAAACAGATTCTGGATGTTTACTTTCATATTTCAGCACTTTTTGCTTATTTGGAGCCAATGGTGCTGTTAGGTAAGCCTGGAGACCTATGATAATAGCTCTATAAGTGTAATCATTCTCTATGAGGCCTAGCTTTTCTTCAGTTCTAGGTATAGTCTTGGCATACACTGATTCTTGTAAATTAACTCATGGACATGGAGGAGTTTTCTTGTTTGCACATCCCGTTTTTCAAGATCTTTAAGAGGCCAGTCTACAATCCCAAAACTGTATGAGAGTACAGGAATTGCCAGCTGATTGATGGCTTGTATCTTATACCGTGATGTTAAGGCACTTTTCAGTAATGATTTCAATCTTCATAGTATTTTTTACTGATCTTTTCTCTCAGTAATTTCTGCTTGAGTGTCGTTCCTTCCTCTACTCCAAGATATTTATATTCGCCTTCCTTTTCAAGTTCCTTGATGTCACAGCTAGGGAGATGTTTTCCATGTTGTTCAATTTTTCTCTAAAAAGGTTGCCTTAGCACATTTGTCTAGGCCAAAAATCATCCTGATGCCATCAATAAGGCTTTTCACTACACTGAGTTGCTCTGCTATTTGTTGGTAACTTGAACTGTTGGACTTCAGGTCGTCTACAAATAGTAAATGTGATGTTACCTCTGGGTTGTTACCTTCTTTAGGATTCAAGCTAAATCCGTATCCCAAAGAGTTGATGAGAGTACTCATTGGATTAAGCACCATAAAAAATAGAAGTCTCTCCTATATAACTGTTCAGATTATTGTTAACCCTGAGTAATTAGGTATAGCAATCTTTTTATAGAATGCTCCTTTTTTATTTATTGCCTAGAATCTTTCTTAAATCTTATTCTCTGTAGTTTAGAGAACTTTAATTCACCATGTGCTAGTGTGTATTTTATATTGTTTTTTTTGTAATCTTCCTTACTTTATGCTTTACTGTACAAGTGATTTTAATTAATTAATGTAAATTTAAAAATTCCTATAATAAAAATACATTTGTCTGGAGAATGGCTGGTATAAAGTATTGATATGGGAATGGATATTAATCCCATTAAATGAGCACAATGATGATTTACTCAAGGTCCTAACTCATTATTTTGTTGAGGTTTTAGACAATTTCATTTTTTATGGCTTTTTTATCCTCTGTTTGCATAGGGCAAGTTTGGGGAGACAAAACGTAGCAGCTTCTTGATCATGAGCTATCATTCATTTAAAACTGAAATTATCTCCAATGAAAATTCTATAGCTGTATGGTTAGCATACTTTATATTTTGGTTCAAATAAACTCAAAGCAACTGTATTTAAAAGGAGTGTTAACAAGATCCACATCAGCATGAAGATTGGACCAAGGTGTGGCTCTCATCATGCCAAATCATCACACATTGACAGTGCTGTGCAAATATTAGTTGCATTTAGATTGTGATAGAATTTGATTCTTGAGTGTATAATCTTTGCTCAAGCAGCTCAATAGAAACATAGAAAAATGACAACAGAAAAAGACCACATGACCTATCTAGTCTGTCCTTCTATATCAACAACTACAACAGTCCCCTTTTTTACCTTTAGCGATCCTCTGTGTTTGTCCCATGGTCAACTGTTGTGCATGCATGTGTACTTTGACTATATAAATGTAACATACAAATGTTTTTTATTTTTTGGGAAACACACAGAAGTCAATATTGTTAACAGAAAATATTGCTAAAAATACCCTTTGCTATTCCAGCTGCTTCACTGATGACAGTTAAATGAGATAGATTTTCTGGCGCCATCTCTCTTCTTAGTCAAACCTAACTTAAATGTTTTCTACTAAACCTTCTTCCATTTTGCAAAAGGCAACAGCAAATATTCAATAAAAATAAGCAGTTCTTTAGCCTTTCCATCTACTCTTTTCCTCTCTTCTTCCCATTAACAAACATTAGATATTCAAGGTTAATGGTGCAATGTTAATGGTGCTAGCGGAAGATAAATATTGATGTAAATGCTGCCAGTTACTACTCTACTGTGCCTGCCATAATCTTTTCAGAAGGAAGCACCATTAACATCAGCATAGGTAATACTGCTTTTGTTCAGTAGGTATGGAACTGTTGGGAATTAAGACATAGCTTTTATTAAGTATAATTTAACCTTTAGAAGGCAAACCGTTTCAGCGTGGGGTAGAGATGTAGCCTAGTGATTAGAGCAGTGGGGCGGGAACAGGAAAGACTAGGGTTCATATCCCACTGACACTTCTTGTGGTCTTGAGCAAGCCACTTAACTCTCCCTTGTGTCTGATACAAACTTAGATTGTAAGCCCTCTGGGAACAGGGAAATACATTCAGGTACAATAGGTAACTTGCCTTGAGCTACTATTGGAAAGGCATGAACTAAATACAAATGCAAACAGTTTAGTTCATTTAGGATAGTGCTAGTAAAGTATGTCTAGGCCAAGCAGTAATTGTTGTCTTTAGTTAGATCTGACAGAGAACTGAAGGAGGAATAATTATTAAATACTTCATTCTGTTAGATCAGTAGTTCTCATACCTTTCTTTAGAGCACACCTAGCTAGTTGGGTTTTAGGGATATCCATAATACATAAATGAAATTTGCATGCACAGCCTCTATTCTATACAAACATCCACAATAAATATACATACGAGAGATTTGCATAGAATGGAAGCAGTGCATGTAAATTTTAATTTATTTATTTATTGTGAATACCCCGAAAATCTAACTGACTGAATGTGCCATGGGGACTGTGTTGAGAACCACTGATCTAACAAAACAATGTAATTTTACAAGTTATTTCTCCCTTATTTCACTCTTTCTTCACTTAGCTCTAACAGACTGCAGTTTGGTCTACAAACCTTTTCATTCCTGATACACTGTAAAGTCTATAATGTACAACTTGTTTGTTAACCTTCATTTCTATGTGTCTAAGTGAACTAACAAGTTGTACATGATACCTTTTTCATTTTAGTAACTTCATTTTTATTTTTTTCCAACCCGATAGAAGTTGAAAAGAATTACATAAAAGGGGTCTAGAATATCTGTCTAGGGACAGAAGAACTCTTTGAAAATTTAATGGAACAGGGTGAAATTTGGCATTTGGGAAAAATTGGTAAAAAGGACAAGAGTTTGAATATTGGCCAAATCGGGCTAGGGGTTCCAGAGAAATACACCTAGGGGTATGTTTACTAAACCGTCTTACCAGCACTAGTTGCAGCGTTACTGTGGAGAATGCCATATAAGGAGTGGGCGTTCTGGTCTTAAGGTAGCAATCGTGGGTTATCGCGCGATAAAGTGCGCCGTGTCCGTTATCGCGCGATAGAGGGAGCCGTGCACGTTACCGCGCGTTAACCTTAACTTCATGTGCTGACCTGCAATCACAGTAACAGAGGTGTAGCACGCTGGTTAATACAATGACTGCTGAAACAGGGGTCATGAGTTCAATCCCCCAGTGGGTGTAATGAATAAGGGTGGCCAAGGCAGTTCCTTTTCCTGCTTGAAACAGTCCAACAATCTGTGCTGCCAGCTAAAAATACCCATACCCCAGTGCCATAACCTAATGCACCTTTTAGGGTGCACCAGAAGGCACATCCTAAATCACCACGTCAGCCAAGGTGGGTTATAATGTGCCCCAGAGGGCATGTCGAAAGGTTGTCAACTCCCAAGGCACCATAGTAGGCGCTCCATAAGCTGGCTGAATCTAAGGTGTGGCTAAAGATGCCCCAAGGATGTATAGGTGACTCAAGAAATGTTGGCCGAGGGCAGTAAGGTTCCCCAAGTTGAAAAGCAAGAAAGGTATGGGCTAAACACAGATGTAACCCTAACACTGCACAGAGCACCAAGGAAAGACAATGCACAAGTGATGGAAGGAAGTAGATCTGAGCTGATGGACCAGACAAATCTACGTCCAGCCCATGTGGCAGTTGGAAAAATGGACAAACATATCGGGGGCAGCTATAGCGACGCAGAGGGTGATGGTAATGTACCATGCAACAATGACAGTGTGTGGCAGAGGATGGGAAGGCGTGTCCAGCAGAGGAGGTAGAGGTGGCAGGATAGGTGCAATGACAGGAGGACAGAGGAGTAGCAGTGCCATGCAGAGCACACACAGGAGAGGCAACCAGGAAGAGCTGCAATGCAGAAACGTGTATCAGTGCAGGACATGGGGTAGCAGCTTGCACATCAGGGCAGGATGGCACACAGCTGGCAGACACACATAGACGGACAGAAGGATGGTTGGCAACTGTGATAAGGGTACAATGTGCTAACAGCACAGATCTGCACAGATATGACTGTTACAGGAATGAAAAGTAGCTGTGCAGGACAGGCATACAAATGAAAGAGAACAGAGAGGAATCAAACCTATGACCATTAGTACAAATGTTGATGCACAAACCGGTAGACCACATCACCAACATGAGGTCATTAGCAAAGGCTGCATACAAGAATACTGCAGGGCATCACACAAGAAGCCTGCTGTCTGCCAGGATAGGCAAACCTCCAATAGTAACCATGATGGCATGCACATGCAGATCTGGTGTGTACAGATCAGATCACAGTCTGTAATTTGGACCAGAGCCACATATAATTACATGCACACACACAATGAAATGTTATGCAGTGGATACAGCATGCAAAAGAGGAAAGAACCTAAACCCAAAGGGCGGCAGGGGATGCTCTGTGGAGCAGGGCAAAATATGGAACAGAACAGGAGCATGTGAGAATTGAACCTGCAAACAGGTGTGCCACAGACCAGCTGAACCACAGCAATGCCAATCCCCCAAGCAGACTGCCATGTAAGCATTGCAAAGAAAGAGACATATGTAACAGCTAATATGTGATGGATAGGCAGCACAGAGGGCACACTGGTGTACAGTGAAGAGATGGAAGGGTGTGTGCATAGGTGATGAACCTGCAGGTAGCTCATGGTCAGGTTAGCACAACAGAAAAAAATAAGTAAACCCCATGTGTGGATCAAACCTGCAACCTATGGTGTTGCAACACATGTCTGTAACCACTATCCCAAACAACCACAGCAAGTGCAATGCAAAACTATTACCTCAAAGGGAATGTGTGTATGGGAACCTGTAACACCCAGTGATGTGGCAAACGGCTGGCAGATAGACAGCTGGCACCGTACAAGGATGTGAGCACAGGTGGGCCATGTACAGGAAATCATTAAATACGTGCGTCAGTGTGATCAAGCAGCAGCAGAGACAAATGTACGTCCAACACATATTTTTATTTTGGTTAATCATCACAGATAGTATAGATACTGCCTATCATAATATCAAGGTGAGTGGATAACGGGAAAATTTGAAAACACATTTTTCAGGGCAGCAACCCACATGTTACAGAAAAGTCACTGGCCCGTCTACAGGAGAGATAATGTGCATTAGGTGCATGGTGTGCAATATGCATTAGCCCCCCCCACACACACACACACATGCTGCTGCACGCCCTAAATGCATTAGTTACATATGTGTGCATGTGACAGTAGGCAGTGCATGATGAGTGCCCAACACACATCAATCATGATCTGTTCATAAAAACATATCTGTCTGCCAACACAGGAGGCACACAAATGAAACAGCATATGTTGTTAAAAGTAAGAAAGTGTAAACAGAGATATTGAAATATATGTTACAGCTGTCACATAATGCCTGATATAGGAATCAAAGCAGCAACAATGTAACCCAAAATAATCGTCAAATGCACAATGAGGATATGCTAACAGGTAGCAGAGGCACATGAACACAGAGAATTCAAATGAAACAAACTGCAGAAACATGCAGAGATAACACTATTGCAGAAGGTCCCCCTGCACTGGTTGGTGTGGATACAGTGTCTGTACACATATATCACAGTACATGGAATGCACACGTGAAGGAAGAAAATGGACATTCACACTGCCACACTCCAAATATAACGGGGCAATGTGAGTGTCGTTACCTCAGGGGATAAATAGGACTGTGCAGACACGCAATGCTAGGTTTGTAAATCAATGCAGAGCGTCACGTCTGTACAGTAAACAAACTCAATAACCTGTATTTAGAGATGGAAAGAAAGGTCAAACATGTTACAGTAACCCACACAGAAGCCATATTGCCACATGCTGTGTCGCATCAACATAGTCACATGCACATGCATCGTGTACGTTGAAACATGATACAGTGATGCCACACATGCACTGTAACACCCTTGGCGAGTGCAAACATCAATCCAAGATGTTGGTGTGCAGTAAAGTGGTGTGGTGGCAAATGCTGTGTCATGTTCAAGTGGAGGGTAGGCGACATGGACAAGAGGACCTCTCCATTGCTCCCCCTGTGCCACACACATGTCTGTATGCTTGTGCTGAACCAAACAGATGAGCGTATCCTGTGTTCCATGTCACACACATCGGCAAAACACAACAACACAATGTCAGAAGGATGTACAACATACAGCGACAAGGTCAGTCCCTGCTGCACACGTGGGGACCAGTACACAGTGTCCACAGTGCAAAGGGTGTCTGCAATCCAACAAGTCACGGTAAGACTGTTCTTGAAACCCTGGGCATGCATAGTCAAGTGTGACATCCCAATATGCCAGAGTACTGGAAAGGTCATGTGTGTCTTCTGCGATGAACACGACACCCAGCCAGAGCACGGCAGCAATGGTGTGTTGAAACCAGGTCAAAAAACGTGGACAGCAAGGAAAGATAATCTTTTATTGATCAATTTAAGCCAGTGGCCCGACACAGGCCGTGTTAAGTTTTGCCTTCATCAGGGGCTGGCTTAGCTAAAACATACAAAAACAATTATAGCATAAACACAATTAAAATGAAAAATAAATAGTAAAAACATATAAAAGGCCTTTGAATAAATATTGATAAAATTATTAAGCACATAACCAGTAAAATGTTGCACAGCACAAGATTGTGTAGTATAGTCGGAATAAACTCGTGATTTAACATGTGTAATGTGAAATATGTAATAGATAGATAAAAACACCAATATATGACACAACAACTTGTATGACACATGTGTAATTAATATAATAAAACTTTAAAAAAATGAGAAAGCTCCCTCTGTATATCCTTGTCTAGTCCATATAGCTTCATTTATTCAATATATTCTATATATTCCATAACGTTTGAGGGAGAAGGAGGGGATAACATCCACATGTATGATAAGTATATCCATCCCTATAGATGATCATTAAAAATTTTTTATATATATAAAAGAACTCCCGAGTGAAATTGATAGTAGTTAAGTTGCTGCTACAGGAGTATCATAGAAAAGAACTTGTTGTAAAGAGTAACAGAATCAGTGGAATCGCATATATGGCTACATAGCCTTTATTTGGAACTCCCTATATATTATAAATATGGCCTTTATAAATAAATTTCAAAGTTACCTGTATAAGCAGAAACCCACTACTTGTGAGTACGATATGTATCTTTTTTTGTTGTGGAATGGTTTCCACCAAAATCGCCAACGTTATTAGGCTATGAAAACAAAATCTAAATTTTATCTCAGGAATCATTGTGCTTACCCTCTAGACAATTGAATAGCACAATTACAGCATTTTGTTATATCGTAAATAGATTCCGTAATCTGCCAACAGCGCTGTAAAATTGTACGGACATTTAGAACTTTGTATGCCGATCATAGCCATTCCATGATTTATACTATTTCCTCCCCTTAATACTTATGAAGAAGATCGGGTATTATTATAATTTGTTAACTCTTATATACTAGGCAGATTAAAAGTGATAAATGACATTTACAACAGACAACTATAAAAAAATCGCTCACTTATTTCTCCCGTCAGATTCTAACTAATTCGCCGGCGTTTGTATCCTGTGGTATTGGAGCCCATTTGCAGAGGGACTCTTATTGCAATCAATTCTATAAAACATTAAATAAATATTTTGAAACCCATTCCTGTTCAACATATACTGTCTCCCATGTTTATTAATTCACCATACCTTATCAAGCTGAAACTTGCTGCTAAACGTTTAGACGTGTCGCACTTGTTCAACGGCTGTTCCATACTGAAACGCCGGCATCTACGCATTTAATAAAAGGGGCGATTTGCGCGGGACATGTAAATTAGATGACGTATGAATATAAAACAGCATATTAAAAAAACTATTGAGAGGACATGTAAAATACAATAGTTATTTTCCTAATCTTTACTAATTACCATGAAACGGACGGCATTGTTTTTAATCCTACCCGCATAAAGGATAAATTTGAATCATAATCATTAATCATGTATTTATATTATTAATATTACTAGATAATGTAATTAGAGGACTAAAATGATAACTAACAAGTGAAACATTAATTATCTTACCTATATGTGAAAAAAGCACTGTAACTTTAATCTGAAATTCATAAAGCCATATTAAAATAGTTAAGATTTGTACATAGGGTGTAAAAATATAAAAATTATAAAAATAAATGTATTAAAAAGCACTAGGGGTGACGTAAATTATCATACCCATAAGTAAATAAAGCATTGTAACTCTCATATTCTAATTTAAAAATGTATCAACCCATGCTAAAACGATATATACATAGGGTATAAATATGTAAATAAATAAATTAATTCAACTAAAAATTAATCCAAAAATCCATAAATCCTTGGAAAACCCTCCAGGACGACCGATCGTTTCAGCCATCGGATCACTATTAGAGCCAGTCTCAGAACTGATGGATGTCCTGCTGAGGCCGTATGTTCAAGACATGTGGTCATATGTTCGTGACTCAGCACATGTTATCCGCATTCTTTCATCAATGCAGGAATTTAGTTCAAGTTGGTTTTTAGTCACACTTGATATAGAATCCCTATACACAAACATACCACAAAGAGAAGCATTAAAAATTGTAGAACAATATCTTTGTAAAAGAACAACACATAGGCGCATCCCTACAGCATTCTTAATAGATTTAGCGCGTATAGACCTTTGTGAAAATTATTTTTGTTGTCAAGAATTATTTTTCAAACAAATTAAGGGAGTCGCCATGGGCTCTTCCATGGCTCCGGATATTGTGAATTTGTATGTTTTTAACTTTGAAGAGAATCATATAAAAAATAATCAATTTAAAACTAATATAAAATTATGGATAAGATACATAGATGATGTTTTTATTTTGTGGGATGGATCTTTAGACCTCTTGAAGGAATTCAATGAATGGATCAACACATGTGATGATAACTTACGGTTCCAAGTCACCTTTGATGAAAATCAGATTCCATATCTAGATTTACTCATTAAAAAGAGTGATAAGGGATTCGTTACCATACTTTACAGAAAAACCACAGACAGGAATCAACTACTTCACTATAATAGTTTTCATAATTTAGCTCTTAAACGTAATTTACCTATAGGTCAATTTTTAAGAGCCCGTAGGATATGCACCTCAGATCGTGATTTCATGGAACAGGCGGTTATTATGAAAGACAGATTCAAAGTTAGACATTACCCACAGCATTATATTAATAAAGCATGTGAAAGAGCTTATAAATGCCCACGTCAAGAATTATTACAAGTAAAAAAGAAAGACAATGATGTTGGTATAGTATGTCCTCTGTTATATTCTTATCAGTCACGTCGAGTAGAGAAAAATAATAAAAAAACATTGGCATTTGATTCAAACTCTTCCAGGTTTTCAAAATGTAAAAGTTACAATAGCTCATAAATGTAATATTAATTTAAAGAATATGCTGGTGCCGTCTGCAATGACTAAACGTAAAGTCCTACCGAAATATAAAGGACATTTCCAATGTGGTAATTGTTCGGTATGTGTTCATGTCTTAATAATTAAGAAACAATATGTCCACCCCATAAATAGACGCGTTTTTCATATAGATGATTTTTCTAACTGTCTTACAAGCCATGTTATCTACGTAATACAATGCCCATGCAATAAACTATATGTAGGTATGACCACTCGCCCCATTAGTAACATAATTATAGAGCATAGGAGTTGCATTAAGAGAGGGATCGTGGATAAACCTTTGGTGAACCACTGGCAAGAATTAGCACATAAGATATCTGATTTAAAATTCTTCGTCATTACGAGAGTCAAAATGAATTGGAGAGGGGGAAATGTAGAGAAAACCATTCGACGATTAGAAGAACGATATATTTTTGCTTTAAACAGTCTACATCCTAGTGGATTGAACATGGATAGAGATCTATCAGTTTTCTTGTAGGTTTAATATAGATTATGGATAAAAGAGGAATATTATATGCAAGTAGAAATTCCATAATCCTATGGTCCTCTTTAATTGGAAGATCAATACAATAAGTGGTATTTGGCCTATATACACATCTGAATGATAGTTATTTTTAGAGAAGGTAATTAACCTGGGTTAGTCAATAAGTAAAAGAATATCAATTACACCTTTGGTAGCTAGTTAATAAACAAACAAGATTGTTATATTCTAATGCTGTTTAGTTTTTAGTTTAATTAATTAATTTATTTACATATTTATACCCTATGTATATATCATTTTACCATGGGTTGATACATTTTTAAATTAGAATAAGAGAGTTACAACGCTTTATTTACTTATGGGTATGATAATTTACGTCGCCCCTTGTACTTTCTAATACGTTTATTTTTATAATTTTTATATTTTTATACTCTATGTACAAATCTTAACTATTTTAATATGGCTTTATCAATTTCAGATTAAAGTTACAGTGCTTTTTTCAC
This sequence comes from Ichthyophis bannanicus, assembly GCA_033557465.1. Taxonomy (NCBI): domain Eukaryota; kingdom Metazoa; phylum Chordata; class Amphibia; order Gymnophiona; family Ichthyophiidae; genus Ichthyophis; species Ichthyophis bannanicus. The sequence continues at coordinate 111,288,427 of CM066040.1, forward strand.
ATATAGGTAAGATAATTAATGTTTCACTTGTTAGTTATGATTTTAGTCCTCTAATTACATTATCTAGTAATATTAATAATATAAATACATGATTAATGATTATGATTCAAATTTATCCTTTATTTATTTATTTATTTAGCAATTATTTCTATACCGCTCTTTCACAAGTATCAAGTGCGGTTTACAATTGAACAGTATGTTATATGGTATGGATGGTATCATACCAAGTCAGTTTACATAGAACATATTGAACTATTTACAGGTAACAATATAAAGTACTAACATTATAATTATTAGAACATTAAACTGTTAGAACATATTTACATTGTTGATATTTACAAATTATGTCATGAATTAGAAATTGTGGTATATATCACTTGGGTTGTATTTTAATTTATACTTTATGCGGGTAGGATTAAAAACAATGCCGTCCGTTTCATAGTAATTAGTAAAGATTAGGAAAATAACTATTGTATTTTACATGTCCTCTCAATAGTTTTTTTAATATGCTGTTTTATATTCATACGTCATCTAATTTACATGTCCCGCGCAAATCGCCCCTTTTATTCAACGCGCAGACGCCGGCGTTTCAGTATGGAATAGCCGGTGAACAAGTGCGACACGTCTAAACGTTTAGCAGCAAGTTTCAGCTTGATAAGGTACGGTGAATTAATAAACATTGGAGACAGTATATGTTGAACAGGAATGGGTTTTAAAATATTTATTTAATGTTTTATAGAATTGATCGCAATAAGAGTCCCTCTGCAAATGGGCTCCAATACCACAGGATACAAACGCAGGCGAATTAGTTAGAATCTGACGGGAGAAATAAGTGAGTGATTTTTTTATAGTTGTCTGTTGTAAATGCCATTTATCACTTTTAATCCTGCCTAGTATATAAGAGTTAACAAATTATAATAATACCCGATCTTCTTCATAAGTACTAAGGGGAGGAAATAGTATAAATCATGGAATGGCTATGAACGGCATACAAAGTTCTAAATGTCCGTACAATTTTACAGCGCTGTTGGCAGATTACGGAATCTATTTATGATATAACAAAATGCTGTAATTGTGCTATTCAACTGTCTAGAGGGTAAGCACAATGATTCCTGAGATAAAATTTAGATTTTGTTTTCATAGCTTAATAACGTTGGCGATTTTGGTGGAAACCATTCCACAACAAAAAAAGATACATATCGTACTCACAAGTAGTGGGTTTCTGCTTATACAGGTAACTTTGAAATTTATTTATAAAGACCATATTTATAATATATAAGGAGATCCAAATAAAGGCTATGTAGCCATATATGCGATTCCACTGATTCTGTTGCTCTTTACAACAAGTTCTTTTCTATGATACTCCTGTAGCAACTTAACTACTATCAGTTTCACTTGGGAGTTCTTTTATATATATAAAATTTTTTTAATGATCATCTATAGGGATGGATATACTTATCATACATGTGAATGTTATCCCCTCCTTCTCCCTCAAACGTTATGTAATATATAGAATATATTGAATAAATGAAGCTATATGGACTAGACAAGGATATACAGAGGGCATTTTCTCATTTTTTAAAATAGTTTTATTATATTTATTACATATGTGTCATATACGTTTTGTCATATATTGGTGTTTTTATGTATCTGTTACATATTTCTCATTACACATGTTAAATCACGTGTTTATTCTGACTATACTACACAATCCTGTGCTGTGCAACATTTTACTGGTTATGTGTTTAATAATTTTATCAATATTTATTCAAAGGCCTTTTATATGTTTTTACTATTTATTTTTCATTTTGATTGTGTTTATGCTATAATTGTTTTTGTATGTTTTAGCTAAGCCAGCCCCTGATGAAGGCAAAACGAAACACGGCCTGTGTCAGGGCAGTGGCTTAAATTGATCAATAAAAGATAATCTTTTCTTGCTGTCCACGTTTTTGGACTGGGTTTAATCATAGCACATGGACCCATCCTATTTAGTTGGAGCAACGGTGTGTTGGACAGGCCTGTCATGCCCAAAGTAGCAGTCCAACAATAATACTGTCCATCCTAGGCATGTGTTCCACTCGCAGAGGTCAAACATCCTATGGCACCATTTCCCAGGGATAGTTCCATGGTGTTGTTGTATCCTCCAAAAGGTGGGTGATGGTGATGCCGGATGCATTGTAGTAGATGTGCTTTGTGTGTCCTCTGCCCTGTGTCAGAAGAGGATAAACATTGTATTGGTATGCTGCGTGCAACATCAGCCCAAATTGCAGAGAGTCAAACATCAATATGTACGTAATGAAACGTCACACAGGCAAACATAACATGATCACAACACAGAACACAGTGCATGTTGTGGACATTTGGAATTGGAACCGCAGACGAGGGTGTCACATGGATATGGTCATGTCCATGCCCATGTTACACAGGCGTTTCACAGCTCCACCCCATGTGCATCAGCGTTCGTGTACAGAGACCCAATATGAAATGTCCATGAAACAAACAGTAAATCATTAACATGTAAAGGCTGATGTCATTCCGAAAAGACCAAAGGTGCAACCTACCATGTGTTTGCATCAAGTGTCTGTTTGGGATCCCCTGAGGTTCTCAAAGGCCACAACACGTCACAGTGAAGGGAGAAGATGTCATCGAAATGTGCAGAATCACCATGTCCCCATATCCAGCCACTGTTGATGCATGTCCACATTATGGCGATATCTGTGATACAAAAATGCTGTTGCGCAGTGGTCTGTCAGCACACAAGAGATAGGTCAGCTCACAACACACAATACATGTCCACAATGTTCACAAGGTAAACAGCAGTAAGGTAGAGATAGCACAGTCACCACCGCTCCACAGGTGTACAGACCCCTCACACCACATGATAATGCAAAATGCCTGCATGCTGTATCATCACACAGCCAACCCAAAAACACACACCCACACAGTATGCTAAGGTGAGGGTGCCAGCAGTAGCATACGGCCTGTATGTGCACAATTGGAGATTAGTGGAGATAAAGGCTTGTCAAATGCAATGATACACTGCTGTTGGCTGATGCTACAATGTCAGGGAAGGGTGTACGTGCAGCCCACCACCCGAACACCTAGGACCTGCACACACACGCAGCTCTGTTGGACATGTCCCAGAGACAGTGTTGGAGAAGACGAACTGGCCAGAAACACATGAGGATATGTGTGCCAACAGCAACATATGGGGTATGGGGGGCAGGGCAAAGAGGTGAACAACAACATATGTACAATATGACAGATCACTGCAGACATGTGCTCCCCCTGACTGTCGTCACAGACAAAGTAGCTGTAGGTACACCTACCCCAGACTACTGCATGTTGGATGATGAAAGTCAGCTGCCAATGCACCACCACAGCACCAGGAGGGTCACCAAGTATGTCCTGTAGATTGAGAAACACAAGAGAAACATACATATATCATGTTTAGCTGTGCAACACACACTGCACCTTCATGTCCTCAGCTCGCAGACCCCCCAAGATCCTTTACAGACTGACTATTCCCCATCACGCTGTACAGATTCGTTTCATGTTAAAGTTATCACTGAAGTGTGTGTGGCAAACTACAAGGGTCCGTACTCTGTCCGTCCCCTTCCTCACCTCTCCGCTGCCGTAAAAAATGTGGAACAGAACTGTCTCCTCTCTACCGTGTCCCTGCTTGGCTCTAAGGCCGCAGTACTATCCTGTATCCCCCATATTGTTCCCACTGCCCCTTCAGTGTGTGTTCTGGTGTCTCAATGTCCTCTGCTACCCCGCTGTCAGTTCCTGTAACACAGGGAAATATCCAGGGGCTCCTTCCTTATCCTCTGTCGATATACATTTCCTTGGTGTGTCTATCTCATACCTTGACTTACATTACCAGCTGTGTGCTGATGAGTTGCAAATATATCTCTTGACGCATGAGTTATATCTGCCAAACCACACCCCGATGTCTGCTTGCCACCTGACATTGATGGCTGCATGTCATCCCACTGTGTGAAATTGATAATGGCAAAGCATGGATATCCTATATGTGCACCTAAACCCTCCCCTCCCATCAGAGCGTCTTTGTGTGTGTGGCCATAACTTCCTTTCTCTAGGGTCCACAATGTAGGTGTTGTCTTGGACTGCACTCTCCTCCTCTACACACATACCCAGCTTGTAGTTGAGGCTTGTGGTTTATGTCTAGATGTCATCAGCTATATTTCCCCAGTCCTCCCTGAAAACACAACTAAAATCCACATCCCCCCCCCCTAATCAGCTCCCGGCTTGCCTACTGTAACCTACACCTTGCTGATCTGGCCTTGAATCATCTCTGTCTGCCTGAAAATATGCAACACTGCACTACATGGCTATTCTACAGCCACACACATAATGGCAATAATACTCCCCCTGTCAGGACACCTCACAGGTTCCCTATCCATCTCCGCATCCATGTCAAGGCTACGTGCTGACCTATACATACAGGCAAACTGTGTTGTTGCAGTAACTTCCCTTACTGGTTTCAAATACCAGTAATCCAACTACTACTGAGCATGTATTGTCGCGACGCCACCCTGGTGGCTAATGGGCGCCAAGGTAGGTCGGACACAAATAAAGATAAGGTTGGGATTGGTACTTATTTTCCAGGGCCCAGGGATATATAGCCTTGGTAGCGTCCTTATTACCCAATACCCAAAGAACACAGGTTTCCAAGTGGAGGGAAAATAAGGCTTTATTTCCCTTGTCTTGCAAAGGTTCAAAGGATCAGTCCCAAAACAACAAAAGAAATGTCCTTACATCAGATTAGAAAAAGTAAAACTCAGGTTCAAAGCAACAACTGTTCTCTTCATAGAGGTGATACAAAACAAACATTTCCTATTTCACCAGATTACTGCTCACATGCTATGCAAGGATTCCAAGCTTCCAGTGGTACAATAACTACAATCCATTTCCTCATCTGACAGGAATTCTACCACTTCCACTTGCATTGGTTCCTGATCATACGCCTCTGAAACAGAGTCCGTGGTTCTGGGCAACCTATAATTGGGCTTTTCAGCCAAACGCTGTATGACCTCCCAATGCCTTGGTTTCAGAGTGGGGCATCGGTCATGAACTGTTCTACAAGGCGAATATTCTTCCCTCTTCATAGGTTTTATATCAGCTTTCTGCAAACATTGCTTATTCAGAAGTCTCTCATTTGATAAAAGCTTTTCATACCTCGTATCATGAGAAGTGTTACATGAACAGGGACCTTCTGTTTCCTGTCCTCTCCACAGGCTAGCTCTCTGAAGGCTGTTCCCAACTAAGTGTGGGTTACCTTGTAATGCTGGCTTCTCTCCTTGGGGTAAGGCTTGTGGCCTACTCCTGCTGAGATTCTGCCCTGCTCCTGCAATCTGGCGTGGGTTTTTCAACCGTCCTTCGGTTGACTTCACACAGCTGTCCCAGTACTGCTTCCGTGTCCCCGGATCTCCTGGATCCTTCCGTACTCTCCGTCCTTTCAGGTCTCTCTGGCCTGTTCCTCCTTCCGGCGCTCCAGCAGCGTCTGTAGCTTCTGCGGTTTCTGCCACCTCTGCAGCTCCTGCCGCTCCTCCGGCTTCTGCAGGCTCTGTAACTTCTCTGCCTTCTCTGCTGCTACCGCCACTTTCACTTTTACCGCCACTTCTCCCTTTCCAGTCTTCCAGACTTTCTTTAAGAGGAGTTCCTGCCTTCCTGGATTGGAGGCTGGCTGGCTTTTGGTCACACCCTGTGGGGCGTGGATCCTCAGTCTTCCGGAAGTCTCTCTTGCTCCCCCTATCAGGTTCCTGAAAATACTGCAGCTTGTGCATGCCTTTTTTCGTGTTTAAAATATTTTCTTCTGTTCCCCACTGGTCTGCTGCATCACAGTATATAGTGCTAAGTATCACATGTAGCGCTATACAGAAACAAATAACACACAGTCCCTGCTCAGCAGAGCATACCAACCAATCAATCAGCTCATATTACAAAATGTGAAACACACACATCTAGGCAACTGGTCCCATCTATGGGCCGCACTCCTACTGTTGACCCCATACTACACGCCTTTCACCTTTCTGCACCCAAAGCCTCAAACTAACTACCTGTGGCTGTACAGCAGCCCATATCCCAGTCAGCCACAAATCATTTATGACAGCTTACCACCTCCCACAAGCCTACTACTCCCGACACACATAATCCACCTCCACCCACTGTTGTGCCCTGCTCACATCTTCTGCGTTTCAGTCATGACTAGATTGTAAGCTGGGATGGCCAGGCAGTGTCTGTTACATGTCAGTGCAGTGTTGCATCTTACTGCTATTGGGATACAAATGTTCACTAGTAGTAGTAGTACACACATATCTAAACAAATATATGTGGCATTTGTATGTGGCAACATATGCAGTACTTACATGAGAAGACCTCCTCAATCACCTGTCGCCTGACTGCTGTGCCCTCACGTGTGTCACCACGGCCACATACAGGAGGGCACGTAGTATCATCCTCCAGATCCTCATTAATTTGGACAGGGATATGGTGTCTGAGAGCAATGTTGTGCAGGATGCAACAGGCTATAATGATCTCTGCTACAGTCTGTCGTTTGTATTGTAAGGCCCCGCCTGTCCTATCCAGACACCTGAAGCAACTCTTTAAAACGCCAAAGGTGCACTCTATGACGGAGCGGCTGGAGGCATGGGCCTCATTGTAACTCCTCTCCGCACATGTCCGTGGTTGACGTACAGGGGTCAGCAACCAGGGGCGACACCCATATCCTGAATCACCTGCAGAAAGAAATGTGGAATGTTAAAGCAGGAGCTGATGTCCACCTAAATGGACACAAGTATGTACGTGCAAACCAAATGCACAAAACATCCTGACAGAAACATATGACAGCACATGATGGGACACCACAACTATGCATCAGTGTGTGAAGTTATGACACACAAAACAAGGGGTAGGTGTACGGATTGCAATCAACATAATCTGTAACCACAACACAAATGCTAGCGTCCATTCTACCATCATCACACAGCACCGTAGCAAGGTAGAGCTGGAGGGCACTAAAACGTTAGATCACACACAGACAGATGAGGCACACACACAACTAGGGATACACCTCAAAGACAGACATGTGCACATACGGTTAGTCACAGGATCACCATGTGCATGTCAGAGATGAGAAATACACACCCAGCAGTATACAGTCCTCATACTGTCCTGCCTCAAATTGTTTGAATAGTGCCGAGTGATGCAGGATATAGGAGTCATGGGTGGACCCTGCAAACCTAGGGACCGCATTCAGAATATGCATATTTGCATCACATACAACCTGAACATTCAGGGAATGGTAGTGTTTGTGGTTGCGGAACACTACCTCCCTGTCTCTGGGCGGGACCAGGGCAACATGTGTGCAATCAATAGCTCCCATCACGTGTGGTATCCCGGCAAATGCCTCAAAGGCCTGGTTCAGGGTCCCCCACTGTTGCCTAGTGTTGGGAATGGCAATGTAATTCCCCACTTGGCTGATCATGGCACGCAGTACCTGGTGGAGACAGCGTGAGAAGGTTGGGCGGCTCATGCCACCCACTGCGGTCACAGATGACTGGAAACAGCCAGAGGCAAAGAAATGTAGGGCACCAAGGAGCTTGACCAAACCCGGTATGACATGTGACCGACAAGTCAGGGGCTCGAGGTCAGGTCTTAGATCCTCATAGAGCTCCCTAATAGCTCCCATGCTCAGGCGGTAGAGGGATATTGACCTGTTCCTCACGCATGCCCTGTAGCTGGGCTCTGGGCCTGTAGAGGCGAGGCTGGTGAGCCTGCAACTCAGCATGCCTCCTGCGCTGTGCTGGCACAGCCCCTGCCTGGCCTGCCCCCACAGCTGCAGGTCTGTGTTGCAGCGGGACTAAACCCATGCCCTGTGCCTCAGCCCCATGCACACCATCTCCCCCATCAGGCAACCGCAGCCCCTGCTCACCTCCCACTGCACATGCAGCAACCACAAAGCCCGCCATAAACTCCACCTCCCTCAACTACTCTAACTCACTCAAACTCAGACACTCACTTCACCCACCAGTCACCAACCCAGCCACATAACTCCACCAGCACTCACCAACCCAGCCACTCTCCACACCAAACCTGCCTCTAACACTTCCCTTGCTTCACCAACAACCAACATCGCACACCTCGTCTCCCTCGCCTACACAAACCCCTCAATGTGTACTACGTGTGCATGTGTATTTATGTTTTTTTAACGTGTGCATGTCCTTGCGCACGTTGCGCATGCGCAGCAGCACAAGCGTGGGGCTGCGTGCGTTGCGCATGCACAGGGGAGATGCGGAAGGTGCGTGCATGGGGACACCACGTTGCGCATGTGCTGTGCGTGTGTGTGAGCGTGAGACGTGTACATGTGCTGCGTGCCGTTAGGCGCATGCGGCCGGCCTTACATCACATGTGTGGACCGGCACTCATCACATGAGTCCCAGGCACTCACCTTCCGCATCTCCCCTGTGCATGCGCAACACGCGCAGCCTCCATGCTTGCACCGCTGTGCATGCGCAACATGCGCAAGGACGCGCACATGTAGAAAATCACAAATACACATGCACACGTGGTACACACTAAGGGGCTTGTGTAGGCGACGGAGACAGAAAGCGAGCTGTAGAGCAGACGAGGGTGAGATCAGGACTATAGCAGGTGAGGAGAGGTGTGTTGCGGAGCAAGCGAGAGAGAGGAAGGGAGGCAAGGAGCAGGCGAGAGAAACAGGATGTGATCTGAGGAGCAGGCGGCAGGGAGAGGAGGTGAGGTGAGGTGCAGGCGTGATGTGGAGCAGAGGAGCCGAGGGGCAGGGGAGGGGGGAGCAGGGGAAGAACAGGAGGGGTGACGATGTGTGACAGGGAGGGAGAGGGCACAGAGGGCAGTGAGATGAAGCAGCAGGACATGGCAGGGGGGGGAGAGGAAGGTGAGACACATGTTCAGCGAGACCCAGAGCCACCAGGGAGAGGTGGTCCTGTGGTGGTGGCTGCAGGCCCATCAAGTGTGTCACAGCCCATCCAGGGGCCACCCAGCGCCAAACGTTGGCGTATACCGTGCCAGCCAAGGAATGGAGGAGGGCTGTTAGATTCAGCCAGCAGGAAAACAACATTCTGCTTTCCAGTGTTTTGGAGTGGTATGAGGTGCTTTACGGCCGGCTGAGCACAAGCACCACTGTGGGCACATGGATACACGTGTTGGAGAAGATCCAGGAGGCCGTAGCCCAAGCAGGGGGGCCATCCAGGGACCTGGATAGCTGAGGAAAAGATTTAATGACATTAAGCATGGTGTCCATGCACACATGGTGGCGGAGAGGCAACATGCCATGGGCACCGGAGGGGGTGGGCGCTTTGCCCCAATCCTGACACCCCTGGAGCAGGAACTCGCAGACCGTCTTGGCCCCATCTACCTGCGTGGACTACCTGAAGCACTGGACACCGCCCATCCACAGGCAGGTAGGTCAGAGATATGCTGTACATGTACAGCTCACGGCCCAGCACATGCCAGCCATGGATGGGAAGGTGGGGGCCTATATTCTGAGAACACATGTGCCCTAACACAGGCAACTGGGGGCCACATATCCAGGTGGGTGTGACAGGTACCTGGGGCTGCGTGCACGACAGCCACAGTCCTGGACATCGTAGAGCACTGCACAGGTGTACAGAACCGGGGGGGGGGGGCAGTCCCCCAGCCAGGCGTAGTGCCACCCCCCCTTGACTGCACATGAGTGGGGTAGATGACTGTACATACAGGGGGGCCCAACATCCTCCACCCCATGAACCCAGCACATGCAGCAGCTATTCGTATCTGGCATATGGGTCACACAGAACAGCATACATCTGCAGCCAGGCACACACCACTATATGACAGGGGGACACAGACAGGAGCGACATACAACTAGGCCAGAAAACATTGACCTGGGGGGACCCACACACACCACCTATAACAGCTATGATGTGTGTATGAGATTACCTGTCCAGGGACATATCCCAGACCAGTGACAGAGGAAGGCCTATCACACTGTGATGGCGAGGTAGACACAAACAAACCCCAACAACCACATCACACAGATGTCCAACACATCACACTCTGTCACTGGCCAACATACATACCCTCACAAGACATTGGGGTGCACATTGCCACAGCTGTACCAACTGCACCTAGCCAAGACCCCACACCACCTGGGGCCATCATCTATACAGGTACTGCAGTGCCACAGACACATTCCCATAATCCCCACTCATGGTGCAACCATATGCCCAGCATCACTCCACCCATCCCCTGAAACAACCCACCACACACACCGAGTATGTGATAGCTATCCACACACACCGCACAGTGGCTACCAAAGCGGCAGTCCCCACACACGTCTGACTGACCTGGATGAATGCTGCAACACCTGCCGTCCATACCACTCAGGCCAATGCATACACATCGCTCACACACACTATGACAGGCCACAATCCCACTCAGGGCTCCCACATGCACCCTGGCCACATGTAGCGCTGAGCCCTCATCCAAGGTCACACGTACAGTGCATTCCTAGTGCTGCATATAGTGGGCCCGCCAGTCGCAACCCCATCCCCCCCAACATAACAGCAAATGTGACACAGCTCCATCAGTGCGAGAGACCGCCCCTCCCCCCCTGTCAGGTAGAGCACACTGTACGCACATGTGCTGTCCCCATTGTAGGTGCAGTAACATCAGGTACAGGCGGACATCACATTGCTGTTGGCGGGGATGTACTACACAGGTGTAGATATGTGACCTGCGCTAACTCATCCTTGCTGTGTACCCTGTTCTACCCCCCAGGTGACATCCAGGCCATGGAGGCATATGAGGAGGGGGATGTGCCGGCACCAGAGGATGCCGAGGGGCCAGAGGCCGGCGAGTCCGGGGATGCGGACAGCACTGGCGGGGAGACCCCAGGAAGCAATGTGGTGCCCGAGGCAGAGGACAGGGCAGTGGATGCCGATGCACAAGAGGCCAGTAGCAGCAGCACACGGGCTGTGGAGGACGCAGAGTTGGAGGGGAGCCGCCACACAATGCAGGCACCGGGGACATCACGCACCCCACACACCAGCATGGATGTCATCCTTGCGGAACTGCGGGCTCATACTGCCTCATCAAGGCACGATGCGGAAGGTGGGTAACAGAAAACACAACAAGCCCCCTGGGGGTTGACGTAACATCCACAATGACATTCCATGTGCCCCTAATATTATGACACCATTTCACATAGTTTTGTATGTGTAGTGGGGTTGTGTGCCATGTGCCCTGCCCCCCCTTGTAGCATGGGCCATCTGGTGTCATCATGTTAATGAGCTCATACATCCACCTACTATTCACCACCAAATACCCCATGGAGACGTACAGTGGTACACACCTACCCCAGATCACCTATACGGCTTACTCGCCGGACCCCTCTCCCTGGGTTGTGGTACGTAGCATAGATAGTCGGGGTACTCACTACTGTGCGTCAGGTTTAGAGTGAACAGCGCCCTCCAGATATCTATCTGTGTGCCATGAATTCCCACATTATCCAACCTATCCCATACGACCAGTGCGCAGATACAACAGTGACACAATGAACTGCAACACAGTACCATGTGTCATATCTGTGATTTCCACGACCCCTCAGCAGGATCATTTCCTGGCCTGAGGATGGATCATGGGACACACAGATGTAAACATGGTACTGCGTTGCTAGCCGTCGCATACATGATTGCTCTGCGGACTGGTCTGTTGGATACACCAGACATGTGCGTGAGTCACGGTGGGGGGTGCAACACATGTCTCACACATCACCTTGTGTCTCTCCCACAGCCACTCATCAGGCTCTGATGGGCATTCAGGAGGAGGTGAGCTAGCTGCATGGCACAGCTGAGGTGACGGCAGTGGCGCTACTGTGGATTGCAGATGCCCAGGAGGCCATGGCTGGGCGTTCCCAGCAGCCAGCCCTAGCCCCAGAGGCAGCACCAGCGGAACAAGAACAACAGCGTGGCTTGGGCCGTGGACGTGGGCGGCCACGCAGGTCATGATTGCATGGAACAGGTCACTGTGTGCCAATAAAGACGACTAAATCTGATTATACCTATGTGCATGTCTCCAGTGTTTGCCACAGTACTCCCCTGTGTACCCTGTCCACCATATTGTCACCCTGGTCACATGTGCCTCCCCATTTCCCTTAGGGGTGAGGTGTATGCACTACCACCAATCAACGCACATACGTTATACCATATCATGTGTGCATCTTCTGCCTATGTGTAGGGGTATACTCTACTTCTCCGGTCAAGCAGTAATATGTTTATGGTGGTACATGTATGTTTTACGGATCTGTCACTCTCTCACACCCCATATCCTCTCCATTGCTCCACCCACATGTGTGCCATTCCCTCTGACCCACACCAGGGCCTACGTGGTTGTTTAGCCGCAGATGATTGTGGAAGACACAGGCAGACATAGGTAACTAGCTACAGTCAGTTGTTCACTCTCCCCCTGCGCCTGTAGTGAGCCACTGATCCCCCTCCAGACCAACATCCACCTGTCTTAGCCTCACCAGCTATCCCCCTGGGCAGCTCCTGGGTACAGCAGTCCATCTTATCCTTCCTGCCACATACCTACTGCTAGCCTTTCCCTTCATCCTCCTATGAGTATGATGCATCAGATATGCAGCCTACACATCACAGGCAGCATGCATGTGACCATAGCTGCTGGGACACACAGCATAGCAGTACATCACAGGGGAACCAGGGGTCACAGACGCCTATGCACATGGCCAGCCCCCACACCTGAATGTGGAGACGGTCCATGTATGTTACCTGTGTCTACCACACATACACATAGGGGTCTACACACATGTCCCATGCTCACGTAAACAGTCTGTAAGGGAGACACATGACCATTGTGATGTAGTAACCCAATTGTATTTAAAAACATATTTACAACAAGTATTGTATACAAAAGCCCACATGTTGGGTCCCGGGAGAGAGGACAGCACAGGGCACGTGTGTGGGCGCCACAGGGACCATCACACGCTCCTGGGACGCCCATCAGGGGATGGCTGTCGAGATGTACCACCCATACCAGCCACACGCTGCATCTCGGCAGCCATCCATTGAATGGCACCTGCCAGTCACCGGATGGTGTGGTCCTGGGCCCGCTGGCATTGCAGCATGCCATCCATTGCCACATACAGGTCCCGGACGCACCTGCCACCACATACACACAAGGTGCCAGGTGTCTGTGTGGTGGCATGTGCGTGGGCCCTGTCTGTGACAATGGGTGGCGTAGCTACACCCAGACGGGCACCATCGCCACACACATGCGGCAGCTGGCAGGGACCCACAGTGCTCTGTGCTGTCCTGTGTTCCCTCCCACCCTCCATACCCCCCTCCTCCCCCCGGCAGCTCCCATCCACTCAAGCCACCCTCCCCACTCCTCCTCCTCCTTACCCCCAAAACGTCACACACACTCTCACCCTCCACTCCCTCCATGTCCCTGTCGTCTTCTGCCGCCTCCTCCTTCTCTGCCTCCGCCTCCTCCTCGACCGGCTGGACTGCAGCTGTGGGGCATGTTGTGGGGGGCCCTGAGGTTGATGTCCCCTCACCAGCAGCAGCAGCTTCTGTGGGGGGAAGACAGTCATTAGCACACCATCATGCAATTACGACGCCACATAAACATAGTGTGGCCTCCCACAGGCCGTTGGCCCACTGTGACAAGCTGTAGTGCGCTGCAGGGACCGCAACACTCACCACCACGTTGCTGCAATGCCCTCCTTTGTAGCCGCTCGAGGACACCCGGGCTGTGCAGCCGCAACTCCCGTCCCTTTTTCCGTAGGTCTTCCACCTGGGTGGCAATGCAGTGGGTGGAAACATAAAGGGCCAGATGTCTCTGGTGGGTGCCCAACGCATATCACACATCACTGCATGCAGCAGGGTGCTGCTGCTGCTGCTGCTCATGCCAGTGGGTCCTCTACTACCTGTTGCCAGCGCCGCCTGCATGTGTGGCTGTGGGTCTGGGCATGTGTGGGGTGCCACCTACGTGTTATTTGGGCAACCCCCCCGGACCACCCTTACCCAGATCCTATTCTTTCCTTGCATTACATGGCAGCACCATGCCATGTGTGGGGTAGGTATGCTGATCTACAGGGGAGGTGTTTCTTGACCCCTGTGGGCTCCGGCACACACCTGCGTGTTTGCATGACCTACACACATCCGCAGACACACACGCCATGCCACCATGATATCTGTATTGGAACATGTGTGATGTGTTCTGGTGTCGCACGGGGATTGGGTGGCCCTGAACACATCACCAGGAGCCACTACCATAACACCGGGATGTCTACTCTACCTGTGTGGACACAACTAGGGCCTCCTGTGAATAGGGCATTTGTGGCCGACTGCAACAGGAGCATGCACCAACATACCTATCTGGGCTATAGATCTCTGTAATCAGGTCCAGGGCCTCCTGGAGTTAGGGCAGAGCTGTGAAAATGAAACAGATGCAGGTACCCTGACACCAGGATCTCTAATTGACCTCTGTAATCAGGTCCAGGGCCTCCTGGGGTTAGGGCAGAGCTGTGAAACCCCAACTGATGCAGTTACCCTGACACCAGGATTTATACTAGATCTCTGTAATCAGGTCCAGGGCCTCCTGGAGTTAGGGCAGAGCTGTGAAACCCCAACTGATGTGCTTAACCTAACACCAGGATCTATACCGGACCACTGTAATCAGGTCCAGGGCCTCCTGGGGTTAGGGCAGAGCTTTAAAACCCCAACTGATGCAGTTACCCTGACAACAGGATTTATAATAGACCTCTGTAATCAGGTCCAGGGCCTCCTAGAGTTAGGGCAGAGCTGTGAGAATGAAACAGATGCAGGTACCCTGACACCAGGATTTATAATAGACCTCTGTAATCAGGTTCAGGGCCTCCTGGAGTTAGGGCAGAGCTGTGAAACCCCAACTGATGCACTTAACCTAACACCAGGATTTAAAATAGACCTCTGTAATCAGGTCCAGGGCCTCCTGGGGTTAGGGCAGAGCTGTGAAACCCCAACTGATGCAGTTACCCTGACACCAGGATTTATAATAGACCTCTGTAATCAGGTCCAGGGCCTCCTGGAGTTAGGGCAGAGCTGTGAGAATGAAACAGATGCAGGTACCCTGACACCAGGATCTCTAATGGACCACTGTAATCAGGTCAAGGGCCACCTGGGGTTAGGGCAGAGCTCTGAGACGGACACAGATGCAGTTAACCTAATACCAGGATCTATGCTAGACCTCTGTAACCATGTGTGACGCCTCCTGAGGATGGAGCAGACATTTGGGACCACATCACACGCAGGTAACATAACACCAGGATGTGTAATAGACCCGTGTGATCAGGTCTGGGGGCATTCTGGGGATAGGGCAGGATTGCAATCCACACCATACGCATCTACAGTGGCAACAGCTTGGCCCACAGACTGGTATTTCCACCATGTTCTGCATGTATGATATGTGATGCTTGCTGTATTTGTGTTGCACAGCCGTCACTGTGTGACTTGTCCCAGACACTTACTTTACGTGCGTAGTCGGCAGATCGGTTGTACCGCCTGGTGAGGCGCACCCATGCCCTCCTCACCCGTGCAAGGTCCTGCCTCTTTGCTGCACCCGGGAACAGATGGCTCTGTCTGGTGCAGATTAGTTGGCTCAGGATCCTGATCTCCCTCCGGGTAAATGCGGGCTTCCGTGAACGGCTGTCCATTTTTTCACTCTCGAGATAGCTCGTGTACGTGTGCGACAGCTCGATGGCGCACATGGCACATGCGCCGTGTCACGCACGTACACGCGCTATCTCCGGTACTACGCGCTACCTGGCACAATTACGGCACACAGCACATGTGGGATTTTGACGCCCAGATCACGTCATAGGGGTATGTTTACTAAACCGGGCTAATGGTTAACCCGGGCTATCTGCCACTAGGTCCCATTGAATAATATCGAACCTAGTGGCAGATAGCCCGGGTTAACCGTTAGCCCGGTTTAGTAAACATACCCCATAGTATTCTTATCGGAACAGTGAAACGTGGCACTAACAGTATGGGCTGCTTCTCCAGTCCCCATACACCTGATCTCGCCGCCACGCCACCATATATTAATTTAATTGGTGAATTGGTGTTTACGTTACGGCGGTGAGGCTACCCGGCGTTGGCCAGTGGGCGCATTATAGGGCACTTTAGCTTGCGGCGCCCTGTGATGCGCCTTCTATGGCCCATGCTCAGCGCCACCGTAGTCTACAGGACTATGTTGGTGCTACCTGCACACTACAGAGATGTGTCTGTTACAGCCATGCAAAAAGGTGGCACTTCAGACACTCTTCGTGATGTTGTTGCACTGGGGATTTGAATCTATGAAAGCTGGCTGTATAGTCATTGTACTAACCAGTGTGCTATGCCTCTATGGCCATTGTCATAGCTAGGACTGACTACACAACAACTGCATGTTAACGCACATACATTCTGCTGTGCTTACTGGGATAGGGGAGACCCACAGCTAAGGCAGTTTCCAGGCCACATTACCGTAGGCAAATGAATGTGGAGGCAGAGGTCATGAGTTTGATCCCACAGTGGTATTATGTAAGAAGGTTGTCTGAGGCATTACCCTTTAATTTAAATCAGTGCCGTCTGAGGCATTTCCTTTTTTATTTTAAATTAGTGCTGCCAGCAAAAACACCCTCACAGTGCCGTAACTTAAGGTGCCTCATAAGGCGCCCTATAAGACACTCCATAGGGCACATTATAAAGTGCACTGTCCGCCAAGGCACCTTATAATGTGCCCTATAGGGCGCTGTATAGGGCGCCTTATGAGGCATCTTAAGGTTACAGCATTGTGAGGGTGCATTTTGCTGGCAGCACTGATTTAAATGAAAAGGAAGAGCCTCAGACAGCTGTATTAAATAACACCACTGTGGGATCAAACCCATGACCTCTGCCTCCACAGTCATTGAAGTAACCAGTGGGCTACATCTCTATAGCTATTAACACATCCTTGGCTAGCTACAGAAAGACTGCAGGTCACCACACAAACTGTCTGCTGTGGTTACCAGGATAGGGTAAACCCACCCATACCCATGATGCACTGCACATGCAGATCAGCAGTCTACAGCTGATCACAAGATGGGGTATGCACCCCCACAGCACCTCGGCCTAGTAGGGGGAACTGACCGTGTGCACCCCCACAGCACCTCGGCCTGGTAGGGGGAACTGACTGTGTGTGTTACTGGCACAGAGTAGCTACAGACCGTGACATTGTGCAGGTCCTGTGCTCACCCTGAGGGTGAGGTGGGGGGACAAGCACCAGGTCCGCAGCACCTAGCTTTACTGAGATAGGCTATGCTGTAGTTTGCCATCAGTGCCAGTGTGTGATAGGTAGTTCTTGCAGATACACCTGTGCCCATCTGTATTTCCCAGTCACGTATAGCCCTTGTGGATTATGATGCACCCAGAATAGTGCATATCCTGTGTGGGTGCCATGGTCACATGTTATAAGTGAAGGGGGGTGTTTGGACCCCAAAGCAGATTATGTAGCGCCACCCAACTTGCCCTGTGTGGCTCAGGATGGGGGACAGGATCTCCCACCAACAGATCCACATTGTACATCTCTGTAATGGTGGCAGTAGAGGGGACCATCAACCCCAGTCCTGCTGGGAAACAGGCACCCTACAGGGCAGTCAATGGAGATCTGTACACATCAATAAGGCAATGGCAGACAGGCAGAATGCTGGAAAAGCTCAGGTCAGCTCAGCTCAGCTGTCCCCCCCACCCCAACCAACCACCACTATCTGACATTCACCAGCAGAGAGCACAGTCAGTCTCCACCCTGCAAGGTGTTCCAGCCATACACATACTAACTGCAAACAGTCTGCTAGCTAGTACATAGTGCATGTTCCTGGAGGAACTGTGTGCACCCAAAAATGGGATGTGAGCGCACACACACCAAGCAGGTATGTCAGTGATTGGGCCCCAGAAAAGAGAACCCATAAATATCACTTAAGAGAAATAGAGGCTAGCACTATGGGGGAACCTAGCCATGCTGTGGTCACTGCTCAGTCAGGGTGAGAGTGACCTCCCAGCATGACATGCTGTGGCCACCTTGTTCATGCAGGTGGTGGTTGGGCACTACAATGTCCCAGCCATTGCCCTATGCCCTGTGCAGATGCATCCTGCCCAGGCCACCCTGTCCAGGCCATACCCACAGTGCCTTGCTCCTCATTATGCACATTGGCAGTCTAACACTGGAAACAGTGCAAGCAGTGTGGGCTCGTAAGGTGTAGGCAGCCACAACACACTGGATAGACATACACACACTCCCACACCTATGCCAGCATTGTGTAAATATAGAGGTTTTTGGCAGCCCTGGCCACCACACCAGTCCTGGGCACAGTGCAGGCATGGCTATGGTACGCAATACTGTTGGGGTCACTCCCCGGGGTGGTAAACGCTGTCAGAAACCAAAACTGAAACACACTACACAGATATCAGAAAGGTTGCTATGATGCAGCTCTGTCAACAAATTGTGTTTAACTTAGGATTTGTTATCTGCCATTACTCATAGCAACCTTTTGATATATGTGTAACGTGTTCCCAAGTTTAGGGCGGCATTGCTAAGGTATGCAAGTGCTAGTATTGGGAGATGCTGCTCCGCGCAGGGCCCAACAGCCTGACTCTCCATGAGGCTTTGGATAGTGGAGCCTGTGGGTGTGGGTGTTTATGCCCCTGTTGGCCGCTGCTCTAGGGCTGAGTTTCCCTACTCTGGTCCTGGTGGGCCAAACACGGTTCAGGTTTTCATGCTGCCCCTAATGAATATGCATGAGATACATTTGCATACAATGGGGGCGTTGCATACAATTGCAGCACAGGCATATTTTTTAGGGACAGCATGACACCTGAATGATGTTTGGCCCTCCAGGACTGCAGTTGGGAAACTGTTCTCTAGGGATTGCACAAGTTTATAGTGTCTGTGCCCTGTAGGGTAAAATATAGGCGTTTATGGCTTGTTTATTTAATCTGCAATAACAGTTCTGTCTTTATTACCACAGTTTAGTACTGGGTAAAATATAGGGACATGGTTTGCAAGAGCCACAGCTGGGGTTTGAACCTGTGACCTTCTGCCCCTGAACACACTGGCTGTGTGTACTGCACCAAACTGTTGCCACAGAGGCAGCTCATTCCCTGGGGCTTCCATTAGTGTTCATTAGACAGACCTTGTCTGTTGCACCGCACGACACCCACCTAAACAGGGCTTGGCCTTGGTCTGCTGTGGGCAAATGCCACTGCCCCCTCCACCACCACCAGCCCTCTGCCACCATGCTGACATGCCCTTATGCCAG
This sequence comes from Ichthyophis bannanicus, assembly GCA_033557465.1. Lineage (NCBI taxonomy): Eukaryota > Metazoa > Chordata > Amphibia > Gymnophiona > Ichthyophiidae > Ichthyophis > Ichthyophis bannanicus. The sequence goes on from CM066040.1 coordinate 111,307,811, forward strand.
TGGTGCTGGTGGTGCGCAGTGCCAGGCCATCCAGTGTGCCGGTAGGCAGCTGCCTATGGTGTGGGTTGTCGGGTAGGGGTGCCTACATGGACATGCGCACTTCCCCCCGGCACCACCTGCCAATGTTATGTGCCCGTGGGGGTACCTGCTGGGTAATATCCCCTGTGACACTGTGGGACACACACTCGTGCCCATGTTGGACCTTCATCAGTTGCTGTCTTGCTACTTTACAGTTTCGGCATTCCTATGTGCCACCTAGGCATCTGCCTAGTCCGCACTGTGCCCCAGCTGGACCACAGCATAACAAACCTGCCCAATATAAACGACAAAACCCTGATCACCGCTATTTCACTTTGGGATCATTCACTTTGTAGGGGGACAGAGCATAGGCCCTTCCAAACATGATATCTTCCTTTTTACGCTTTGTCAGTAGTGTTGCTTTATGTCTATCATTACTAGCACTATTGGCCAGCTTGGTTATGGGGGTTTTCAAATGTGGTTCTGGTAATTTAATATGTTTATTTGCCTTTTTGGTTCCTGCACATGTATCACTACTATCACTTTTCTGGGTTTCCCTGGCTTTGCTGTACATTGCTGACTGAAATGGTTTCTCTCTCCTGCAAATGTGCCTCTAGCGCGAGGTTTTCACTGGCGCTAATTTTCAGACCTTCATTTCACGGCGTTAGTGTGCATGGGGCCTCTCCCCGCCCACTCTCCGCCCTTTGACTCCTCATCTCCGCCCCTGGGGAGCCTTACTCCACCCTGTGGGGAGCCTTACTCCACCCTCTGCGCACCTTAACACTGCTGCAGACATTATCGCGCGATACGTGACGTTCTCGTACGGTAAAGCGCCATTATCGTGCAATAATGTCGCAGCTGCAATGTTAGCGCCGTTTGGTAAACATACCTCCTAATGTATTTTGGGAGAATGAGTTCCAGCTTCTGTAGCATAGAAACTTACATACAGTGAAACATAGCAACTAGGGAATTGCTCCTTTCAAACTCCCTCTTCCTGTTCTCTACTCTCAGGGTGGGATTGGGGTGAAGGTGACATTAAGTGCAGCCATGCTACCAGCAATCTGGTAGCATGGCAGCTAGCAGACCCTGTGAGGTAGCAAGCATGTGGCCCCAAAGTGCTCAGAAATGCTGCAGCCATGTTTATCCTGCACCCCCTCCCTTCTACTCCTCTGATTGCATCCTCCTCCCTAACAAATCCCCCCCCCAACAGTTTGTGACTGTATGCAGCCCAGCCTATGAATTTACAAAGTCTGTCTTTTCGTGCTACTAGACAGTATATAGCTGTCCCGCATGTGCGTCTTCTCTCTATTTCGGCGCCTGTTCTGTAGCTTGAGATGTATGAGTACATTTGCACTTCTGTTTGTAAATACTCCCTTTTTTGTTTATATGTTTTTTATAAGTTCTTTGCTAATTACCTCCTGAAGTTGATACTGATATTTACAGTAGCGTGAGGGTGTCTTACCTTTTGAAGCTAATAGCGTGTATATATATGCCTTCTCACAATGAAGTGCTTGCTTTGTGAGACTTTGGGGTATGTTTACTAAGCAGTCTTAACGTGCGCCCGGCATTAATGTGCAGGATGCCATAAAAGGAGTGGGCGTTTCGGTCTTAACGTAGCAAAACGGGATTATCGAGCGATAACGCGCGCTGCGCACATTATCGGGCAAAACGCCGCTAAGCACGTTAACGCGCGATAATCTTAAGTAGGCGCGCAGACATGCAAGCATAGAAGCAGAGGTGTAGCACAATGGTTTACACTGACTGATGGTACAGGGGTCATGAGTTTGATCCTCCAGTGTGCCTAATGCATAAGGCTGACTGAGGCATCACCCTTTACGTTGAAGTAATGCTTTTTGAGGCAGTCTACTTTTATTTTAATTAGTGCTGCCAGCAAACACACCCTCACGGTGGCGTAACCTAAGGTGCCGCATAAGGCACCCCATAACGCACTCCATAGGGCACATTATAAAGTGCACTGTCCGCCAAGGCACCCTATAATGTCCCCTATAGGACACCTTATAAGGCACCTTAAGGTTACAGTACTCTGAGGGTGTTTTTGCTGGCAGCACTAATGTACATTAAAAATAGATAATGCCTCAGACAGCCCTATCAAATAAGTCCACCATGGGTTTGAACCCATGACCTCTGGCTTCACAGGCAGTGGAGTAACCAGTGGGCTACAGCTCTATAGCTACTAACAAAACCCTGGCTGACTGCAGAAGGACTGCACGTCACCACACAAACTGTCTGCTGTGGTTACCAGGATAGGGTTAACCCACCCGTACCCATGATGCACTGCATATCCAAATCAGCAGTCGACAGATGGGCACAAGATGGGGTATGCACCCCCACAGCACCTCGGCCTGGTAAGGGGAACTGACCGTGTGTGGTACTGGCACAGCGTAGCCACAGACCGTCACATCGTGCAGGTACTGTGCTCACCCTGAGGGTGAGGTGGGACGCCCAGCACCAGATCCAGAGCACCTTTCATGGCTGAAATACGCCATACTGCAGGTCCCCATCAGTGCTACCATGTGTGATAGGTAGTTCCTGCAGACAAACATAGGTTACATCTGTGTCTTTCTGTATTTCTCAGTCATGTCTAGCCCTTATGGGCTATGATGCACCCAGGATAGTGCATATCCTGTGTTGGTGCCACGGTCACATGATGTAGGTGAAGAAGGAGGGGGGTGTTTAGACCCATAGGTGGATTATGTACTACCACCCAACCTTCTGTGGCTCAGGGTGGGAAACAGGATCTCCCACCAACAGATCCACATTCTACCTCCCTGCAATGGTGGCACTAGAGGGGACCATCAAGCCCAGTCCTGCTAGGGAACAGACACCCTACAGGGCAGTCAATGCCAATCTGTGCAGATCCATAAGGCAAGACAGACAGACAGTAGGCCTGGAAATGCTCATCTGCCCCCCACCACTATCTGACATTCTCCAGCAGCAAGCCTCCAGCTGCTGCACCCTGCAAGGTGTTCCAGCCAGACACATACTAACTGCAGTCTGCTAGCTAGTTCATAGTGCATGTTCCTGGAGAAAATGCATACACACCAAACAGATAAGTCTGTGATTGAGCCCCAAAAGAGAACCCATATATATCACATGAAGGACATACTATATAGCACTATGGGGGAACCTAGCCATGCCGTGGTCACTGCTCAGTCAGGGTGAGAGTGACCTCCCAGCAGGACATGCTGTGGCCACCCTGTCCATGCAGGTGGTGGCCGGGCACTACAATGTCCGAGCCATTGCCCTATGCTCTGTACAGATGAATCCAGGCCAGGCCACCCTATCCAGGCTATTCCCATGGTACCTTGCTCCTCATTATGCACATTGGCAGGCCAATACTGGCAACAGTGCTAGCAGTGTGGGCTGTGGACGGTGTTTGCAGCCACCACACACTGGATAGACAGACACATACTCCCCACACCTATGCCAGCATTGTGCAACTATAGAGGTGTTTGGCAGCCCTGGCCACCGCACCAGTCCTGGGCACAGTGCAGACATGGCTATGGTACGCAATACTGTTGGGGTCACCCCCCAGGGTGGTAAACACTGTCAGACACAAGACCTGTAGCACACTCCACAGACATCAGAAAGGTTGCTATGATGTAGCTCACTCAGAAAATTGTACTTAACTTCGGAATTGCTATCTGCCAGTAATCATAGCAACCTTTTGAAAGCTGTGTACCGTATTCCCAGGTTTAGGGTGGCATTGCTAAGGTATGCAAGTGCTAGTATTGGGAGATGCACGCAGGGCCCAACATCCTGCCTCTCCAGGAGGCTTCAGTTAATGGAGCCTGTGGGTGCATGTGTGTCTGCCCCTGTTGGCCACTGCTCTAGGGCAGAGGTTCCCAACTCCAGTCCTGGAGGGCCAAACACTGTTTGGGCTTTCATGCTGTCCCTAATGAATATGCATGAGATACATCTGCATACCATGGGGGCGGTGTATAGAAATGCAGCACAGCCATATTTATTAGAGGCAGCATGGAACCTGAATGGTGTTTGGCCCTCCAGGACTGCATTTGGGAGACTCTGCTCTAGGTAATGCGCATGTTTATGGTGTCTATGCTCTGTAGGGTAAAATGTAGGTGTTTTGGCCATGTTTACGTCATCTGCAAAAAAGGTTCTGTCTGTATTAGCACGTTTTAGTAGTGGGTAAAATATGGGGATTGGGTTGGCAGGAACCACTGCTGGGACTTGAACCTGTGACCTTCTGAGCCCACCGGCTGTGTGCACTGCACCACCGTGTTGCCACAGAGATGGTGCATTCCCTGGTGATACCATGACTGTTCGTCAGACAGGACCTGTCTGTTGAAGTGCATGGTACCCACTTACACAGGGCTAGGCCATGGTCTGCTCTGGGCAGCTGCCACTGCCCCCTCCACCACCAGTACCCCTCTGCCACCCTGCTGACATGCCCTTCTGCTGGTGGTGCTGGTGGAGCGCAGTCTCAGGCCATCCAGTGTGTGGGTAGGCGGCTGCCTATGGTGCGGGTTCTGGGGTAGGGGTGCCTGCATAGCTGTCCACGCTTCCCCCAAGCACCGCCTGGCAATGTTCTGTGCTCTTGGGGGAACCTGCTGGGTACTATCCCCTGTGACATTGTGGGGAGCGCACTCGTGCCCATGTTGGGCCCTCATCAGTTGCTGTCTGGCTGCACTACTGTTTCAGCATTCCTATGGGCTACCTAGGCATCACCCTAGTCCGCACTGTGGCCCAGCTGCACCACAGCATGTGTCGCCTGCAGCCGTCTGTGTCCCCTTTTCAAGCATCTGTCCAGTTGCCCGTTCCGACATGCCCGCCCTGCTGTTGTGGAACATGTGCACGCCATAGGAAACCTGCCCAATGGAGAGGGAAAACCCTGCTCAGCGCAATTTCACTGTGGGCTCATTCACCTTGTATGGGGACGGAGCATAGACCCTTCCAAAATTCATATCTTTTTTTTGGAGCTTTCTCGGGGGGGGGGGGGGGGGGTTGATGTTTCCCATTACTTTCATATTGGTCAGCTTGGTTATGTTTTTATTACATTTTCTTCTGTTCATTTTCAATGTTTATTTGCCGTTTTGTTCCGTGCACATGTATCACACTTCTCACTTTTTTTAGGTTTCCCTGGTTTTGCTGTACATTGCTGACGGAAATGGGTTTTTTTCCGTTTAAATCAGCTCTAACACCAGGGTTTCACTGGTGTTAGTTTTCAGCCTCACATTTCACAGCGTTAGTGTGCAGGGAGCCTCTCCCCTCCCACTCTCCGCCCATTGACCCTCTCTCTCCGCCCCTGGGGAGCCTTCCTCCGCCCTCTGGGAGCCTTTTTCCGCCCTCAGCGCTCATTTGCGCCGCTGCACGCGTTATCGCGCGATAAGGTACCTTATCGCCCGATAACGCGCCTTCATCGGGCGATAAAGTACCTTATCGCGCGATAACTTGGAAGAGCGCACGTTAAGACGGTTTAGTAAACATACCCCTTTGTTTGTTTAAATTATCATGAGAAATGTAATAGCTTAGTTAATGGTTCCTTAAATCAGAACTATCCTCTGACCTAATAAAGTCTGGGTTATATAGATGGCACTATGTACCTTTAGTTAAAAAGGGAAGGGCATATTCCTAAGAAGCATTTCTGGTCTGTTCATGCTGGTATTTTAAAACGGCTTTACTGTCATTATTATAGCTATTAGTGTGATTGTAGGTGCTGTTTGCAGTACATTATTTTTATTAGGTAATTATATTTTAAGAATACTTTTATTTATACTTTAATGCAATTTATGCATTTTTATATGGGTGTGCACTTGTTATTCTTTTAGATTTTACCTGATTTTTATTGTCTTGTATTTATTTTTGCAATTATGAATCTACAATGGTGATTTCAATGTGCCCTGTGGTGTCCAAGGGGTAGGTCTACTAAGACTGGCTAACAGTTAACCCGGGCTATCTGGAACTAGGTCCATTGAATAACATTGGACCTAGCTGCAGATAGCCTGGGTTAACAGCTAGCCCGGCTTCCTTTTTGTATCTCCAAACCCGTCCAGCTACACATGGGTTTTCTCCATCCACCAGCAGCTGAGGGCTGAACTTGACAGAATCTTGCTGTGTTTGTATAAGAGCTCCCCCTTCAGCTTGCAGGATTCAGTCTTTCAGTCCTCAGCAGCTGAGGAGGAACCTATCCATAGTGGTTTCCCTGAGGTACCTCCTATCCGGGGCTATGGTAGCTTGTTAGTGTGAGGATCAGGCTAGCCTTGGGGCAACAGTTAATTTTCATGGGGGGGGGGAGGTAGCTTTGGTTCTAGTCTGACAGTGACTGGGCAACGAAGGGCTGAGCGGTTGTTAGCAGCAGCCAGGTGAATCAACCTGGGAGCATCAGGTTCCCTTCCCCTGATGCCAGCTCAAGTTCAGGTCTGCAAGCAGCAGATGTGCTGGTGAAGGAGTGTGTACAGCCCAAGGGAGTCTTACGCACCTGCTAGCAGTGAGTGCCTGGATTGCCTCCTCTCCTCCCCCCTCCCCCCCGCTGCCGTTGCTCCTGTTTCTGTCATCGGACCACTGAATGCTGCTGCAGGAAATGGGTAGTGAGTGCACAGCGGCTGGCAGCTGTTCTCTCCTCCTCCCACCGGGGTTTTGAGTTGGGCAGCACGGTTCCTGGTGAGAAATTTTTCAGTTGGGCGGTGAGCGGGCGTGGTGGCGTCTTGCTCGCTCTCTGAGTTGGGGATTTGCTGCTTCTGTTCGAGGCTTGGCAGGTCCCTCGAATTGATCACCACGCCAACAATGAAAGCACTGGGGAAGGCAGAAGGTGCAGAACAGGCCCACATGGGGGCTACGATTCTGGTGGGAAACGCGGCCATTTTAGGTAGCCCTTCTCCCCTCATGCAGTAAAGCGCAGGAAGAGTAAAATGAAAGCCAGAGGGGAAAACCTGCTTCTTCCCTAGCGGGGAAGAAGTTGCAAAGAGAGTGTGGGCCATCTGGCCAGGCTTTGGAGGAGGTTTTCTCGCCGGATTTTATTCTGGCTTTGCATAAGGCTTATTGTTTTAAAACCAACAATCCCCTCCACCATTCACTATTAACTTTTGTCGGGCATAAACCAAGCGAGAGACAAACCCACTCTGCCACTCACAAATGGTACATGCCCCTTTTTTGATTAAATGCAAATCATTTACATCGTGAGTTTTTTCATCGTGATTTAAAATCAGCCAAAAGAGCAAGTCACACTTAACTTATCCACCGCACGACGTGCAAGTTTCGGGGCAGCCGCCCCTGTATCAAGTGCCTCCAAGGAAAATGCAGTGTGTATGCTCACCTGCACGTAACTGATAAAAAACGCCGACTTGATTGCCGGTGAAGTAGAGGAAAGACTCTCAGGATTGGCTGACAAACGTCCCGCCTACTTACTCAAAACCAATCACTTAAAGGAGGGAACCCCAACCAAAACTAGGGTCTCCATAGTGAAAGGTGGAATACCAAAATGTCAAAATATCAAAGTCCCAACCAGTCAATGTCCCGATTCAGGCCACCCGGAGCAACTGTATGTAAATTGAAAATCCAACGTTGTTCCAATCTTCGCAACCGGGTAGTGCGGTCCCCACCGCGAGGGTCTAAGGGAACATGATCTATCACAGTCCATTTCAACTCCTCAAAGGAATGATGTAAATCCAAACAGTGCTTTACTATTGGAGCTGTCAAAACTTCCTGCCGCAGACGTGAGGCATGCTCTCCCAAATGAATCTTAACCAGCCGGGTTGTGCTCCCTATATAACGTAAGGGGCAAGGACATTCCAAAAAATACACCACAAATTGAGATGTACAGGAGGTCTGCCATCGACGAAAATAACGGCGGGGCAATGATAAATCAGACCATGACGATCCCGAAATCGTAGCAGAACAATACATACAATTATTGCATGCTGTATGAAAACCCGATTGGGTCCCCGGACAGACAGGTCTGTCCACCAACGTTGCAGATTTTACCAGCTGATCCCGTAGATTACTTCCCCGGGAGAACGTGATCCGTAATGGCTTATTGAAACAAGGAGTTAGAGAAAAAATTGGCCAGTGCTTCTTAAGGATATGAGTCACCTCCCGTGAATGGCACATGTATGGTAATATACCAGTCAACGTATCAGTCGAAGGCCCAGTGAGATCCTCACCAGATCTTTGAGGCGGGGGCAACACAGATATATCAGTATCCAAAAACCACTCCCGATGGGAGTATAAAGCCCTATGGTAAGCATGGGAAATAACGGACTTTGGGTAACCCCTATCCATGAGACGGTTCCACAAATCCATCGCATGAAATTTAAACTGAGCAATAGAGGTACAAAGACGCCGTATCCGTAAAAATTGGCCATACGGTAAACCTTTTCGAAGGGGTTCCGGATGGAAACTATTGTATTTCAGTAAACAATTCCGCTGAACCGGTTTGCGATATAATGTTGTCAACAACGAGGCGTCCTCCCAGTAGACCATCATATCCAAAAAATCCAAGCGGTCCAAGGCAACATGGGCAGTGAACTGGATCCGAGATTTTAAAGTCCCAAGCCAACTAATGAACTCATTCAAGGAGGTGGTGTCAGATGTCCAAACAAAGAAGATGTCATCCAAAAAACGTTTCCAAAGGGCCACATTTGCAAAATGATGAGAAGGATATATATAACATTCCTCAATGTCTGCCATGCCACTTTTTTATTTGAGGGAGAGTTTTTTCAACAAAAAATAACTTTTTTATTTGAGGGAGAGTTTTTTTCAACAAATTCATGGGATAGCAATGGTGGCCACGGTGGCGCCTTCGATAGCCACGTTGTACATGGCAGACATTGAGGAATGTTATATATATCCTTCTCATCATTTTGCAAATGTGGCCCTTTGGAAACGTTTTTTGGATGACATCTTCTTTGTTTGGACATCTGACGCCACCTCTTTGAATGAGTTCATTAGTTGGCTTGGGACTTTAAAATCTCGGATCCAGTTCACTGCCCATATTGCCTTGGACCGTTTGGATTTTTTGGATATGGTGGTCTACCGGGAGGACACCTCGTTGTTGACAACATTATATCGCAAACCGGTTCAGCGGAATTGTTTACTGAAATACAATAGTTTCCATCCGGAACCCCTTCGAAAAGGTTTACCTTATGGCCAATTTTTACGGATACGGCGTCTTTGTACCTCTATTGCTCAGTTTAAATTTCATGCGATGGATTTGTGGAACCGTCTCATGGATAGGGGTTACCCAAAGTCCGTTATTTCCCATGCTTACCGTAGGGCTTTATACTCCCATCGGGAGTGGTTTTTGGATACTGATATATCTGTGTTGCCCCCGCCTCAAAGATCTGGTGAGGATCTCACTGGGCCTTCGACTGATACGTTGACTGGTATATTACCATACATGTGCCATTCACGGGAGGTGACTCATATCCTTAAGAAGCACTGGCCAATTTTTTCTCTAACTCCTTGTTTCAATAAGCCATTATGGATCACGTTCTCCCGGGGACGTAATCTACGGGATCAGCTGGTAAAATCTGCAATGTTGGTGGACAGACCTGTCTGTCCGGGGACCCAATCGGGTTTTCATATAGCATGCAATAATTGTATGTATTGTTCTGCTACGATTTCGGGATCGTCATGGTCTGATTTATCATCGCCCCGCCGTTATTTTCGTCGATGGCAGACCTCTTGTACATCTCAATTTGTGGTGTATTTTTTGGAATGTCCTTGCCCCTTATGTTATATAGGGAGCACAACCTGGCTGGTTAAGATTCGTTTGGGAGAGCATGCCTCACGTCTGCGGCAGGAAGTTTTGACAGCTCCAATAGTAAAGCACTGTTTGGATTTACATCATTCCTTTGAGGAGTTGAAATGGACTGTGATAGATCATGTTCCCTTAGACCCTCGCGGTGGGGACCGCACTACCCGTTTGCGAAGATTGGAACAACGTTGGATTTTCAATTTACATACAGTTGCTCCGGGTGGCCTGAATCGGGACATTGACTGGTTGGGACTTTGATATTTTGACATTTTGGTATTCCACCTTTCACTATGGAAACCCTAGTTTTGGTTGGGGTTCCCTCCTTTAAGTGATTGGTTTTGAGTAAGTAGGCGGGACTTTTGTCAGCCAATCCTGAGAGTCTTTCCTCTACTTCACCGGCAATCAAGTCGGCGTTTTTTATCAGTTACGTGCAGGTGAGCATACACACTGCATTTTCCTTGCAGGCACTTGATACAGGGGCAGCTGCCCCGAAACATGCACGTCATGCGGTGGATAAGTTAAGTGTGACTTGCTGTTTTGGCTGATTTTAAATCACGATGAAAAAACTCACGATGTAAATGATTTGCATTTAATCAAAAAAAGGGGCATGTACCATTTGTGAGTGGCAGAGTGCGTTTGTCTCTCGCTTGGTTTATGCCCGACAAAAGTTAATAGTGAATGGTGGAGGGGATTGTTAGTATTCCTTTTTCTGTGGTTCATTATTTGAATACTTTTTTCGGGTGTTTGTTATTTTTTATTGTTTTAAAAGGCAGTAGGCTGGGTCTTCAGAGACAGTTTCAGTTCTCCCATCGGGGGAAGATGATGCCTTTTCCCCCCGCTCTATGGATAAAGACCCAGATTTGACACCCCAGTTGTGACAGCCCCTGGGGGAGTCGGGGGACTGACGGACTCTGGGATCCCCATGATTGCATGCCTCTGAGGAATTGGGGGAAGGGCCTTCAAATCTCTGGGAGCATCTGGGAACCAAAGATAGGGATCTGTCCACAGGGTAAGACGTCACAGTTCTGCGCGTCTTCCATCAGAAGGAGCTAGCGGTCCTTATCAGGCAGTCCTTAGCGGCCCTTAATATGCAACCTCCCTCAGAGGTGGCGGAAGACTCGCTGGAGGACCCTCTGCTGCAAGGGTTCAAAGGCGAGCAGCTCTGTTTTCTGGTTCACTGGATGATTAAGAAGATGATAGAATGGGAGTGTCCAGAGGCAAGTCTAAGAGGCTACAGGGCGATGGCTCGTCTCTACCCCGTCCCGCAGGAGGAGCGGGACCTGTTCAAGATACCAAAGGTGAATGCTCTCATTTTGGCGGTCACAAAAAAGACCACCATTCTGGTTGAAGGGTGGGCCGCTCTGAAGAACCTTCAGGATCAAAAGCTGGAGTCTCTCCTGAGGCTGGCTTTTGACTCTAATGTGCTCTCTCTGCAAGCATCCATTTGCGGAGCATATGTCTCCAGAGTGTCCGTATGTTGGCTGCAAGGACTTCCCCCTGCAGACCTCGAGGGCATGGAGGAGGACCAGGCCAAGTTGGAGTCGGCATCCTCATTCATGGCAGATGCCTGTTATGACTTGCTTCGGGCTTCAGTGAAGTCCATGGCCTATATTGTGGCTGTGCACTGATTCCTGTGGCTATGCAATTGGACGGCGGATGCAGCCTCCAAGTTAAGGCTCAGTAAGCTTCCATTTAAGGGGAAGTTGCTGTTTGGGGAGGCACTAGATAAGCTCGTTAAAGACCTCGGGGACTCCAAAGGCGGGAGGCTACCCAAAGTACCACAGACAGGGAGGTCCTCAGAGAGGACAGTCCAGAGATTTTAAGCGGTTTCTCTCCACATGTTTTGTCCCCTATCAGAGGGGGCAGTATGGGGCTTGGGCGCAGCCTTTTCAGGGTTTTAGAGGAGCGGCTTGTGGCACCTTTGCCAGCTTGCAGCTCCCAGGAAAGAAGCCACAATGATGCCAGGCAGGTCCAGCTGGAGGTAGCTATCGGAGGTCGGCTGCAGCAGTTTTACCTCGCCTGGACCAAGGTTACCTCCGACTAGTGGGTCTTGGAGATAATTCAAGAGGGCTATGCACTGGAGTTTGCCCGACCCCGGCTGACGCCTTTGTTATTTCCCCATGTAATGCTCCGGGCAAAGTAGAGACTGTGCAGTCCACACTGCAGCAGCTTCTGCAGCTGAAGGCGGTGGAACCGGTTCCACCAGGCCAGTGTGGGTCCGGTCGTTACTCCATTTATTTTGTGGTCCCCAAAAACAGGGGGTGGAGGCGTCTTTTGCCCTATCCTTGATCTGAAGCAGGTCAATTGCGCACTTCGGGTACCACACTTCAGAATGGAAACCCTACGATTTGTTATTCTGGCAGTGAGACAGGGCGAATTCTTGTCCACTCTGGATCTGTCAGAGGCCTATCTCCACATTCCCATTGGCTGGACCATTACAAGTACCAGCGGTTTGCGGTCCCTGGTGGTCATTTTCAGTTCAGGGCATTGCCCTTTGGGCTGGCCACAGCTCCTTTACCAAAGTCACGGTGGTGGCGGCAGCAACTCGGAGGCAAGAAGAAATTCTAGTACATCCATATCTGGACAATTGGCTTATCCAGGCAAAGTCGGAAGCCAATGGAGTGGCAGTCTCCCGGCGGGTGGTGGAGATGCTGCAGCACCTTGGCTGGATGGTCAACTTAGACAAGAATCAGCTACAGCCGGTGCAGTGGCTGGTTTACCTTGGGGCGCAGTTCGACACCCAAGTTGGCATTGTGTCACTGCTGGAGGGGAAAGTGATTCGGCTTCACGCACAGATAAGAAACTTGCTGAAGCGCAAAGCACCAGCCACATGGTTTTATCTGCAGTTACTCAGCTCAGTGGCGGCACCCTTAGACTTTGTGCTTGGGTGTGGATGCACATGAGGCCCCTACAAAAGGCCTTACTGTCCAGCTGGTCCCTACAACATCAGTCACTGTCTCAGAAAGTCCCGTGCCCGGTTCAGGCGAATCACAGTCTAGACTGGTGGCTCAGGCCCGAAAAGATCACAGCAGGGCTCCTGCTGGAGCAGCCACAGTGGATCTTAGTGACGATGGATGCCAGTCTGACAGGATGGTGAGCGCATTGTCTGTTGCAAGTATTTGTTGTTTTCTATTATCCCTTGTAGTGAAAGCTGTTATATAAATCCCTTTAGGCGTGTTTACAGTTACGGTTTGAAAGTCTGGTATGTTGCCTTTTTATGTATTATTAGTTTTTAAACGGGTTTTTTCACACCTTTTTTATTATATCTATATTTTATATCATTATATAATTTTTTAAAATTTGTATATATTTTCATTTTTATGTTTTTACTATGGGGTAGATTCTGAACCGTGTTTAGCGGGGATGGATGTCCAGTTTAAACATCCATCCCCGCTAAATGCCTGGAACCGTATTCCCTACACAAAGCTTCCCGCACGTATATAGGAGATGTGCAGGGAGCTCTGGATGGGGAGGTGGGCAGGGGCGGCGATAGGGAAGAGAGTGGGTGGGCTGGGGACGGGGCACTCAATCCGGATGTTCAGGGCCAATTCCAGTCATGGTCTTGTACGTCCGGGTTCACCAGGATAGATGGCGGACTTATTCCACCTCAGAGGTGGAATAAGTCCCCCTGGATGGTGGGACTGTCAGCAGCCGGGCCGGTAAGCAGAGTAAAGTAATACAGGGGGTTCCCTGCAGCCCAACCTTGGCCATGGTAGGCTCAATCAGGGGTTGGGCTGCAGAGAATGAAGAAAGTCGGGATCCGCCGGTGATCGCGGTTCCTGCATGGAGCCGCGGTAGCATGGCAACGGGACACCATGCCACTGCCATTCCATACAAGAGTCTGTCTGGGCTAGTCAGGTAAGTGTCAGGGCACATCCTGGATGTCCTGGCCTTATGCTGTGATTCTGTTCTCGCAGGGCCATTTAGACCTCACGGGAGCAGAATCAGGTGCATCCCTGGGCTGTCCAGATGGCATGGGGACGCACATCTCAGAATTGGCCTCCACATGTGTATGACATTGATATTTCTTATTAACTTCAATCCTTTGCTGATTTTTATGTTTGTTTGTTGCTATCATTGTAGATCCCTGATGAAGGCTTAACTGCTGAAACATGGCCAACTCGGGCTTTCTGAAATAAAGATTTTTTGTATACAAGGCCTTCCATTCCTCTTTTGTGTGCCTTTTGGGAAGTCACTGCAGTAGACTACTTCTTGTAAATAGAATGTAAAACCAGGAATCATTCTTAAATTCTGTGTCTACCAAAAGGCTGAAAAATGAGTCACAGTACCAGATAATGAGAGAGCTAACCTAGCTGCAGAGGAATTATTGCGCTCTTTCTTTGAATTGTATTGATTGAAAAGCTATTTTTCCACTGAGAGCACACATCACAAGAACCATTTTAAATTTGAGTGCATGTTCAGGCATCATAACAGCAGACTAAGACTTTATGTATTATAGTTGACTTCCTGTGTACCTTTGAAGATAAGAACATAAGATATGCCATACTGGGTCAGACCAAGGTCCATCAAACCCAGTATCCTGTTTCCAACAGTAGCCAATCTAGGTCATACATTCCTAGCAGTTTCCCCAAAAGACACAGGTTCCACAATGCTTATATTGGGTCAAGCAGTGATATCCTGGGCCCCTTTTTAATAATGGTTTATGGACCTTTCCTCCGGGAACTTGTCCAAACCTTTTTAAACCCAGCTGCATTAACAGCTTTTACTACATCCTCTGGCAATGTAACAGGAAAACGAGTGAAGAAAGAAATACCCAGGAGTCTCTATTAGGAAGCAAGCCTTGATTTAATGTGTACACAGGCTCAGAGAAATAATTTTCAAAGTCTGAGCCATGCCCAGAGGGCTCATTCAAACTAAATAAAACATTCTTAACAGAGTGAAAGCACCAAATAACAAAGAAAAGCTGAAAGAGCATGCCTGTGTCGGCACCAAGGGGGGTGTATTCTTTTCACACAGCGAAGGGAGAGAGATAGATGTCTCATTAAACCCCTTCAGTTCTCAGCCCTGCCTGGATTTCTACCTCATTCCCCCCTTTTTAAAGAAAAATTTGCCTTCATAATGAAGGAGGCCAATTTTCTTATATGAGTTGATCTGACTGTGGAAGGGATTTGTAGTTGCACACCGCCATCACATGGACCGCAGTTTTCCGCTCCATCATAGTCTCAATGGTGGAGGTAAGAAATCGCAGAAGGACAGGAAGATAACATGGCAGAATAAGACATACTAAAAGAATAAGTACAACCCCTGCCACTAGGGTTTTAAGTCCACCCAACCAATTGAACCATCCCTCTAACCACCCAGTACCCGTGGAAGGGGAAACAATGTGATTGGCCAGGTTACACAAGTCCTGAATAGAGCGTTCAATGGAAACACTCTCATCAGTGAGATTAAAACAACACATACCCTCAAATTCCTCACAGTCATGATTTAGGCGTAGGAGCAGAAAATCAATGGTCATTCTATTCTGCAGAATCGCCGTCCGCAGACCGGACATTTCATGATTCATTGTAGCTAAAATGGTTGAGGTAAGATTAATGGATTTGGCCAACGAACAAGCAATACGGCTTACTTCCATAGCATTGTGTAAGGCTAATGCAGGTGCTCCTACAATGGATATTGCCAGTCCCAGGGCTGTCTCATCACTATACAGTTCTACATTGGAGTTACAGTTAGGGAGCATAGGCTTTGATCTGGGATAGCGTGTGCGGGAACTAACAGTTCTGGGAGTATGAGAGAAAGCAGCAGTAGTTAGTCTACCAAAAATGCAAGGCCCACCCATAGCATTTACGGGAACATAAGTATAAGCATTCTGACCACATAACAAGAACCATCCTAAAGGAAGATACATTTCTGAGTAAGCATAAGATACCTTCGTAATGAATTTGCATGATAAAGCAGTGTTAGACAAATTAAAAACCCCTTTAGTTGCATTTACAAAAATAAAGCAATCTGTGGCTTCAAGCGTGGAGACAACCTGTAAGGAGAAAGGGATCTTGTTAAAATAGGCTGAGGAAGGACGGGAACCCCCGATAAAGTAAAAAAAAAAATGTAGAAAATGTTAGCTTTAGCTATTTGCAGTTCAAGTTATGCAGTATAGTAGACTTCTGCATTTCACACAGATTAGTAGGTACAGCACTAAGGCACATTGATAGGAATGCTCCAGCTTGCGACGAGCTGCGTACACAAAAGTCCGAAGTATTCAAAGCAGTCCTGGCAAGTAATATTGCCATGTTTATAGTTCCTGAGGCTAACAAGGGAAGGCCCCACGCGAATGCCAGAACAAAAGTCAGCATGAGCAAACGCATGTTGATCATGGAGCTGATGTTCCACTACACCTTTGTCTCTTAGCAGTATCTGAAGATGACTCCTCAAGCTTCCGCCATGCGTAGACTAGCCGGCTTCCAGTGTGTGGCTAGCGCAGGGCTCCATCGTCTGCCGATTCTCTGGTCCTCCGCAGTGTGAGACGTAAGGGATCCTGAGAATGTTCGTGCGCCGTCCACTTATCATCTAGGTCAGGAGCAGCATTCTTGAGACGAGCATGATGAATCCATGGGGTAACCTCTGCGACCTTGACTGCGGTTGGTGTGGCCAGGAGAACTGTGTAAGGACCTCTCCAGGTAGGGCACAGTGGTTCACGTTTCCATTCCTTAATCAACACCCGATCTCCCTGCTGGTGGGGGTGGAGCGGCTCTGACAAAGAGATAGGCAGTTGCTCTAATGAGGTAGAAATCCAGGCAGGGCTGAGAACTGAAGGGGTTAATGAGACATCTCTCCCTTCGCTGTGTGAAAAGAATACACCCCCCTTGGTGACGACACATGCATGCTCTTTCAGCTTTTCTTTGTTACTCGGTGCTCTTACTCTGTTCGCTAGAGATAACACTGTATTAGAAATGTGACCAATCATGAAGAAAATGCTGTGATAAACTGATAAGAATGTTTATAAAGTTTGAATGAGCCCTCTGGGCAGGGCTCAGACTTTGAAAATTAATTCTCTGAGCCTGTGTACACATTAAATCAAGGCTTGCTTCCTAATAGAGACTCCTGGGTATTTCTTTCTTCACTCGTTTTCCTGTTACAGTAACAAATTCCAGAGTTTCATTACACATTGAGTGAAAAAATATTTTTGTTTATTTATCTTAAATAGCTTACCCTGTAGCTTCATTGCATGTTCCCTAGTCATTCTATATTCTGAAGACATAAACAATCAATCTACATTTACCAGTTCCACTCCGTTCATTAATTTATAGACTTCTATCATATCTCCCCTTAGCCGTCTCTTTTCCAGGATAAAGAGCCCTAACCTTTTTAGCCTTTCTTCATTGGGGTATTCTTCCATCCCCTTTACCATTTTGGTGTCTCTTCTCTGAAACTTTTCTAATAATGCTATATCCTTTTTAAGATACGGCGACCAGAATTGCACACAGTATTCAAGGTGCGGTCACACCATGGAACGATACAGAGGCATTATAATATCCTTTGTTTTATTTCTATTCCTTTCCTTATGATACTTAGCATTCTATTTGCTCTTTTGGCCGCCACTGCTGCACACTGGGCGGATGGTTTTAACATGTTAGCCACAGTGACGCCTAAATATTTTTCCAGGGTGGTAGTTCCTAATGCGGAACCTTGCATCGTGTAACCATAGTTTGGGTTGTTCTTCCCTAGGTGCATAACTTTGCACTTGTCCACATTAAATTTCATCTGCCATTTTGATGCCCAGTCTTCCAATTTATCAAGATCCTCTTGCAATTTTCCACTATCCTCATGGGTAGTTTTGTGTCATCTGCAAATTTGATAACCTCACTCGTTATTACCTTTTCCAGGTCATTTATGAATATGTCAAAAAGCAGCGGACCCACCACAGATCCCTGGGGTACACCACTATTCACCTTTCTCCATTGGAAAAATTGGCCATTTAGCCCTACCCTTTGCTTTCTATCTTTTAACCAGTTCCTGATCCACAATAGTACACTGCCTCCTGTCCCATGACTCTTTAGTTTTGCCAAATGTCTCTAATGAGGGACCTTGTCAAAGGCTTTCTGAAAGTCCAAATACACTATATCAGCCGACTCACCTTTGTCTACCTCAGAGGTGGGCAATTCCGGTCCTGGAGGGCCGCAGACCAGTCAGGTTTTCATGATGTCCCTAATGAATATTCATGGACCTATTTCCATACAATGGAAGGCAGTGGATGCAAATAGATCTCATGAATATTCATTAGGGACATCATGAAAACCTGACTGGTCTGCGGCCCTCCAGGACCGGAATTGCCCACCCCTGGTCTACCTGTTTATTCATACCTTCAAAAAAACATAACAGATTAGTAAGACAAGATCTTCCTTGTCTAAAGCCATGTTGGCTGTCTCCCATTAAGTCATGACTATCTACTATCAACAGCTGCAGAAGAGAATGAAATTGAAGAGTTCTATGAACAAGTACAAGCTGAAATTGACAGAACATGCAAACAGGATATCCTGATAGTCATGGGTGACTGGAACGCAAAAGTTGGCAACAAGAAGGCAAAGTAGTTGGAAAATATGGACTTGGCAACAGAAATGAAGCTGGAGAAAGACTGATAGAATTCTGCAAGATCAATAATCTATTCATCTCAAACACCTTCTTCCAGCAACACAAGCGGCGACTGTACACATGGACTTCACCCAATGGATTGTATAAAAATCAAATTGACTACATCTGTGGAAGTCAACGATGGAAAAGCTCTATAACATCAACAAAGACAAAACCTGGAGCTGACTGTGGTACAGATCATCAACTACTAGTATGCAAACTCAAGCTAAAGTTGAAAAAGAGCAAACCACTCATGAATGCAGCAAAATATGACCTTGAGAATATACCACTGGAATTTAAAGACTGCCTGCAAAATCGATTTGCTGCTTTAGATACAAATGACAGAGTCCGGAAGAGTTATGGAATGACATCAAGAAGGTTGTGTTGGAAGAAAGCGAGAAGTCTCTACAAAAGATGAAAAAGCAAAAACGGCCAAAATGGATGACGGAAGAAACTCTGAAAATTGCCCAGAAACCCGGAGAAGCTAAAGCCAGAGGAGAAAGAAAGACAATCGCAGAACTCAACAGAGATTTCCAACGTGCAGCAAGACAGGACAAGGAAAAGTACTACAATGACACTTGCAAGGAAATAGAAGCAGAAACTATTAGAGGAAGAACAAGATCGACTTTCCTAAAGCTACGAGAGTTAAAGAAAAAGTTCCAGCCTCGAATTGGAATGTTACAAGATGCTCAAGGTTCTATGTTGAATGATGCTGAGAAGATCAAGAAAAGGTGGAAGGAATATACAGAGTTTTTATATGATAAAGATCAAGTGGACCAACAGCCGTTTCAACCTGTACCTTATGATCGGGAACCATTGGTGATGAAAGAGGAAGTTGAAGCAGCATTGAAAGCCTTATCAAAGAACAAAGCACCAGGCATCGATAGCATTCCTATAGAAGTATTGCAGCAATCTGATGCAGCTGTTACCATACTTACAAGGCTCTGCCAAGAAATATGGAAGACAACATCATGGCCAACTGACTGGAAAAGATCTGTGTTTATACCAATACTAAAGAAAGGTGATCCAACTGACTGTGGAAATTATCGAACAATCGCTCTGATCCCACATGCCAGTAAGATTCTTCTGAAGATTATTCAAAAGAGACTACAACCATACCTGGAACAAGAACTACCTGAAGTGCAAGCAGGGTTCAGGAAAGGGCGAGGAATGAGAGACATCATTGCGGATGTGAGATGGATCCTTGAAAAGACTAAAGAATACCAAAAGGATATCTATTTGTGCTTTATCGACTATAGCAAGGCTTTTGACTGTGTAAACCATGAGAAACTCTGGGCCACATTAAGAAGCATGGGTATACCAGAACACCTGATCGTTCTCTTGCGCAATCTGTACATTGATCAAGAAGCAACAGTTCGAACGGAACAAGGAGAAACAGAATGGTTTAAAATAAGCAAAGGTGTAAGACAAGGCTGCATACTTTCCCCCTACCTGTTTAATTTATATGTAGAACAAATCATCAGAGAAGCAGGATTGTATGAAGACAACAGAAGTGTGAAGATTGGTGGAAGACTCATCAACAACCTTCGCTATGCTGATGATACTACATTACTGGCTGAAAGTGAAGATGATCTGAAACATTTGCTTCTCACAATCAAAGAACATAGTCTAAAAATGGGCCTGCACCTTAATGTAAAGAAGACAAAGATCATGACAACTGGCATAATCAACAGGTTCATCGTTGAAGGAGAAGAAATTGAAATTGTGAACAACTTTAACCTACTTGGATCAACTATCAATAAAGAAGCAACAAGCAGTCAAGAAATCAAATGACGCATTACTCTTGGCAGAATGGCTATGAAAGACCTAGATAAGATTCTCAAGAGCAGAGATGTCTCTCTCCATACAAAGATTCGACTTGTTCAAACCATGGTATTTTCAATAACATCATATGGATGTGAAAGCTGGACAGTGAAAAAGACAGACAGGAAGAAAATTGATGCCTTTGAATTATGGTGCTTGCAGCGAATATTGTGTATACCATGGACTGCCCGAAGAACAAACCAGTCGGTACTAGAAGAGATCAAACCTAAGCTTTCTTTAGACGCTCAGATGACAAGACTTCGACTTTCATACTTTGGACACATCATGCGAAGAGAGAGATCGTTAGAGAAAGACATCATGCTTGGCAAGATAGAAAGTCAATGCAAAAGAGGAAGGCCAGCAATGAGATGGATCGATACAATAACAGCAGCTATGGGTACCAGTCTGTCAACAATGAGCCGCCTGACTGAAGACCGAACACAATTTAGGATAGCTATCCAGAGGGTCGCCATGAGTCGACTCCGACTCGACGGCACTTAACAACAACATCTACATGTTCAGCAATTTTGTTCTTTATGATGGTTTTTACCATGGTTTCTACCATGGTTTCTACCACGGATTCACAGTGGAATAGTCTCCCAGTGGAGGTGATAGAGATGAGGACAGTAACTGAATTAAAAAAAGCATGGGACAAACACAGAGGATCTCTAAAGGAAAAAAGGGGACTGTTGTAGTTGTTATGGAAGGACAGACTAAATAGGCCATGTGGTCTTTTTCTGTCGTCATAATTCTATGTTTCTATTTTTCCCGATACTGACGTCTATAGTTTCCCGGATCACCCCTGGAACCTTTTTAAAAATTGACGTTACATTGGCTATCCTCCAATATTCAGGTATTACAGATGATTTTAATGATAGTTCACAGATTACTAATAGCAGGTCTGCAATCTCATATTTCAGTTCTTTCAACACCCTCGGATGTGTACCATCCGGTCCAGGTGATTTGCTACTCTTCAGTTTATCAAATAGTTGTAATACATCTTCCTGATGTATTGATATTTCCTTCAATTCTTCCGCACCTTTAAATACCACTTCAATCATGGGTAACATCCCTACATCTTCCTCAGTAAAGACCGAAGCAAAGAATTCATTCAGTCTCTCTGCTATCGCCTTTTCGCCTCTTAGTGCCCCTTTAACCCCTCTATCATCTAATGGACCAACTGACTCTCTCACAGGTTTTTTGCCACAAATGTACTTGAAAAAGTCTTTATTATGCGTTTTTGCTTCTGCAGCAAGCTTCTTCTCAAATTCTCCCTTTGCCTGCCTTATCAGTGCCTTGCATTTAACTTGCCAGTGTTTGTGCTGTTTCCAGCTTTTGTCATTTGACTCTTTTTTCCATTTCCTGAAAGATGCTGTTTTGGCAACAACAGCCTCTCTGACCTCACTTTTAAACCATATTGAAAACGCACCAGCATCGGATTCTAGCACAGCCGTGGGAGCAAACGGAAATGCTCTTGTGGCAGTGTTGCTGCAGTCGGGTCGCTGGTGAGTTGGGAGGGGCCGGTTGGGGACAGGAAAGGGCTGCTTGAGAATGGGACTCTGCTGGTGGCAGAAAGACGGGCTGCTGGTGACTGAGAGTTGCTGGTGACAGAAAGAAGGGCTGCTGGTGAGTGGGGAAGCTGACTGGGGGCAGGAGAAGGACTGCTGGTGAATCAGAGGAGTTTCTGGGGACTGGAGATGGGATGTTGGTGAGTCAGGAAGGTTTCTGGGGGCTGGAGATGGGCTGCTGGTGAGCGAGGGGGTGGCTGAGGGCTAGAAGAGGGGGAGAAAACAGGGGGGACAAGGATGGGTTAGGGACAGAACTGTGATTGGAGCAAGAGAGCTAAGGAGGAAAAAGGCAGGAGAAATTTCAGGTCTAGAGGAGGAATTAAGCTTTATGATAGGGGAATTCTGCACAAATATTTACTAATAAAGCATGCAGAATTTTAAAATACCACATGCAGAATCTTCAATTTTTTTGCACAGAATTCCCCCAGGTGTAATATATATGAACATAGAAATTTCCATACTAATCAGACCAAAGGTCCATCAAGCCCAGTATCATGTTACCAGCAGAGGCCAATCAGGATTACAAGTACTTGTCAAGGTCCCAGTATGCGTGTATATATTTTTTTGTACATTGTGGTTTGCCAATATCCTAATGCATACTTCTTGTCACAGGAGCATATCTTTCATACAGGGGGAAAAGGATTCATGATTTGGATGTCTGCATACCCATTTTCAGATGTCCAGAGCATAAACAGAACTTCTAAAATGACCACCATGGATCATGTAGAAAAGGACTATCCCTTCTAATTGACTGATTCACTAAAAAGATGTGAATCAGTCAATTAGAAGGGATAGTCCTTTTCTACATGATCCATGGTGGTCATTTTAGAAGTTCTGTTTATGCTCTGGACATCTGAAAATGGGTATGCAGACATCCAAATCATGGAGACATCCCTGGAGCCATTTTACAAGACAGCTCTGGAGATGTCTCTGCACCGGGGATGCCTATTTTACATATGGGTATGCTAGGGGGCATATCCGAGACGTTCCAGAGACATGTGCACCTGTTTTCAGAAATGGCAGGCATGTCTCCACCTCCATCTAAGTCTATAACTGCTCCAGGGCATGATTAGGCACCCAAAAAGTGCTGATATTGCTTCAAAAGCATTTGGAGAATGTAGAGGAGATGGTACTCTAATTTTCTGAGTAATGTAAACAGTGATGAAGACACTTGATAAGAAGTGGGGATATCTTTCTTTCTTATCTTCTTTAAAAAAAAAACGTGAAAAGGAAAGTTCCAATATTTTCAGGCGCATTGACTACATGTTAGTCCTAGGCCTTCCATTTGTCTCTTGACACAATGGAAAAACCATACAGTGGCTTTAAGAAATGTTCCAAGTGTGGCGGTACTATCTCGGCCACCAACACCCATGGCTGGTGTCTAAAATGCCTAGGGCCTGATTGCCAACCGTCAGAATGTCCTCTCTACAAGAAGATGATGAAGAGAGGCCTGCAGAACCGAGCTGCAAAGCTGGGCACCTTCTTTGCCTCCAACGCTGTCTCTTTAGCATCAACGACCATTTTGGACCTAGTTCTTAGTGGAACACCAGATCTGGTGCAAGAGATAAGGGTGTTGGGGCCACTTGGCAATAGTAATCATAGCATGATCATGTTTGATTTAATTAATGGAGAAGGGATGGTAAGGAAATCCACAGTACTACCTTTTAACTTTCGAAAGGGAGACTATGATAAAATGAGGAAAATAATTAAGAAAAAACTAAAAGGAGCAGTTGCAAAGGTTGAAGGTTTATATCAAGCTTGGGTGTTGTTTAAAAATACTGCCGCCGACGGAGCAACACCCCCCCACCGTGCTCCTGCCCAATCGGGGCAGTGGGAGAGCAGGAGGAAAGCGGCCCGCCTCCATAAAAGCGGCGTCCCTCGCCTCCGGAGGGAGCCGCTGCTGCCGCCGACGGAGCAACACCCCCCCCACCCCCACCGTGCTCCTGCCCAATCGGGGCAGTGGGAGAGCAGGAGGAAAGCGGCCCGCCTCCATAAAAGCGGCGTCCCTCGCCTCCGGAGGGAGCCGCTGCTGCCGCCGACGGAGCAACACCCCCCCACCGTGCTCCTGCCCAATCGGGGCAGTGGGAGAGCAGGAGGAAAGCGGCCCGCCTCCATAAAAGCGGCGTCCCTCGCCTCCGGAGGGAGCCGCTGCTGCCGCCGACGGAGCAACACCCCCCCCCACCGTGCTCCTGCCCAATCGGGGCAGTGGGAGAGCAGGAGGAAAGCGGCCCGCCTCCATAAAAGCGGTGTCCCTTGCCTCCGGAGGGAGCCGCTGCTGCCGCCGACGGAGCAACACCCCCCCACCGTGCTCCTGCCCAATCGGGGCAGTGGGAGAGCAGGAGGAAAGCGGCCCGCCTCCATAAAAGCGGCGTCCCTCACGGGCGCGCCCGCGCCTGGCGGGCCCGCGCCTGAGGGCCTCGCCAGAGGGCCCTTTGGCGTGGCCCTTAGGCGCGGCACAGAGGCGCAGCACAGAGCGGAACCCAACAAGGAGCAGACGGAAGCGAAGGACATCAGAACCGCAAGTAGAACTCTCACAGTACATCACACATTCCCCACCACCACACTCTCACCTACACTACACACACCCCAATAGATCCGGCTCGCCCTCCACGGGACAGGCTCCCTCCACGGGACAGGCTCCCGCACCAAGACGCCCTACACAGATCCGGCTCGCCCTCCACGGGACAGGCTCCCTCCACGGGACAGGCTCCCGCACCAAGACGCCCTACACAGATCCGGCTCGCCCTCCACGGGACAGGCTCCCTCCACGGGACAGGCTCCCGCACCAAGACGCCCTACACAGATCCGGCTCTCCCTCCACGGGACAGGCTCCCTCCACGGGACAGGCTCCCGCACCAAGACGCCCTACACAGATCCGGCTCGCCCTCCACGGGACAGGCTCCCTCCACGGGACAGGCTCCCGCACCAAGACGCCCTACACAGATCCGGCTCGCCCTCCACGGGACAGGCTCCCCCCACGGGACAGGCTATCGCACCAAATACAGAGCTCACCAAACAGACTACAGAAGAAGACTTAAGAATACAGGCATCACCATATCAGAACATCACAAAAAACCAACATGCACGCCACATACTTCCTCCCACTCTACCTACTCATCACACAACTCCTCCCACCAGCCACACACCTCCACTACCCACAAGCAAACACAACATGGCACCCACCAACCGTGTGGCCATACTTAGAACCTCAGTGCACATACAAAGAGACACTCGGAACCTCCCAGGCAAAGCGACCAAACAGACACAAATCAAACCCCCACGCCTGCACAAAGGAAGCACATGTAACAGCAACCTCCTCAACACAGACAACAACGATTGAGCTCATAAATGCCAGATCCGTCTGCAACAAGATTCACACTCTTGTAGATCACATTGAAGAGCGACAGCCCGACATAATATGCATCACAGAAACATGGCTCAACCCGACTGACAATGTACTACTCAACCAACTAGTACCGGACAACTACTCAGCATACAACTGCCCGCGCACCCACAAGCGTGGAGGAGGAGTTTTGATAATAGCAAAAACGAAACTAAAGTTCAAGACACAGAGCCTCACCGATACACAGCAATGCAACACAATTAGCATCAAGAACAAGAGCATTGCAATCTGCCTAACCTACAGAGCACCCAGAGCTCCACCCGACAAACTAGCCTTCACACTCGAAGAAGCCTGCGCCATAACAACAAACAACAAACCAGCGCTGCTAATCGGAGACTTCAACCTCAAGTCCACAAATGTAAAAGACGCAGAGGCCTTCCTTCAAGCAATGTCCTCACTTCAATTCACACAGATAATCAATGCACCAACACACAGACATGGATCATCCCCAGACCTCATATTCGCATCCAATTACCTAACATCAAGAGACCTGATCTCTCCACCCACCATTACCCCAGTGCCATGGTCTGACCACTACCTAATCGAGACAAGGCTGCGGTCACAAGAGGACCAGACAAACGAAAGAGCTAACATCTCACACACACAAAGACGATTCAAGAGTTTCGACAAGGACGAATTCATACAGGACACAATACAACACCTGAACCCTACCACAGACGACCTGGAGGAACAAGTTTCCAGCTGGAACAGCATTTTAGCCAACGCCGCCAAACCATCTGATGGCGGGACCAAGAAACAACACCACAACAAGAGACAAAACAAACCATGGTACTCAGCAAAAATACGACAGGAAAAGAGGGAACTCAGGAAGATTGAACGGAGATGGAGAAAAAACAAGGCAACTGTCGACCAGCATCTTTATCTAACAAAGCAAAAGCAATACAATGAACACATCAACCAATCAAAGAAGGAATTCCACACAAACTTGATAAACACTTCCATCAACAAACCCAGAGAGCTTTTCGAAATAGTGAAAATCCTCACAAAAGAGCAAACAACAGAAGGGGAAGTACAAGTTGATCCACAGGAATTCGCCGACCACATCAAAGAAAAATTTCACTCCACAGAACGAACAACGCCTAGTAGGACCACCAGGACGGACGTACACTCCAAAACCTGGGGCACATTCTCCTCACCCTCAACAGAACAGTTATCCCACATCATCTCAACAATCAACACAAGCACTGCTCCTACAGACCCATGCCCGGTGTCATGGGTCAAAGCCACCAAATCAAGCCTCATCCCTACCATACATAAAATGGTACACAACTCACTCACTCAAGGACTCATGCCAAAGCGACTAAAACTTGCCTCAGTAAGACCCATCACAAAGAAAACAACTCTCGACAAAAAAGATCCAGCAGCATACCGACCAATCTCCAGCATACCCTTCCTCGCAAAAATCATCGAAAAAACAGTTCAACTACAACTTCAGGATCACATCGACAAACACGAAATTCTCGACGACAACCAACATGGATTTCGTCCCAACCATGGAGTCGAAACGCTACTGATCCATCTCTTCGACAGCATCCTAAGAATAATTGACAACACCAGGAATGGAATCATAATGATCTTCATCGACATCTCCTCAGCCTTCGACACAGTGGACCACAACATGCTCCTGGAAAGACTAAAGAACATTGGTATACACGGTATCACATTGAAATGGTTCCACTCGTACCTAACCGAAAGACAGCTACAGGTCAAGGTGGGACACATCACCTCCCGACCCATAAAAGTCCGACAAGGAGTGCCTCAAGGATCTGCGCTCTCAGCACTCCTGTTTAACATCTACATCCAACCAATATGCAACATCATGAAAGAGAACAACATTCAATACACAATCTATGCGGATGACATCATGATATACACCCCGATGTCAATCGACAACCCGGATTTCTCTAAGATAACAAACTGCCTTACCCAAATGACCAGTTGGTGTCAAAACAACAACCTTGCAATAAACTACAACAAGACTGAAGCTTTAATCATCACTCGGAACCAAGGCTTCATACACCCACCAAATATAAAGATTCAAAGCACTACCATACCAATAAGGTCAGAAGTGAGATACCTCGGGGTTACTCTGGACAATAAACTCAATCTCAAGCCACACATAGACAAGACCATCCAAAAAGCCTACTACAAGATGCGAATCATCAGGAGACTGAAACCACTCCTCGCCCCAGAACACTTCCGTACCGTCTGTCAAGCACTGATAACCCCACTACTGGACTTCTGCAATCCGATATACCTCGGACTACCAAAACAAGCCATCAAACCACTCCAACTGGCACAAAACACAGCAGCAAGAATCATATCCGGAACTGCAAGACAGGAGCACATCACACCCACCTTAAAGGACCTACACTGGCTTCCAATCGGTGCACGCATCAGATACAAAACTATCATAAACCTATTCAAGATAAAACAGCACACATCAGCCAACAGCCTGCACTCCCTCATACAACCAGACACCAGCACACGTCCTAGAAGAAAGCAAACCACAACCGCGTCAGCACCCCAAGTGAATACAAACACACACGCAAGGACACAACAGACAGAGCACTATCCATGGCTGCTCCAACAATATGGAACAAACTACCGGACGACTTGAGGGCAACCACAGACCTCAAAGACTTTAGAAAACAGCTGAAAACCATGCTGTTCATAGAACACTATGGACACATCACATAACCTAATTGACTGTATAGCAGCACATGTTAACCGCCTAACACTGTATGTATATAAATGTCTTTAGCACCACTGTATATAGCCCACATTGTACATAGCTCAAACCAATCCAGCACACAATACAACACACACTAAACAAAATCCTCACCCTCACTGCATGTATAACACACTCACACTACCAGATTGTTTGCTGTGATACCACCTTGATTATTATGATAAGGCGGTTTAGAAATACTGTTAAATAAATAAAATAAAATAAATAAATCTTGGAAGCCCTGACCAGCTGTATTCCACGCTTTAAGAAAAGTGGAAGGAAGTCCATAAAACTGCCAGCATGGTTGCCAAAAAAAGCATTGTTCAGGAAATGGAAAAAAGAGCCAAATGACGAAAATTGGAAACAGCATAAGCACTGGAAAGTTAGATGCAAGGCATTGATAAGGCAGGTAAAGAGAGAATTTGAGAAGAAACTTGCTGTGGATGCAAAAACACATAATAAAGACTTTTTCAAGTACATTTGTAGCAAAAAACCTGTGAGAGAGTCAGTTGGACCATCAGATGATACAGTGGTGAAAGGGGCACTAAGAGGGGACAAGGCCATAGCAGAGAGACTGAATGGATTTTTTTCTTCGGTCTTTACCGAGGAAGATGTAGGAATGTTACTCATGACTGAAGTGGTATTTAAAGGTGATACTGCGGAAGAATTGAAAGACATATCGATACATCGGGAAGATGTATTACAACTATTTGATAAACTGAAGAGTAGCAGATCACCTGGACCAGATGGTATACATCCAAGGGTGTTGAAAGAACTGAAATATGAGATTGCAGACCTACTACTACTACTACTACTGAGCATTTGTATATAGCTACAAGTCATATGCAGTGCTGCATAGACATGTAAGAGACAGTCCTTGCTCATCAGAGCTTACAATCTAGTCAAGAGAGACAACACAGAAGGTGTAGTCAGGGATAAAACAAGGGGGAAAGATAAAGAAACAAGGAGATCAGGTGAGTCAAGATCCAAAAGCAGCAGCGAAGAGGTGAGTTTTCAGCCTGGATTTGAAAAGGGTCAGAGAAGGTGCCTGGTGTACAGACACAGGTAGTTTGTTCCAGGCGTAAGGTGCAGCAAGGTGAAAGGAGCTAAGTCTGGAGTTGGCAATAGAAGAGAAGGGCACAGATAGAAGCAGTTTGCCAGGGGAGCAGAGTTCCTGAGGGGGGAGTGTGTAAGGAGAGATAAAAGAAGAAAGGTAGTGAGGAGCTGCAGAGTGAATGCATTTATAGGTCAGCAGGAGAAGTTTGAACTGGATGCAGAAACGGATAGGGAGCCAATGAAATGACTTGAGAAGAGGGGTAATATGGGCATGATGAGGCTAGTGGAAGATTAGCCGCTCAGCAGAGTGTTAAACAGATTGAAGGGGAGAGAGATGATTCAAAGTTAGACCAGCTAGGAGTAGGTTACAGTAGTCAAGATGGGAGGTGATTAAGGAGTGGATAAGCATCTTAGTAGTGTGTTCAGAAAGGAATGGGCCGATATTGTTGATGTTATAGAGAAAGAAACGGCATGTCATAGCTATCAGATGAATGTGTGTGGAGAAGGAGAGAGAGGAGTCAAAGACAACCCCAAGATTGCGAGCCAAGGAAACAGGAAGGAGTAGAGAGTTATCCACAGAGACTGAAAAAGGAGGAAAGAGGAGAGGAGATTTTAGGGGGAAAGATAAGAAGTTCAGTCTTGGCCATGTTCAATTTCAAGTGGCGGTGAGACATCCAAGCAGCAATGTCAGAAAGGCAGGCAGAGATCTGGGTCTGGATTGCCGGAGTGATTTCAGGTGTAGAGAGGTAGATCTGGGAGTCATTAGCATAAAGATGGTACTGAAAGCCATGGGAAGAGATGTTGTGGTCAACAGTGTCAAAAGCAGCAGAGAGGTCAAGAAGGATGAGGACAAAGTAAAGGATTTTGCCAGGAACAAGTCACTGGAGACTTTGGCAAGAGCCGTTTCAGTAGAGCGTGAAGGACGAAAGCCAGACTGTAAAGGATCCAGGAGGGCATGAGAGGAGAGGAAGTCAAGGCAGCAGCAGTGAACTGTGCATTCAAGTAGTTTAGAAATGAAGGGAAGGAGGGAGATGGATTGATAATTAGAAGGACAGGTAGGATCGTGAGGTTTTCTTGAGGAGTGGTGTGACCACAGCATGCTTGAAGGCTGCAGAGACAGTTGCAGTGGAGAGCGATAGGTTGAGAATATGAGAGATGGAAGGGACAACAGTGGAGGAGATGGGGCTTAGGAGATGGATGGGGATAGGATCAGAGCAGCAGGTGGTGAGTTTGGAGGAAGAAAGAAGGTGTGCAGTTTCCTCTTCAGAGATCACAGGAAAGGAAGAAAGGGTAGCAGAGGGAGGGGGGGAAAGTTGGGGGTGAAGAGGGGGAGGAGGAGAAGTAGCTGACTTTGTGGGGAATTGGAGGGTGATCTTGTGGATTTTGTAATGGAAATAGTTAGCCAGGGTTTGGGCAGAAAGGGAGGGAGGGGTCAGAGTTGGAGGCACTTTGAGGAGAGAGCTATGAATGGTAGAGACAGTGAGGGTCATAGGCAAGAGAGTTAGTCAGATGGACATAATAGTCTTGTTTGGCAAGAGCTATGGCTGACTGGAAAGAGACAATCATGAATTTGAAGTGTAGAAAGTCTGCAAGGGAGCAGGATTTGAGCCAAGCATGCTCAGCAGAATGGGCACAGGAACGTAGATAGCGGGTAGTGGCTGAAAGTCAGGGCTGGGGTGCAGAACGCCTCACAGGACGTGGCATGGGCAGAGCAAGAGCATCCAGGGCAGAGGAGAGTGCAGCATTATAGGAAGCTACTGCCTCGTCAACAAACTTAGATGACATAGTGGAGGAAAGAGATGAAGAAACAGTGGAAGAGATAACCAAAAGATCAATAGCATGAAGATTTCTAAATAGGTTTGAGGAAACAGGACGAGGTAGAGGCAGTGGGTGATGAAGATTGAAGCTTAAAAGGTGATGATCAGATAAGGGAAGAACTGAGCTACAGAAGTTTGAGGGTAAGCAACTAGAGAAAAATACCAGGTCAAGGCAGTGGCCATGCTGGTGAGTGGGGGCAGTAGAGCAAAGCTGGAGGTCAAACAAGGAGGTAAGGGAGAGGAGCTTTAAAGCATAAGGATCAGACGGGTTATCAACATGAATGTTAAAATCCCCAAGAATAAGAGTGGGGGAAGAGTAATCCAGAAACAAGGAAAGCCACGAGTCAAAATCAGAGAAGGGCAGAAATAGACTTGTCAGGAGGTTGATAAATAACAGCTACCCAGAGAGATAGTGGAGTGAAAAGGCAGAAAGAGTGGACTTCAAAAGAGGGAAAGGAGTGAGAGTGAGGCAACAGGAGGGTTTGGAATTGGCAGGAGAGAGAAAGTAGGAGCCCAACACCACCACCATGGCCAGTAGGACGAGGCGTTTGGGAGAACTGATAGCCCCCATGACAGAGAGCAGTGATAGATGCAGTATCATCTGGGAGGAGCCAGGTCTTAGTTCGAACAAGAAGATGGAGAGCATTAGAGATAAAGAGATCATGAGTAAAAGCAAGTTTATTAGAGACAGAATGTGCGTTCCACAAGGTACACAAGAAAGGGAGAGTGGAAGGGGAAAGGAGAGGGATATGAATAAGATTAGAGGTGTTGCGTGAAGATCTCTTCTCGGAGTGTGACAGAAGTCTAGGAGGGCCAGAGTTGGGATTGATATCTCCGGATGAAAGAAGGAGGTGTAGCAGAGTATGGGGCAGAGAGGAGACAGTACAGCGGAAACGAGGGTGAGGTTGCCTTAGCGAGAGAGGAGATGGTTGAATCAGAGGGAGAAAGCGGTGAAGTTCAAGAGCTGATGATAG
Organism: Ichthyophis bannanicus; assembly: GCA_033557465.1. Lineage (NCBI taxonomy): Eukaryota > Metazoa > Chordata > Amphibia > Gymnophiona > Ichthyophiidae > Ichthyophis > Ichthyophis bannanicus. Next base: position 111,339,548 of record CM066040.1, read on the forward strand.
GGTAGAAGACAGAATGGAGGGGGAAACGAGGATGGTAAAGGGGAGATAAGGAGGGGAGGAGTGAAGGTGCTGGTAGGAGGGGAGACAGTTAGGGAGTATGAAGAAAAGGAAGACAATGTGATGAGGAGCCATAGAAGAGGAATAGAGAGGAGAACAAAGGCCAGAAGTTATAGAAGGTGGGAGAGAGCCCAAAGGGATTAGGTGCACCTCTGCGTGAAGTGGGTAATGAGCAGATGACTGCTATAAGAGAAAACAAGCCACGGGGTGGGTGGGTAGAGGGAAGGGGGGTGCGGTATAAGTTATTCAGCTGAAAAAAGTGAAAAAGGGGGCAGTGAGGTAAGGGAGCACACTAACAATGACAAATAAATAAATATGTGGAGATAGACAGACAGATAGAACTCACAGCAAACCAGCAAATTCACTCGCAGGATGTGAAATTCACCTTTCTAGCAGAGCTTTTAGGAGGGGCACTGCTCTTCCCAAAGGACAGAGAGGCAACAGAGCTAAGCACATGTGGAAGACAGGAAAAGGGGCTAAACAATACCTCAGCAGGGGAGAGGGGTTAGTCACTCAGGTAGACTAAGAGCAGTAACAGGAAAAAAGTTTTAAACTGTGCAACAATGGAGACAGAGCAAGGATAAATATTAAATTAAATCTTAACCTGGCCAACACAGATAGGCCAGATAGTCGAAGGAAGAAGAAAGGAAAGTTCCAGTTAGTTATGGAGAAGGATAAGTTATTCAGCTGAGAAAAGCTGAACAAAAGTGCAAATTAAAGGGGACAGTGAGGTAAGGGAGCACACTAACAATGACAAATAAATAAATATGTGGAGAGAGACAGACAGATAGAACTCACAGCAAACCAGCAAATTCACTCACAGGAGGTGAAATTCTGCTATTAGTAATTTATGAACTATCATTAAAATCATCTCTAATACTTGAAGATTGGAGGATGGCCATTGTAACGCCAATTTTTAAAAAGGTGCCAGGGGTGATCTGGGAAACTACAGACTGGTGAGCCTGATATCAGTACCGGGAAAAATGGTAGAAACCATCATAAAAACAAAATTAGTGAACATGTAGAAAGTCATGGCTTAATGCGAGACAGCCTATATGGCTTTAGACAAGGAAGATCTTGTCTTACTAATCTGTTATGTTTTTTTGAAGGTGTGAATAAACAGTAGACAAAGGTGAGTCGGTTCATATAGTGTATCTGGACTTTCAGAAAGCCTTTGACAAGATCCCTCATCAGAGACTTTTGGCAAAACTAAAAAGTCATGGGATAGGAGGTGATATACTATTGTGGATCAGGAACTGGTTAAAAGAAAGCAGAGGGTAGGGCTAAATGGTCAGTTTTCCCAATGGAGAAAGGCAAATAGTGGAGTACCCCAGGGATCTGTGCTGGGTCCGCTGCTTTATAATATATTCATAAATGACCTAGAAATGGGGATAACGAGTGAGGTTATGAAATTTGAAGATGACACAAAACTATTTAAAGTTGTTAAAACCCATGAGGATTGTGGAAAATTGCAAGAGGATCTTCATAAACTGGAAGAATGGGCATCCAAATGGCAGATGAAATTTAATGTGGAGAAGTGCAAAGTTATGCACCTAGGAAAGAACAACCCAAACTATGGTTACACGACGCAGGGTTCCACATTAGGAAACGCAGGAAAAAGATTTAGGCGTCATCGTGGATAACAGGTTAAAATCCTCGGCCCAGTGTGCAGCGGCAGCCAAGAGAGCAAATAGAATGCTAGGTATCACTTGTATATAGTTAAAACACAACGTTCCTTGTAAATGTATACAGAAGTATACAAATGTTCTGTTCACTGTTTAATGTAAACCGCCCCTGATCTCTGGAAGGGGCGGTATAGAAGAAACTGTTAAATAAATAAATAAATAAAATCATAAGGAAAGGAATGGAAAATAAAACAAAAGTTATTATAATACATCTGTATCGTTCCATGGTGGCACCTTGAATATTGTGTGGAATTCTGGTCGCTGTATCTTAAAAAGGATATAGCGTTATTAGAAAAGGTAGAGAAGAGCCACCAAAATGGTAAAGGGGATGGAAGGATACTCCTATGAAGAGAGGCTAAAAAGGTTAGGGCTCTTCATCCTGGAAAAGAGACGGCTGAGGGGAGATATGATAGAGGTCTATAAATTAATGAATGGAATGGAACGGGTAAACGTAGTTCAATTGTTTACATTATCAGAATATAGAAAGACTAGGGGACATGCAATGAAGCTACAGGGTAACCTATTTAAGACTAATAAGAGAAAATATTTTCTCACTCAACGTGTAATCAAACTCTGGAATTTGTTACTGGAGGATGTAGTAAAAGCTGTTAGTGTAGCTGGGTTTAAAAACGGTTTTGACAAGTTCCTGGAGGAAAGGTCCATAAATCATTATTAAAAGGGACCCAGAATATCACTGCTTGACCCAATACAAGCCTTGTGGAACCTGTGTCTTTTGGGGAAACTGCTAGGTACTTATGACCTAGATTGGCCACTGTTGGAAACAGGATACTGGGCTTGATGGACCTTGGTCTGACCCACTATGGCATATCTTCTGTTCTTATGACATCATCGAGAGCTTCATCTTCCTCCCATGAATCTCAAGTATCGAAATATAAGTTTTCATTTAAGACTGGATGCCCCCCCAAAGGTAGATCTCCTTCTAAGCATCAAGATGTCTCGAGATTGCCCTGGAAGGGGACACACTGGCCAAACAACCTTGGTGGGAGGACCTTTCCTCCAAAGCCATCCTGGGGTTCCAGGATGCTCCTGAAGCCTCTACCTCCAGAGAGTTCTTGGTGCCCTGCTCTGGGATCATGGCCCGCAATTCTGGTACTGATACCCAAGCATCGGCAAGCTCCATGGATCAATGCATCCTTGCTATTGAGCGGAGCTTAGTGGCCTTACTGGCAGCCTCGGTTCCAGTGAAACCCTTACAGTCGGTTCCGTAGATGTCGGTACCTTTGCTGGTACCGATACAGACTGCATCGACTTTCCTGCCGCTTTCCATGCTACCACCCATGCCAGTCCTTGAATCTCTTTCCGGTACCGAGGTTCTGGCTACACAAATTCCAAGTACCAGCTTCAACCGGTACCAAGTTCGCATGGAGTGGGAGCACCCTGCCCGTTGATACTTTGAGTCTTCAGATTCTGATTAGTCGGACAATGAATCGGCTGATACTCAAGACTTACAGACTCTACCAGAGGACCTGTCCCCGTCTCCACAATGTCGCATGTCCCCCACCAGAGGACATGTCTTTCCAAGACTTTATTCGCGATGTTGCCAGGGGCCTGTCCATAACAATAACATCAGAGAAAGAGCCTAGGGCTGAAGAACTGGAAATTCTTCAATACCCAACAGCTCCAAAAGTATCGGCTATGCTTCCTATTCATTGTATACTCTACGACCTTATGCTATGTATGTGAGAGATACCTCTTACTATTTCTCCCCATACCTGCCGGCTCGACACCATGTACTGGGTATCAGAGTGTCCTGGTTTTCAAAAGACACAATTGCTGCACCATTCCATGGTAGTGGAATCAGCAGTGCATGGAATCAAAAGCGCGAAGATACATTCCTCTAACCCTCTGGGTAGGGAATCGAGAACCCTTGATGCTTTTGGTTGACATTGCTTGCAGGCTTCCATGCTTTTGGTGAGAATCAGTTCTTACATACTCTATATGGGTATGTTCCTCAAGGAGGTAACTAAGGATTTGGATTCAATGGTTCCTCTTCTCCCGGATGACAAGAGGGCAGATTATCTTACCCTTGTAAAGCATGCTCAGAATGTCTCAAAGTTTGTCAACAGGATAACTTTTGATTACTTTGAGTGCATCAACAGAACTACATCTATCTGCATCGGTGAATGCAGGATTGCATGGCTCCAAGCATCGGATCTTGAACAATGGGTTCAAGATAAGCTGGTAATATCCCTTGCACTGGTGAAAACCTTTTTGGCAAAGATTGGCAGGTCAAGGTGTCTCAGTTAGAGTCTGAGAACACTACCCTGAATAGACTCTCTAGATCTACTGCCAAGCCAGTTAAAAAGAAGGCAGCAGCAAAGAAAGCCTTCTTTAATAAAAAGAAGAAGTATTATCCTTCATATACTCCTGCTGTTCAATATCAGCACCATGCTACTCAAAAGGGACAACAGCCTCCAAAACATCAAAAGAAGGCTCAGATTCCCAAGTCTCAGCCACCTCAGCAGGCTCTGGCTGCTCCAGGTTTTTGACTCCTTTCTAGAGAACATAGCTGTCCTGCCTCTGAAGAATCCTGACCTTGTCCACATTCCCGGCAGACTCTTTCATTATGCCCACAGATGGCATCTCATCACCTCAGAACAGTGGACATTAACAATAGTACGGGAGGGATACAGACTTCATCTGCAAAGCCTACCCTCCCCCCGACCTCATTAAGAGAGTTCCATTCTCAGCCTCCTCTCACTGCTCTGCTTCTGCAAGAAGTCACCTCTTTTCTACTGCAGGGTGCCATAGAAGAGGTTCCAACATCCCAGCAGGGAATGGGCTTCTATTCTCCCTACTTTCTTATTCCAAAGAAAACAGGGGGGATACAGGCCCATTCTGGATCTCAGGGATCGTACGGGAGAAGTTCAAGATGGTCTCCCTGGGGACCCTTCTTCCCTATCTCAAGAGTCAGAACTGGCTCTGTTCTCTAGATCTAAAGGAAGCGTACACTCATATTCTTATTCATCAGGAACACAGAAAGCTCCTGCGCTTCATGTTTCAGGGAAGACACAATCAATACAGAGTCCTACCTTTCAGCCTCGCTTCTGCCCCAAGAGTCTTCACAAAGTGTATGATAGTAGTAGCCGCATTTCTAAGGACTCTAGGGATATTTGTCTTCCCTTACTTAGACGATTGGCTCATAAGCGCAAGCACCTCTCAGGAGGCAAGCCTATCTCTCTCATGCACCATGCAGGTGTTACAACACTTGGGGTTTGTCATAAATCTTCCAAATTCCCTATTCGTTCCCTCTCAAACTCTGGAGTTCATAGGGGCCCTCTTAAATACTCAGCAGTCAAGGGCATTTCTGCCCCAACTCCGCTGCACTCGTCTCAATCAGCTAGCATATCAGGCATGTCTCAAAGACTGTCTCACTGTTTGAGAAATGCTACAACTTCTGGGTCATATGGCATCAGCGGTGCATGTAGTTCCCTTTGCCCCATCTGCACATGCGCACAGCCCAATGGACTCTGGCATCCCAGTGTCCCAGAGCCTCAGGTTGCCTCGGGGACAAGATAAAAGTCTCTACCCCTCTGGTCACATCTCTCCAGTGGTGGTGTTCCCCAGAAAATCTCCTTGTAGTATCACCTTTTCAGATGCCTGCACATCAATGCATCCTGACAACGGATGCATCCAAACTGGGCTGGGGAGCCCATCTGGGATCTCTCTCCACTCAGGGCCTCTGGTCACAGCAGGAACAACTCCAGATAAATCTACTGGAGCTCCGAGCCATCTTCAATGCTCTTGAGGTATTCCAGGACCACTTACATTACAAAAGAGTTTTAGTCCAAACCGACAACCAAGTCGCCATGTTCTATGTGAACAAGCAAGGCGGAACAGGTTCTTGGTCCCTCTACAAGGAGGCTCTACATCTCTGGTTCTTTGCCATACATCATCACATTCACCTCCATGTGATGTATCTTCCAGGCAAACACAATGTCTTAGCGGACAGATTAAGTCGGATCCTTCTTCCCCACGAATGGTCCCTTCATGTAGACACAGTGTCCTACATCTTTCAGACCTGGGGGACTCCAGAGATAGGTCTCTTCGCCACTCCTCAGAATGCCAAGCTTCCTCGCTTCTGTACCAGGACTCCTGCATTGGACAGCCAACAGGTGGATGCTTTTCAACTCCACTGGGGACACGACTTCCTTTATGCCTTCCCTCCCATTTCCCTAATTTCCAAAACTCTTTTCAAACTCCAGGCGGACAGGGGCTTCATGATACTCATAGCCCCACGCTGGCCACGACAACTGTGGTAGCCACTCCTGCTACGTCTGTCTCAGACTCAACCCATAGATCTGGGATTGGCTCCAGATCTCCTCTCTCAAAAGGAGGGGATGCTGCTCCATCCCAATCCGCAGTTTCTCCATCTCACAGCATGGCTACTGAAGGCATAGCCTTTGAAGATATTAACCTTCCCTAGGAGATTAAGGAATCCTCTTAGCTTCTAGAAAGCCATCCACCAGACGGTCCTACGCTTTTAAGTGGCATAGGTTTTCTATCTAGTGTTTTCAGAAGAATCTTAATCCCTTCTCAGCTCCGGTGGAGGCGCTGCTTCAGTATCTCCTCCACCTTTCAACATCTAGACTCAAAACCAATTTGGTAAGAGTACACCTAAGTGCAATTGAGGCCTCTCACATGCCCTTAGATGGACAACCCATCTCCTCTCAGCCGCTCAAAGCACGCTTCATGAGAGGTCTTCTACTAACCAAGCCTCCCATTAAGCCACCAGTGGCATGAGACCCAAATGTTATTCTAGGGCAACTTCTCAAGCCGCACTTTGAACCTTTAGCCACTGCATCACTTAAGTTTCTGACATGGAAGATCATCTTCCTTATTGCCCTCACTTCAGCAAGGCACATTAGTGAGCTTCAGGCCTTGGTGGTTGACCTACCTTACACATGGTTCCATCATGAGAAGGTAGTCCTTAGGACTCATCCTCACTTCATGCTGAAGGTGGTCTCACCTTTCTATTTGAACCAGTCAGTTTACCTTCCTGTATTTTTCCCTAGACCACATTCATCTAGGGCAGAGGCAACCCTCCACACTCTTGATTGTAAACATGCCTTAGCATTTTATCTTCAGAGGATTCGGGAGCACTGAAAGGCTTCTCAACTGTTAATCTCTTTTGACCCTAGTCACCTGGGATTACCAGTCTCCAAATGTACTCTCTCCAAATGGATAGCAGATTGCACCACTTTTGCTTATGATGTGGCAAGATTCTCCCTCAAGGGTCATGTCACTGCCCATAATGTTCGAGCCATGGCTACTTCAATGGCAAATATACGTTCTGTAGCTATTGATGAAATTTGCAAAGCAGCAACTTGGTCTTCGGTCCATACCTTTGCTGCTCACTACTGTCTGGACAAGGACTCCTGCCTTGATGCCATGTTTGGCCAAGCTGTTCTCCAGCATCTCTTTCAGAATTAGGGCAACTCCTAGTCGGAATTCAATACCAGACATCCATGGAGGATCCATGACCCCTTTAGACCTACTCTGAGGCAGACCTCCGCCAGTCCTGAAGTCATTTCTTTGGCATCTTCTAGCTAGAGAGTCCCATATGTGAAGACTACATTCCTGATTGTTCCTGGAGATAGTGTAGTTACTCACTTGTAACAGGTGATCTCTGGGAACAGCAGGAATTTATTCTTCAGAACCCACCCTCCTCCCTTAGGAATTGTAGATATTCTTTTCCTTTTCTCTCCTTTTATCTTAGCTACAAACTCAACTGAGGAGGGAAAGCTGGAAAGGTAGGAAGGCAGCTACACAGGCACAGTGGGATGCTCCCAAAAGCTTTCCTATTGGACACTAGGGAGCATTCCATCACAGGCTCCATCGGTACAGACGTCACCCATATGTGAAGACTAAATTCCTGCTGTTCCCGGAGATCACCTGTTACAGGTGAGTAACTACGCTGTCCGAGCTGCAGAACATCTCTGCTTGCAGACTGGGAGGCTGGAACATATCTCCTGTCTAACATACCACTGTGGAGACATCTTATGTGTTGTCCCCAGCCATATTCATATCAGGGATCTCTGCATTTCTGAACTTGCACCCAAACTTGTACATGAAGACCTTTTTGGGCACATTTTCACCTGGATATCCCCGATTGCACCTGGATGTCCTTTCTAAAATGTGCCTTCATGTGTACATGGAGAGGGTTTCCATTAGGACCAGACTGAGTTAACTAATGCTATAATAATCATAATAGGAGAGGATGGTTGCATTATCAGGTTTAATGTTCACCTTCTGAAGAACAGACCTATCTATAATATTTGAGGAAGAGACGGTCCCAAAAATAGTTTAGATCATTCTGAATCTGTTTTTCTGTTTACTGGTAGCAAACAGACCAAAAATATTGATGAAGTCTATAAATGCTTTGAATCCACATTCAAAATTTCAAATGCATCACAAGATGGATGTCAGATGGTCCCTGGCCATGCTGGTATCCGTGGGTAGGAGAGGCACAGCAGACAAGGGCTGGAGCTGAATTGAGGCTTGGGGTCAAGACTGGATCTGGAACTCGGTGCAGAAACTGGACCGAAGAATCCAAGCAGGAGCTGGAGGAGACCATATTGGAACATGTAGTTCAAGCCTGAGGGAACTGAAATGAAACTTGGACTTACAGTTGGAAGTGGAATATTTGGAACAATAAGGGCTAGGATGAGGCAGGGACTTGATATAAGCAAGGCTGGAATGGAATCAGGAGCAGGAGCGAGCTGAAACAAGATAGGACCAGATCAAGGAAGAACAGAAAACTAGGAAACCTGGAGAAAGAAGAAGGTGCAGCAGAGTGAGGAACTGGAGAAGTAATAAAGGTAAAGCCTTCCATGAATTACATCTGTTTACATCTTATAATATATTCATAAGATTACAGAAAATATAGAAAGGGCATCCCAACTTCTTGGCAGTGTCCTAAAAAAATACATAAGGAAAAAAAATATAGCCCACATTATAGAGAATGGAGTGCCTTACCAAAAAAAATAAAAGGAAATACTTAGCAGAGATCTTGTCATGTTATTTATATATAGAACCTTGGATTACAGGCCATTCTAAAGCAAACTGTCTACCCAGGAGGAAGATTTCCAATTGTGTTGATTCAAGGCAAACATAATGATTCCCCTGATACATGACCAAGCACTTGCATGGAAATTCGAGGAAGAATATGCCCCCCACTCCAAAACTGTAGGCTTCAGTGCCAAGAATGCCTTCCTCCTCAGTTGAGTTGCTTTAGAACTGGTTGACCACAAAAAGAGGTACTTTCTGAAAAGACAGTCTCAGTATATTGTTCTCCCAACTTCAGAATAAAAAGAAACCAACAAAATGGCTTGAGAAGAAATATCATCTCTAGAACTTTCTAAGAAAGCAGAAAGATCTAAACTATCAACAGTGCAAAGCTAATCTAAACCTTCCCCTTCTTTCTCCAATATTTTATTTGCTTTAGGGAGATAATTTTAGAAATTGTTACAGCATCTACATCGGCATAACAAAAGACTTCCTTTAAATACTTCTGAAACAAAATCAAAAGAGAAAGATAATAGGTACAAGGACAATTTAAAAAAACAAAACATGAACTTTTAGTCCAAGTAACATTCTCCCATGTTTCTAACTTAGGATGCAACACCAAACTTTCATAAGGGAAGTTTATGAGGAATAGAGAGTAGTTAACTGAGAGTCAATTTTATTAAGATGTAAATCCAGAGAAGAAAATTTCACCTCTTCTTCAGTCAGCTTAGCGTATCATTAGTAAAATGAGAGAATTCTTTCAAAGATGATCTTCAAGATGAGAAATCACCTCCCATATGTATTTTAAAGTAAATTATTCTCTTTAGCAGGTAATTTAGTAGCAGAATTAACTTGTAGAGTGGAAAAACATACCTCTTAGGCATAAGCACAGAAGGAATAATAGGTCTTGAATTAAAACACAGAGGAGACACATCCTGATCTCGAGATTCTAATAAAAGGTACTGGCTACATAAGCCCCACATTCTGGAGACCGGAGTCAGCCCTCTCCTAAGGTTGGAAGGGATTGATAGAGTGGGGTAAAATACCCAAAATCTCAGAGCTATTCATGGCAGAGTCAGTATACTCACCGAAGGTGACTGACGGAGTATCTGAATATGTTGATCCGTTGAACCGGTAACATTTTTTTTCAATCAGGGTGGAGTAGTTCTTTCTTTAACCATGCCAAAACAAAACCTAAACCACTCCAAACACCAATGATAGAAACAGAAAAATGATGACAGAAAAAGACCACATGGCCAATCTAGTCTGTCCTTCTATATCAACAACTACAATAGTTCCCTTTTTTCCTTTAGAGATCCTCTGTGGTTGTCCCATGTTTTTTTGAATTCAGATACTGTCCTCATCTCTACCACCTCCACTGGGAGACTGTTCCATGGATCCACCACTCTTTCCGTAAAGAAATATTTCTGCATATCACTTCTGTATTTATCCCCTTTCACCCTCATCCCATGTCCCCTCATAGTAGAACTTGCTTTGAATCGAAAGAGGCTCTCCTCCTGTGCATTTATGGCACGGAGGTATTTAAATGTCTCAGTCATATCACCTCTATCCCGCCTTTCCTCTAAGGTGTACAGTACATATTAAGATCCTTAAGTCTGTCCTCATATGCTTTATAATGAAGACCACTAACCATTTTAGTAGCCACCCTCTGTACTGATTCCATCCTGTTTATATCCTTTTGATGGTACGGTGTCCAGAATTGCACACAATATTCCAAATGAGGTCTCACCAAAGACTTATACAGAGGCACTATCACCTCCTTTTTTCTGCTAGCCATTCCTCTCCGTATGCACCCAAGCATCCTTCTAGCTTTTGCTGTCACCTTTTCTACCTGTTTAGCTACTTTAAGATCATCAGACACAACCACACCTAGGTCCCGCTCTTCTTTAGTAGACAAAAGTACTTCACCCCCTATACTATATCGCTCCCTTGGATTGCTGCAGCCCAAATGCATGACCTTGCATTTTTTAGCATTAAATCCCAGCTGCCAAATTCTAGACAATTTTTTCAAGCTTAGCTAGATCCCTCCTCATGTTATCTCACCTTCCTGGGTGTATTCTATTGCAGATTTTGGTATCATCCACAAAGAGGCAAACCTTACCCGACAGCCTTTCCGCTATATCACTAACAAAGATGTTAAAAAGAATCGGACCAAGAACAGATCCCTGGGGCACACCACTGACACCACTGGTAACTTCCTTCTCCTCAGAGTGAGCTCCATTTACCTGTACCCTTTGTTGCCTCCCACTCAACCAATTTCTAACCAAAGCAGTAACTTTAGAGTCCATCCCTAGAGTGCTCAGTTTGTTTATAAGTCGCCTATGAGGAATAGTGTCAAAGGCTTTACTGAAACTGAATACACCAGATCTATGGCTCTCCCTCGGTCCAACTCCCTTTTCACCCAGTCAAAGAAATCAATAAGATTTGTCTGACAAGACCCACCTCTGGTGAATCCATGCTACCTTGGATCCTGTAATCTCCTGGACTCCAGAAACCTCACTATTTTCTCTTTCAGCAGCGTTTCCAATAATTTACTCAACACCGAAGTTAAGCTAACCAGCCTGTAGTTTTCAACCACATCCTTACTTCCGCTTTTGTGTAAAGGCACCACATGAGCCTCTCTCCAGTCCTTTGGCATCACTCCTGACTCCAACGAGGCATTGAAAAGGTCAGTCAGTGGAGCAGCTAGAACGTCCCCCAGTATTCTAGGTTGTATCCCATCCGGTCCCATCGCTTTGTCTACTTTAAGTTGAGCTAGTTTCTCACGAACACAGTCTTCTGAAAATTGTTCAATATGCCCCTCGCTTCTGTTCCTGTTTGTGGGTGTTTTCTGAGGTCCTGTTCCTGGTTCTTCATCTGTGAACACAGAACAGAAATATTTTTTAAGCAATTCCGCTTTATCCTCATCAGCTTCTACATATTTCTCCTCTTCACCCTTGAGTCTGACAATACCACTTTGCCCTTCGTCTTTTCACTAGCATATCTGAAAAATGTCTTATCCCCCCATTGTATTGCATTGGCTATTTCCTCCTCTTTTTGAAGCTTTGCTTTCCTGACTACTTTGCTAGCATCTCTAAGTTTTTCCAAATATAGATGCCTGTCTTCCTCTCTCTGAGATCTCTTGTATTTCATGAAGGCCTCCCTCTTTTTCTTCACCTTTTCAGCTACTTCTTTTGACAGCCATAGTGATCTCCTTTTCCTTTTACCTTTATTTACCATTTTAACAAAGATTGGTTGTCTTTAAAATATCCCCTTTCAGTTTTGCCCACTGTTTTTCTACATCCCCCAGCTGTTCCCATCCCGCTAACGACTCCCTGAGGTATTGGCTCATCTTGGCAAAGTTAGTTTTCCTAAAGTCTAAGACCCTCGCTTTTGAATGGACTCTAACAGCCCTAGTCCTAATACTGAACCACTCCATCTGGTGATCACTGGATGCAAAATGATCTCCCACTATAACATCAGAAACACTTTCACCATTGGTAAACCCCAAGTCCTGTATGGCCCCTTCACGTGTGGGGTCTGTTACCAATTGCCTGAATAGTTCTTCCTGTAGAGAATCCATGATCTCCTTTCTTCTAGATGATACTGCAGCAAGAATGTGCCAGTCAACATCTGGCATATTGAAATCCCCTATCAGTAGCACTTCCCCTTTCCTAGCAATACTGCATATGTCTTCAATTAACTCTCTGTCCACCTCTTCCTCTTGTGAGGGAGATCTGTATATCACGCCAATGCAAATAGATTTCTCTTTCCCTCTTTCAAATTTAACCCACAGTGCCTCCTCTCTCCTTTTGAAGCTCTGTAATTCCAAAGCTTTAATATTATTTTTTAAATATAGTGCCACTCCTCCTCCCCTTCTTCCTACCCTGTCCTTTCTGAATAAAGTATAGCCTGGTATAATTACATCCCAGTCATGGTTTTCTGTGAACCATGTTTCTGTAACTGCCACTAAATCCAAGTCAGCCTCTCCCATTAAAGCCTCAACATCTGGGATCTTATTTCCCTTGCTACGGGCATTTATACACACTGTTACCATATGTTACCCCTTTAACCCATTTCCATAAAGGTATTTAATGTTTCACTTACTAGGGGGCTTTTCACTTACCTGGGGGCTTTCTTCACCCATCCCCAATGAATCTAGTTTAAAGCCCTCTTCAGCAGATTAGCCAGTCTACTACTGAAGATGTGTCAACCTTTCTTGGACAGATGGACACCATTTCTGCTCTGCAACCAAAACGCTCTCAATGACACCATCCACGCAGCCATGCATTCATCTCCAGGATGTGAGCCTCTCTGCCTTGGCCTTTACCCTCAACAGGGAGGATTGGAGAGAGTACCACCTGAGTACCTATCTGCTTCACCCTCTGTCCCAGAGCCATGAAGCCACTTTAGATACGCTCAGAGGGATACCTGGCAGTATCATTTGTTCCGACATGGATTAGCAACATTGGGTAATAGTCTGTGAGCTTGATGAGTCTCGGCAAACTCTCCATAACATCTTGGATTTTGGTACCTGGCAGACAGCATACCTCTCTGGACAACAAGTCTGGTCGGCAGATGGACGCCTCAGTACCCCTCAGAAGAGAGTCACCAACCACCACTACTGCAACTTTGGGGTATTTGAGCTCTGGTTCTTCCCTTTGCAGGGATGCTTTCACCTCCTCCACTTCCAGGGCTGCATAATGGTTCTTCAATTCAAGGGCTGGAGAAGTTGGATTGGTGAACACACATACTCTCAGGATGGCCCAAATTATGCGCAGAATGTACCCCTTTGAAACTTGTGTGTACTATGGGCATATATGCATAAGTAATGGCTTGTCTCAAATCACTGCTTAGATATGTTGGGTTCCTTACATGTATAAGCATGTCTTTTAGATGTGCAAATTCCACGCAAGCTGTCTAAAATGACCTAGATATGCTGTCACAAAAACACACTGGGAAAAATAACTGAGACAAAAGATGGGGGGTTTTGTGCTGAGAAGTGGAATCTTTCTGCTGACGAGAGAGGATTGTTAAGTCTGGATTCTAGCTTCTTACAGCTTGGGTGGTCAGACTGTCAATACAGGAGACCCAGGCGCTCTGAAATAATGAATGCCATCTGAGCAAAGAAAACGTAGTGCATTCCATGATCTTCTCCCAAAAATGAAGTCCCAGCTTTTACCTTCACTCTTTTTTTCTTTCTTTGTATAGTCTTTGTATAGCTTAATAGAAATAAAATGTTCAAAGAAAATATTGAAATAACTTCTGCATTGCACATTGATATAATTTAGTTGATCCCATGTGAATCTGTTTCTGACCCCCAGCAGGGTTTGGCAGTTACCTACTCATTTAAACTTCTCCAACAATTTTAAAAGGCATTTCCATAGGTAAAACAATGCTTTACATGTAGAGATAGGCTTTTATAAAACTACTCTCCTGATATGCATGTAAATTCATGGGTCTCTAGCTTATATGTACCTGGATTGAGCAGAGGCATTTCTAGGAGCAAGGTTGTGGAGGAATTAATGTTTGCATATATATTTTATAATTGTGTAAATCATTCCAGGAAATGTTGTGCATGCCAAAGAACAGGTGTAAACATCAAAGAGAAAGTACACACATATTCTGTTTTGGAAATCTCACAGTACCTGCACATGGAAAAGTATGCACCCCTCAGGACACATCTATCTTTTCACCTAGTTTCCCAGTCTGATCTTGAGCAGTGTGAATGTTTACAGATGATACTGCATTCTGCATTATTCAAGCATAAATTTTGCATAGCATTTTTGTTGTGCTTATTGTGCTTTCTAAATGTTTCTTAATCAATGCCAAATTTATTTAACAGTGGCACAGTTTGTGACACATTACTTCCTACCCTCACTCTTTCTTCTGCATGTGCTTGGGCAGCTCTTTTCATTGTTCGTGCTTTGAATAGTTTACAAAGCCTTATAAGAAAGTCTTTAGAAGCCAGCTCAATGAAGTAAAGAGCTATGGAGTTATACTATGCCAAAAGAGCAGAATGGAAGTAGGATTCCTAACAAAAAAACATTTCCATTCAGGATGCTAAGTATAGTCCAGAATAGCCCTGTGGAGGAGCAGATTTTTATAACTGAAAACTGCTTATGAATGTGATGCCTTTTTAGTTTTCTTTTGCACTGGACTCTTTCCTTGTCTGCTGTCTTCGTTTTCCACAGACCATATGCCCTGATTGCTGTGGCTGTTCAGCTCGGTTCTGTTATATTACTACTAGTTCTTAACATTTGTATAGTGCTACAAGGCATACACAACCCTGTACAAGGAGAAGTCAAACCAAACTTAGTAAGAATTCAAACTAAACCTAAACTATAGGCAACAGAATGGAGTGGATACCCAGAGCCTTGGCCTGAACAATATTTTATCCCACACAGCATTAGTAACTAGGGAGTTTGGAGAGCAGGATCAGAGATTGGTTCGTTTGGGCCCCCAATCAAAAAGATGTTTCATTATTCCTTGCTTAAACCAAAATTGTATTGCTCCTTTATTTTTTCTGCTTGAAAGAACCAGAAACTTTGTTTATTCGGGACAGAACAACAAAAATAAGTTGGAAAGTGCACACATAGAGTGTGGCACATTTACCTTCCTGCATTGGTAGACTGCTCTATATGAGAGACTTGATTGAGAAAGATATGGTAAAGTGGTGTCACAGAAGGGTGACTGGTTGTGTGTGGGTTGGAGTTTGTACATTTTTTGGGGCGTATGTGGGAGAGGATGATATGCATATATTTGTGGTGAGATGTGTTTGAGTCTGTGGAGAGTATATAAGGGATGTGTAAGGGTGTATCTTTGTGTACATATCTTTGCATGCAGTGTCATGCGTAGGAAGTCTGTATGTGTACTTCGGGGGAGGGGGGGGAGTTGGGGTAGTCTGTGTGATAATATGTGTCCAGAGGTAGAGTATGGATGAACCCATGGCAGGGTATGTGTGTTGGGGGGGGGGGATCTATGCACACAAGGAGTGGGTTGGGTGTTTGCACATAGGAGAGATAGTGCCTGTATGGGGAGGTTGGTGGACACACACTTTCCTCCCCTCTCCCCTCCTTTCCCATCCCCTTTCTCTTTTTCTTATCTCTCTCCCCTTCCTAAACTTGTGGCAGCTATTGTCCTCACTTCTGTGGCAAGCCATGGGCTCTAGCAGATGGTGCAGACATGTTCTGGTACAGCAGGATTGCTATGTCCCAGGGCAGTGGTCTCTGGTCTATTCTCCCATGGCAGAACAGAATCCCAGTCAGGCACCTAGGTGGCAGTTTATGGACTTTCCCCTGGTAGACTATGTACTAGTAGGTATGCTCTGAGAGTTCCGGGCACTAGTCAAGGAGGCTCAAAGCACTTGACACTTTAGCATTGATATCATCGGCCTCCATGCCTTTGAAGGCGGTTTAGGATGTTGAAGGGGCATCAGCATTGAGGGCCTCTCAAGCTCAGTCAGAGCTGAGCACCCACACCACCCCAGACCATCAGTCATCTGTCGGACTCCTTGCGAGGAGGGAACAGAAATCACCCCCATTGATGTCGCAGGGTGCTCGGACTGAGCACCAGGAAAAAGGCCTGAGTGCATTGACATCGGAGCCCTTTGCAAAGTGGCGTCGAAAGTGATGGTGGGCTGCATGAGCACCCTTCAGAGGTACCATGCAGGGAGGACTGCTCAACCTCCAAGGGTTTGGAAGGACACTGATAGCTGAGCTCAAGTTGTTGATACCCTCGCACTGGTGCCGGGTACATTAGTCAAAATTACTCCGGCCTCTGAGCCTTCGGAATTGGCAGCTATGGAGAAACAGCTCCTAAAGATACTTGAGGATTGCATGGCAGCCCTGTTTCTGATGCAGCGCCCCAAGGCCTCGTCATGGATACGCATGCCCTGCCCCCGTCAGAGTCATCGATGTCAGCACATTGAAAGGATCAGACACCAGTTGTGGTTCAGTCGATTTTCCTCTCCAGCCTCTCGGGGTCCAATGCACTCTTGAAGCCCAGACTGGGTTTGGAGCATTAGCATTCTTGGAGAAGCTCCCATTCCCCTCTATGCAGAAGGGACCTCTGGGCACAGTATTTAGACTTCCTCTCAGAGTCTGACTCTGATGGCTGGGTAACCGATGTAGAACTGAATGCAGATCCCCGGAGTTCCCATCGGACCCTTCCCCACTTCATGAGTGTTGGAAGTCTCTCCCTGAGGACATGACCTTCCAGGATTTTGTGAGGGATATGGCCATAGCCATACATTTCTCTCTAGAGACTGAAGATGAACCCAGGGCAGAGGAGTTAGAAATCTTGCAGTACTACTTGGCGCCTAAGGAGTGTCATGCAGCAGGGGCTGATGAAAGCAAAAATACAGGAGAAGAAGCTGTTTTTCATGAGGAAAAAGATGTGCACAAGATGCAATATCCGCACAGAACAGCTAGAGGGAGCAGGCGTGCACTCACAGAGCCTGAGTGGACACACTTAGCTAATCAAGAGCACCTGAGAGTCAGCCCGGAAAGCTCAAACACAGGAGAGCTTTATAAACGGAAGACTGGAGACTGGATAGGGCAGAGCAGTGCTTGCAGGTGTGGAGCTGGAGGTAAAGCTGAAGGTTTACGAGAGAGAAGCACCACAAGCAAGGGCCATGCAGAAAGAAGCACTTGGGGAAACTAGGACTGGGCAAAGGAACAATCATCTTTGGAGGCAAACCAGAGTGAAAGAAAGAAGCCTGCTTGTACCAGAGGAACCTGGGGCCAAACCAAAAGGTAACAGAAGCTTTCAGAGAGGAGACTGGCACAGGGATTGTGTTCCTGAAGAACTGCTGGAAGAAGGAAATCCTAGTTCCACATGCTGCTGGAAGCCAAGGTATGCTGAGTCTGTTTCTATGAAGAAAACTTTACCTTATAAAAAGCCTTTTGAAAGTAATGCTAAACCTGTGAGAAAGAAAAGCAAAGCTACCTCTCATAAGCCAAGTAGCCAACGCCCGAAGGTAGGCCATGCTCATTGGCAAACACTAGAGGAACTCTTTAAACATCCAGAGAACAGGACTAGGGCCTGTCCAGAAATTATAGCCACTGAAACTACTGATACAGACAGAGATAATTCTGAGCCGATGCAAGTGGAACTTGTAGAGCCAAGCCTTTTGTCTCAGGAAGAGATGGACTGTTCTTTTTGTATTTCAGGCAGTGCAGAGTCACTGTTAAATCTATGAATGATATATGTTATCTTCAGAATGTTATTCATTTGCTAAATGGAAGAAGAGTGCTGAAACAATTTGCTTTACTCTGGAAAGCTTAACTAAGCATTGTTACAACTGTGAAGCATAACAGTTTTTCCGTTATCCTGAGTTAATTTCATTCCTGACGTTAAGGACTTTTTCTTTAGGTTGTAACCCAATTGAATCTTATGCGTAAAGGGAAATAAATGCCTTGTTATCCCTCTACTCTGCATTCACATTTTTTCGAAGTTAGGAGCTGAACTACTAAGACCAGGTTACACCTGGCTCTTAAAAGACCCTCCTCTCATAATAAATTAATTTTGTGTCCCACCTACCCTTACGACCACTGGCCACCAGGGGGGTGTGCAACAGGAGACATGACTATGTCTGTACATTGCATCATGCAGGGAGTACAGATGATGTGGGAGAAGCCCCTCATGGTACCTCCAGTAAGTAGATGACTTGATTTGATGTACAGGGTGCAGAAAGCTCCTGGTTTCAAGAAACCTCAGCTTCCGCACCATTCTTTGATGGTCGAGTCCACCCTGATCAGGATTAAGAGTACCAAGACCTATTCCTCTGTGCCCCTGGGAAGGGAGGCTCAGAACTTGGACTCTTTTGGGAGGAGGTGTTTCCAGGGCTCGATGTTTGTTGCTCGAGTGGCCTCTTACCAGCTATTCAGGAGCATATAGTTTAAAGACATTATGTGGGACCTAGCTGAGCTGTCTCAGTTCCTTCCTCTTGAGAAATTGAAACAGTTTTGCACCCTAGTGGGCCATGGCAAGAACTACTCAAAGTTCCTGGTCCGGGCGACCTATGATGCCTTTGAGACGGCATCGAGAGTGGCTGTAGTAGGCATTGGGACCCGGAGACTCACCTGGCTCCAGTCCTCTGACTTGGAGCAGTCAGTTCAGAATAAGCTGGCAGACATACCATGCTACAGTGAGAATCTGTTCTATGAACAGGTGGAGGAGAAAGCTGGTATTATAGAGAAGCAGCATATCACGCTTACCAGATTCTTCAGGCACACAACTGAACCAGCTTACCATAGGAGGTACCAAGGAGGGGGCCAGAAGAAGACCTACTGCTCCTGCAGGCATCAATAATTGCCTGGACTCCAGACCTCCCAGCAGAGACAGCAGGCCCCCTGCCAACACCAGCACTGAGAAAAACCCTAGAAGACCCAACCATCCCCGCAGCCTAAGCCTGGGGCAAGGTTTTGACTCTGTTCTGCCAGAGCATAGCTAATCTACTATGGAGGAGTAGCCTAATGGTTAAGAGCACTGGCTTGAGAACCCAAAGACCAAGGTTCAGTTCCCACTAGAACTCCTTTTGACCTTGGGTAAGTCACTTAACTCTCCATTGCCTCAGAAAAATCCAAGTTATCGATATCCCTGTTTAATGTACATTACTAAGTTTAAGTTACAATGTAAACTGCTTTGATTGAAGTGATAAAGCGGTATATAAAACCTGTTAAATAAATAAATACTAGGGGTCACCATGCTGAACCCTCAGGTGAGGAGAAGGATAACTGTTTTTGCCCAGAGATGGCCCTTCAACCTCAGTCTCCTGGATGCTAGCAATAATGCAGAGTGGATACAAGTTGCACTTCTCCGAGCTACTTTGAAGCTGGCCCCCAAGGGCATATCGCCTCGACCCCCCCCCCCCCCGCATCAGGAAATCTCCATCCTTCTGGCTGACCTGGCTATTGAGCTTGTTCCACAAGAACAAATGGGGTGGGGCTTTTACTTCTTTTCTGGTTCCCAAGAAGACAAGAGGTTTCTGTCCCATCCTGGATCTCTGGGACCCATACTTACTTGTTGAGAGAAAAGTTCAAGATGATTTCTCTGGGCATCCTGCTCCCATACCTTCAAAGAGGTGATTGGCTTTGCTTCCTGGTTCTAAAAGATGTGTATACTCACAAACTGATTCATTCCACTCACAAGAAGTAACTTAGATTTGTCCTAGGAAGGCAACACTTTCAGTATTTAGTGTTGCCTTTCAGTCTCGCCTCTGTCGCCCGAGACTTTACAAAATGTCTCATGGTAGTGGCAGCCTTCCTCCAAATGCTGGGGGTGTGTCCTCCCTTACCTGGACAATTGGCTCATAAAAAGCACCACTCCGGAAGGAGTTCAGGACTCCTTATGATTGACCATTCAGGTGTTGGAGCTGTTGGAGTTTTTGATCAACTACCTCAAGTCCCACCTTCAGCCCACCCAGCAGCTGGAGTTCATTGGAGCCCTGCTTGACACAACTCATAAAAGGGCTTTCCTCCCACAGGACCGGCTTCAAAGGCTGACAGCCTTGGTTCAGGACACTCAACTGCATCACAGAGTAATGGCTCACAGGATGCTGACCATCCTAGGTAACATGGCCCTGGCATATCTTCAAATGCGGCAGACTCAATGGACTCTGTGGACTCAGTAGACCCAAGCTATGGGTGACCTCTGGGATCGAGTGTATGTCATCAGTCACCTGGTCCAATCTCTGCATTGGTGGATGGTCTCTCAGAATTTCTCAAAGGCCCCCCCTTTGAAAAGGCTTCGCCAGGGAAGATCTTGACAACTGACGCATCCAAGTTGGGATGGGGAGCTCATCTCAATGACTTCCACATTCCAGGCGACTGGTCTGTCCAAGAGAACTTTCACCAGATCGACTTCCTGGAATTAAGAGCCATAGCAAATGCTCTGAAAGCCTTCTGGGATTGGCTGGCCAACCATATTGTCCTTATTCAAATCGACAATCAGGTCGCTATGTTCTATATCAACAAGCAGGGTGTCACCGGCTCCTATCTCCTGTGCTGGGAGACAGGTTATGGGAGTTTGTCATTGCTCACGGAATGGAGCTGAGAGCCACATATCTGCTGGGAGACAGAAACACTCTGGCAGACAGACTGAGTCGAGTCCTTCAGCCACAAGAATGGATGCTGAATTGGGATGTAGTGGCTCCAGTCTTTTGGAAGTGGGCCCTTGATAGACCTGTTTGCCACTCCATAGAATGACCTGGTGGATCGGTTCTGCTCCAAAGCAGAATCCCACAGCCGACCAGCATCGGATGCATTCTTCCTGCACTGAGGGGAGGGTCAGCTGTATGCTTACCCTCCAGTACCTTTCATAGCAAAAACACTAATGAAGCTCAGGACAGACAGGTGTATGATGATACTCATCATGCTGTACTGGCCCAGACAGCCCTGGTTCCCGCTCCTGCTGTAGCTGTCCATGCAGGAACCCCTCCAGCTCAGCCATGCTTTGGACCTCATTTTGCAGGATGACGGGAAGATACTATATCCCAACATCTGGTCCTTGGCCCTCATGGTGTGGATGTTGAGAGTCTTCCACAGATGTAGCCAATTAGATTTTTGTAGAATCCATTGGGTGAAGTCCATGGGTACAGTCGGCCCTTGTGTTACTGGAAGAAGATGTTTGAGATGAATAGATCATTGCTCTTGCAGAATTCTATCAGTCTTTCTCTGGCTCCATTTCTGTTGCCAAATCCATATTTTCCAACCACTTTGCCTTCTTTGTTGCCAACATTTGCGTTCCAGTCACCCATGACTATCAGGATATTCTGTTTGCATGTTCTGTCGTTTTCATAGAACTCATCAACCTCTTCCTCTTCTGCAGCTGTTATTGGGGCATATACCTGAATTATAGTTGTATCAATGGGTATTATTCATAGATGAATAGAAATTAAGTGTTCACTGATTGCATTGTATTTCATTAGAGTTCTTCAAAGTTTCTTTTTTTAGTTCCAGCATAATAGACCATGTGATCATCAGATGCAAAGTGCCTGATGCCAGAACATTTCAGTTTGCTGACACCCAACAGATTGAGTTCTACACGTTCCACTTCATTCTTGACCACCTCCAACTTCCTTTGGTTCATGCTTTGTACATCCCATGTCCCAATATGTAATACATCTTTTCAGCTTCTAACTCATTTCATATGCAGCTACATCAGCAGTCAGACATCCCTAGGGCTTTGATCCAACCACATCATAAGTGCTGGCTTTACTCTGAAAAGTCTTCAGCTCATCCCCAGTAGCAGTTGAGTGCCTTCCGACCTAGGGGTCTCGTTTTCCAGCACTGTAGTGCAGTTTGTTTTGTTGTGATTAACCACTGGGTTTTTGTGGCAAGATACAGAAGTAGATTGCCAGGCCTTTCTTCCACGCACTAGTATTGTTGTCTTTGTCACAGAAATATGATCATTTGCCGCCAACACCGTCCCATTCTGCTGCTGCCCAGATGGGTGATTTGTCTTGGTCTGGCACCTCAGCTGAGACCTGTCCATCTTGGGAGACCCTGCCAGTAATTAAGCTTCTGATAGCTTAGCTCTCGGCATCACTGATGCACACAAGCCCTCACAGCACGACATGCTTCAAACCAAGTAAGGGACCAGCTGTCTATAATGAAATAAATGATTGGGGAGAAGGTGGTAGTCTTCCTGTAAAACTTGAAAAGAAAGACGCTGTTTTCAAATAGTTGTCCCAACTGCTTAAGCCATTCTGTTCCTACCACCTAAAAACTATGGCATTCACTCCTGGGACAAATAGTTTGTCAGCAATGGGGTCAAACAGGGAAAGACTTCCTTTACCAATCTAAAAGTCACAATCCCAACACTGAATAGTAAGATGGGTTACCCCGTCTTTTATAACTCCTATGCCTTCTCGGTACCCATAACTGCCCATCAAGTCTAACCAACCCTAAAAACCCACATTCCAGGGCCACCCGTACTTTATCCCCCTCCCCCCAAATTAATTAATTTGTCCACCACATGTGTTGGAGATGCTGCATAGTACCATTTCACAATGGGAACTCCCAACCCCCTTTTTTTCTACTAACAAAGAAAACCGCTTTAGTTATGCATGGTCTTTTATTTCCCCAAATTTATTTATTTATGTGCATTTATATACCGCTTTTCTGGAATCAAAGCAGTTTAGATTGAATTCAATACCAATAAAACATAAACTTACATGGAACAGTGTTAACAGTGTGTGTCAGATAACTGTTTGTACATATAACATTAATGAAATCCATGCTTTGCTTCTGAAGTGCCGCTGCCACAAGCACTCTCCTTAGCACTTCAACTGGAAGAATACGAAAGAGAGATAGAGGCCATGGAAGGGCAACCATCTTAACAGTAGCAGTTCTGCCAAACAAAGAAAGAGAGTCGACCATGACTACATCTCCAAAACCATAATATAATTTTCAAAAAAGGACTGGGTAATTGGCCGCATAAAGATCTGTTGGTTAACTGGTCACAAATGCCCCTAGATATTTCACCGCTCAAGGCACCTTTTAAATGGGAAATGTGACTGAACCCCTTCCTCATTCCCCGTCCTAAAGAAAACATAGTGGAACAATCTCCACTGACCCACACACAAGTGTTTGGGCCACTATATAAACTGAACACTCAACTACAAAACTTGGGCCCCACACCCCCCCCCCCCTTCTCCAGAACCAAATGCAAAAAGCCCTAATAGACCCTGTCAAATGTCTTCTTGGCATCAACAGATAATATGAGATTTCTGCTCCTTGGCTCTGGTGATGTGAATCAGCCACAATACCCTGTGAATATCATCCACAGCTTGACGACCAGGCACAAAAACCACCTGGTCCCTATGAACCAAGCTGGGCATTGCTTGTATCAGCTATTGGACCAAAACCTTTGCTAGTATTTTAACTTCTAAATTCAGCACAGATATGGATCTATATGAGGATACCTCCAATTTGGCCTTTCCTGGCTTAGGAATAACTGATATGACAGCTTCCATCATAATTGGGGGCAGCATTTCTTCCTCTAATACTGCATTGTAAACCCTAGCCAAAGAAGAAGGAAACAAATACCCTTAAAATTTCTTATAATACTCTGGGGTAGACCTGTTGAGCCTAGGAGCTTTGTCTAGGGTAATTCTTAACTGATAGGATTTCCTGCGCCAAAATGTTCTCATCCAAGGATTCTTTCTCCAGCTCTGACAGTGTTGGCAGATCCATCTCACTCTAAAAATCATCTAGCAGGGTCTGGTCAACCAATTCAGCTCTATACAGGTTCTGCAGAAAGTCCACAAAGGTCTATCTTATATCAGAGGGTTTGCCCAGTTGAGTCCCATCTGGGCCCCTAAACCCAAAATGGTACTTTCTACTGTCTGTTTTTATAATTGGAAAGAGAATAACTTTTATCAGCTTAATTTCCCTTCTCATAGTACTGTTGCTTTAGCCTGCCCAATTTAAAAACAAAATCACCTTTGGCCCATTGATCTATCCTAGCCTGGGTAGCCACCAGCCTCTACCACACTTAAACTGACCTGTTTGCTTGCGTGCCCACTGCAAAGAATACATCTCTTCCTGCAGCCCTTTAATTTCACTGGCCCAAAGTTTCTTTTACTGAGCTGCTCTTTCTAAAAAAAACCAAAACCCTCTAGGCGGGTTCTTACCTACAAAAGCATCCCTAATAATTATCAAGATTGTTTGGGCACATGGGACCCGTGCACCAGAAGAAACAAAACAAAAGAAACTCAGATCACAGTTACTTGTCAGCAAAAATTCTGTTTTTATTTAGTACAAGCAAACTCCATAAGCACAGGAAAAAAGGTCTGTCTTAGAGATCTGAGGGCGAGCAACATTCTCCCTCCCATCGGGGAGAGAGAAGGCCGCTGCCCCGAGCTCTGTAGCTTGCTCTCATATATCCTATACCCTCTATAGCAATTCCTGCACAAAGCCTTAGTTCTGTGTGCAAAAATCTGCTATACTTCCTACAAAAAGTTGTAAAGCCATCTGCACAATTTTTGAACCTTCTGCAAAAATCTGTCAGTGCTACTTGCAAAAATTAGAGTGCTGCTTGCAGAAGTTTGCTGAAGCTCTCCAGATGGGACCCCCTCCCTCATGATTTTCAAGGCCTAAGGCTGGTGCTTCAAGGTCTCCAAAGTCTTTGCTTATCTGTGCTGTGAAGCGCATCTTTCCTGCATTCCTTGGGGCCCGCTTATGGTCTTCTACTTCCCGGCACTAATCGCATTCTTTCTTCAGGGCTAGAGAATTTTCTGTTAATTATTTTTCTGTTAATTATTTTCTGGCCTGGCCTGTATTTGCTTCTGGGCCTAACTCTGCATACTTCTATCCAGAGTAAAGTTTTTCCCAGACTGTACCAGGCCACAGACACTTTCTTGTGGCATTTCCTGGATAGCCCACATGCTCTGTCTTCTTGTGCCATTCATACAGGGTGCCCGTGCAAGCCACAGGCGGCAGGATTAGTCACAGACAGCACATAAGGCAAACCTAAGCAGACGTATTCATAAGCCAAAATATCCCAACAACCCTAGACACTGCCTTAAAATCATTCCACACAAGCAGAATTGCCACTTCATTCACAGCATGGCAGGCAAAGTAATCTTGTATAAGGGAAATATGATTGTTACAAAACTCTACCATGCCCAAGAGGCATTCAGGGGCCATTGTTTCTGCCCTGCATATGGTATAGCCTCTTGAAGTTCCACCAAACAAGACACATGATCTGACCAAGCTGTGGTACCCAAATTTGCCTCCCCGACTCTGCTCTCAAGAGTTGGGTCTACAAATAATCAATTCTTGTATAAATTTTATGAGGATGCAAATAAAATCAAAAGTCAAAGGAATAATTCTGTTACGGAGGCAATGGCCTCTCGCCCGCAATGTGTAGTGTGCGGTACCCGTAGAGGGGCTATCGCCGACTCTGGCATTTGCCAGGGCTGTACACAGGTGTCTACCAGCATGGAACAGCAAATGGAGGTTAAGGTAGGTCAGGATTGTCAAGGGGGTCTCGACTGGTTTGGAAGGGGAGGAGCTGCAGGCTCCTATGCCAGCGGTCGGGTCCGAGGTGACAACCGGTCCAATGGGGGGTCCTTTGACTGCGGGACCACAGCCCAGGGATTTTTGTCCTGATTTTGTGTTAATTATGCATCAGGCGTTCTGTTTGCGACGGCAAGGAGAGATTCCGGAGGGCCTGTCGCTATCTGGGGCGCCGCAGCAGCCAGGTTTGGCTGAGCCGTGTGCCAGTTCTTCACGACCAATGAAGCAAGCAAGGACTCGAGAGCCCTCGATTTCTGAGTTGGAGGAGCATGAGTCAGAGGAGAACGAAGTCGACCTGGAAGGTGGAGAGGAAGAGTTGGAGGAAGGAGAGATCCCTGAGCCAGAAGATCAGGCGAAAATTATTCGGGTGTTCCGCAGGGAGGAATTGACAGCGCTTATTGCCAAGTTCCTTCAGACGCTTAAGCTCTCCACGGAACAGCCGGTGGAAGACGACAATGGTGAAGACCCGATTATTCAGGCAGTGCGTCAAACGCAGGTGGTGTTTCCCATGCACAGGGTAGTTGACAGGATGAGTGGGATCAGCCGGAGGCAGGGCTCAGGGGTATTCGCATTATGAATAGGCTGTATCCATTAGCGGATAAAGACAAGGAGAGGTTTCGGTCCCCACGGATTGATGCAGCGGTATCAGCAGTGACCAAGAAGACCACTATTCCGGTAGAGGGCAGCTCAGCCTTGAAGGATGCGTAGGATAGAAAGTTAGATGGTTTGCTGAAGCAATCCTTTGAAGCCAACACAGCGTGATTACAAGCTTCCATTTGTGGGGCGTGGGTGGCACGAGCTTGTCTTCGATGGTCACAGCGTTTGAGACAGTCTGCTCAGTTGGAGCAAGAAGGTCTGAGAGAGCTGGACCGCCTGGAGTCGGGTTTGGCCTATCTGTCAGATGTTCATTATGACTTAATTAGAGCCCTGGCTAATAGTATGGCGTCGCTTGTGACCGCTCACAGATCTCTGTGGTTGCGGAATTGGGCGGTAGACGGTTCTTCTAAGGCACGCCTCGGTAAGCTCCCTTTCAAAGGAAAGTTGTTGTTCGGAGAGGATCTCGATAAGTTGGTAAAGGATTTAGGGGAGTCTAAAGGTGGCCGGTTGCCAGAGGATAAGCCCAGACAGGGGAAGTCTGTGTCGACCTTTCGGGGTGCCTTTAGAGATTTTTGGAGATTTCGGACTTCTCGCTTGGACGGATTCCAAAGGGGAAGATTTGCTCCTCGGATCCAGGGGTTTCGAGGAACAGGTAGAGGTTTTGCGGTGGCAGTCTCAACAGCCAATTGAAAATTGCAATGAAGTGAGAGGGACCCCGGCAGGAAGTTTGCCGATAGGCAGGCGACTTCGGAGTTTCTTCCTGCCTGGGTCCAAATAACGTCCGACCAGTGGGTGTTGGAAATTATCCGGGAGGGCTATGCGCTGGCGTTTGTGCGGCCCGTGCTGGATTCATTTGTACAGTCGCCCTGCAGGGGGCAGCAAAAAGCGCAGGCAGTCCGTTGTACGCTGAATCGACTGTTGCACTTGGGTGCGGTCATCCCGGTGCCCAAGGAAGATTACGGCAGGGGTCGATATTCAATTTATTTCATGGTGCCAAAGAAGGATGGGTCGCTTCGTCCGATTTTAGATCTAAAAGGGGTGAACCGCTGTCTTCGGGTTCTGCATTTCAGAATGGAAACGTTGCGGTCCGTCGTTGTGGCAGTACGCCAAGGAGAGTACTTGACATCCCTCGATCTCACGGAGGCATATTTACATGTTCCGATCAGAGCGGGTCATCAAAAGTTTCTACGCTTTGCTCTGCCGTGGGGTCACTATCAGTTTCAGGCGTTGCCCTTCAGTCTCGCAACGGCGCCGTGAACGTTCACCAAGATCATGGTGGTGGTAGCGGCGGCGTTGCAAAAGGAAGGTATTTTGGTTCATCCCTATCTCGACGATTGGTTAATTCGGGCAAAGTCCAGAGCCGAGAGCGTGCAAGTTACAGACAAGGTGGTGAAATTCTTGGAGAAGCTCGGCTGGGTAGTCATTGTCAGCAAAAATCATCTTACTCTGTCCCAGAACCTCGAGTACCTTGGAGTATAGTTCGACACTCAAAGGGGAATGGTGTTTCTGCCCGATCGGCGGGTCCAAGCCCTACAGCAAGTGGTGCACTACTCCGGTTCCTTCGGCCTGGAATTATCTTTGGGTGTTAGGTTTGATGGCGGCATTCTTGGAGGTGGTGCCCTCGACCAGAGCTCATATGAAGCCGCTGCAGCAGTCGTTGCTTCACCGTTGGTCTCATCAAACCGTCCCGCTGAGCAGACGTCTGCCCTGTCCTCTCGGGGTTCGACGAGCGTTGAAGTGGTGGCTACTTTTGGAGTCATTGAAGGCCGGGATGCCCCTGGAGCAGCCAGAGTGGATGCTATTGTTGACGGATGCAAGTCTCGCGGGATGGGGAGCACATTGTGGGGAGCTCTTCACGCAGGGTCTCTGGTCAGCTCGGGAGAGCACTTGGTCAATCGACAGATTGGAACTCAGAGCGTTAGCATTGCAAGCATTCGAGGGGACGGTGCGGGGTCGGGCGGTAAGGGTTCAATCGGACAACTCCACAACGGTAGCCTACATCAATCGACAAGGTGGTATACGAAGTACAGCCATGGAAAAAGAAGTAGAGGAGCTCTTTGCTTGGGTCGAGCTTCAGCTGCTGGCAATTTTGGCGGCACACATTGTCGGGAAGGACAATGTGACGGCGGATTTTCTCAGCAGAGTCCAGGTGGATGCTGGCGAACGGGAGTTGCATCCGGAGGTCTTTGCGCAAGTGGTGCGCAGATGGGGGGCCGCCAATCATGGATCTCATGGTGACCTTCCACTCAGCAAAGGCCAGTCGGTTCTTCAGCAGATGTCAAGAAAGGATGTCGGAGGGGATCGACGCCCTGCTGCAACACTGGCCGGTGTCGGGTCTCCTCTATGTATTCCCTCCGTGGGCCCTCATAGGTTGGGTGGTACAGCGGATCAAGGCCCACCCAGGAAGGGTGTTGTTGGTAGCTCCGGACTGGCCACGACATCCGTGTTATGCCGACCTCATGCGGCTTCTCGACGGAGATCCGTGGAGATTGCCGACGTTAGACAGTCTGCTACTTCAAGGGCAGCTGCGGATGCCTCAAGTAGATCGGTTCTCGCTTAGGGTCTGGCCATTGAAAGGGTGCGTTTGAAGAAAAGAGGTTATTCTGGAGCAGTCATTGTGACCTTGCTTAAGGCTCGGAAGTTGTCTACGTCTCTGACATATGTTCACATTTGGCGCATATTTGAGGATTGGTATTCAAGGAGGCAAGTGCGCGTGGCGACCGCGTCCGTGGCAGTGATTTTGAGCTTTTTGCAGGACGGTTTTGAAAAGGGTCTGGCGGCCAGCTCCTTGAGGGTTCAGTTAGCCGCGTTGGCTTGCTATAGAGGCAAGGAGCAGGGAGTAGCCTTAGGGGCACATGCTGATGTGTTGCGTTTTCTCAGGGCAGTGACAAGGTTACGTCCTTCGCGTAGGATTGTGGTCCCTCCGTGGGATCTCAACTTGGTTTTGGCAGCCCTAGCTAGGAAGCCTTTTGAGCCCTTACAGCAAGCGTCCGTGAAGGATTTAACCTTGAAAATGGTGTTTTTGGTGGCCATTTGCTCAGTGTGGTAAATTTCTGAGTTACAGGCGTTGTCGTGTAGAGAACCTTTTCTGTCGTTTTCTAAGGAGAAGGTGGTGCTCCGTCCAGTTCCCTCCTTTTTACCCAAAGTGGTTTCTCCGTTTCATTTAAACCAGACGGTTTCCCGTCTGGTGCTGGGTTCGGTAGAAGATGTCGCCACGGACCAGGGATTGCATTGGTTGGACTTAAAGCGAGTGTTGCGTCGGTATTTGAAGGTCTCAGAGGCATTTCGCAAATCCGACCGCCTGTTAGTTGGCGTTAGGTGTACCCGTGCTAATGCAGCATTTACTATGGGACAGGGCTCCGTGTTAACTGCTAGGGAAATGCTTTCCATGCCCCCAACAGTTAACCTGGAGGTATTGCACCTGTGCCATGGTTGCAGTGCATTATAATGCTCGTTAGTAGGCCCATTAGTAAAAGACCCCCATAGTGTAACTATATTAATGTACAGTCTATTACACCACTGTAAGTGATCAGGCAAGGATAAGAATTCCTAGGCAGGCAAAGGGAAAGAAGTAAGTTAAATAGAAAAAAATCCAGAACTCCATTGAATTCAACTTCTTAAAATGTTTAGCAGCTCTTAGATAACAGACATGAAAAAAAAAAGAAAAAAAATCTGCTGAATTATTATAGCTGCTCATTTATTTTAAATTCAAACCGTTTGGGAAGGTGGACTTCAACAAATAAATCCAATGTTGTTGGATTTATAAATCCAATGTTGTTGTTGTTCCCAAATGGTTTGAGCTTTCATCCACTGAAAGACGTCCATGCTGACCTCATGACAATTCCTGTAATTTGATGATGTCATTACGTTTGGAATCGGAACAGGAAGTTGGGCCGACAAAGCTTGATAAAGAGCCGCGAGAGTGAGAGGATCGAAACACAATCATTGTGTCGCGGCGGTGCCCAACAATCCAGATGAAGTAAAAGCTTGGCATATAATGCTCTGGGGGAAGGGCTGAATGAACAACTGTTGTAAACATCCCGTGATTGAGCTTCGTATCGGGAAGGACAGCACATTTGAATGATTGCGTCTCCTTGCTTATCCAGATGAGTAGCCAAGTTTTATAAAAGGGTCAATATGCAATATGTCTAGACACATAATGAATGATTTAGCTGCAATAAGCAGCCTTTAATATACATTGTTGGTGTGAAGGCTGGTTTTGGGAAACCTGTAGCCTTTAGCACAAAGACCTTCGGGTCATTTTTTAACAAATGGATTAAAAAAAAGGACGGCCTGCTTCCTGAGAGTGATTCGTTGCCCTCATGCCAGTCAATCCGACAAAAATTGTTTTCTTGATAAATTCCTGTTCAACAAGTTCATCAGGATTAGGAGTTTTTTTCATGTTTGTTACTATACACCTTTCATTTAGCATTTAGAACCCATAGCAAACCTGCCGTATCATAACAGCACTACCAGGACTCACAAAGCACCAAACCCTACCTATCAAAAAGGCAACACTGCAAATATTAAACCAATACATCTCAGAGAATACCAATACATCTTCTGCTAGGGAAAGAAAACAAGTGGCACTGTCAAATAGAATTTACATGAACAGAATACCTTAGCTTGGTTACACATGCAGAACATAGACTATCACCAAACAAAGAACAAGGGATCACAATTTAGAAATAGAAAGGCAATAATTAATCTGGGAACCCCAGAAGTCAAACTTGGAATGTACAACACTGGAAAAATACAATTATAAATTAATTTCCTCTTGTACTAAACAAAAATGCAAAGACGTTAGCAATGCACATTTCCCAGAGCTGACAATTTTCAGTTAATAAATTCAAAATAGAAAAGTATTTTTTTACTTTTTGTTGTTTGGGCATTTTATTTTTCAGTTGCAATTGCTCCAGTCACTTTCTTCTGGTTTCTTCGTGTCTTCGGCTAACTCTCCATTGTCTGCTGTCCATTTGTCTTTTCTTCTAGTTTTTTTCCATTCTCTCTCTACATCTGCTTTAACATATTGATCTTCCCCTTTTGCTCTCTCTTCCATTTCTTTCTTTATTTCTTTTTCATCCATTCAAATTTCACCCTACCATCCTCAATCCCCACTTACTCTCCCAGTACCCGGCGAATCGTAGATTTTTCTTTCCTCCCACACAAAATATCTTTTCCCCACTCCATCCTCACTCCCCCAGCCCCATCCTCTTCTAGTCCTCCACCAACATATGCTCCCTTCTAGTTCCAGCCCTACCCAGCATTCGCTCCCTTCTAGTCCCATTCTCCCTCCCCCCCACATCAGTCCATTTCCAGTCCTACCCCAAACCCCCATCAGCCCATTTCCATTCCTAGCCCCCCCATCAGCCATTTCCAGTTCTATCCTAGCCCCCCATCTGCCCATATCCATTCCTAGCCCCCCCATCAGCCATTTCCAGTCCTATCCCAGCTTCCCATCAGCCCATTTCTAGTCCAAGTCCCGCATCAGCCCATTTCCAGTCCTAACCTTGCCTCCCTATCAGTCCATTTCCATTCCTAGCCCCCCATTGGCAATTTCCAATCTTATCCTACCCCCCCTATCAGCCCATTTCCATTCCTAGCCCCCCATCAGCCATTTCCAGTCTTATCCTAGCTTCCCATCAGCTCATTTCCATTCCTAGCCCCCCATCAGCTATTTCCAGTCCTAACCTAGCCCCCACCTCCACCCCAAAGAGCTCAGCGCTTGTCTGAGCAACTTACATGGAAGCCAAGGATGCCAGAGTCCTCGGCTCACCTCTGCACAGCGCTGAAGTGAAGAGCAGCATGCTCCTTCACTCGCCTTGTGTTCTTGTGAAGCCCGATGAGTACCGGGAAAGGTTAAAGGTCATTTCCTGTTTTCTGGCACTCAGCGGGCTTCATGTGAACACAACGCGAGTGAAGGAGCACGCTGATTTTCACTCTAGCACTGTGCAGAGGCATGCCGGGGCCTCTGGCGCCCCCAGCTCCCTCTGAAGCCAACCCTGCAAACCCTGTGGAATGAACTTTGCGTGTAGTCCTCTGAAGCATGGTGCCCTGTGCGAACAACATTCTTGCTCAATGGATGGGCCAGCCATGTATGGGGAAAGGGGTGGGATTGGTTGGGGGTGGGAGAGGGGGTGGAGGGCTTGAAGGGAAGGTGAGTAGTTTATTTTGACCAGAGTGGGGAGTATTGGGGCGGTAGGGGTGTGGGTTTGATCAAGCGAAGGATATATTGGTGGGTACTAAGCCAAATTCATATGCATTAGATCTTGTTCCAACATGACTTCTGAAAGTGTAGAGACTAGATAGTCCCATCACTATTACAATGACTGGGAAACAAACATTTTCCAATCATCGAATGGAAGTGCTACAGTGTTTATATGAATGCAACTTATTTTCCTTTTTTGATTGTTGTTTTTTTTTTTTAACTAGCATGAATGCAGGCAAGCATGAACTGTAAAATAATCTTAGACACAGCAGGTTATTTCTGAATGGAATGCTTTGTCTGATAGGAAACTGTATATCTCTTTTGAATCTAATAGCACTACATTTGTTGTTAGAGCTTCTGTAACGATTTAAAAAACCACCACCAACAACAACAATAACCCCCCCCCCTCCCCCAGCATCCCTGTCTAATGAAATCAGAAGATGTTTTGGCACAATTTTTACTGAAATCTAAAACATTTTAGGAAAACTAAGGGGCATGTTTATTAAAGGATTTAATGCACGTTAATGAAAAAGTTAACAGGCATTAAATGCCCAGAGACCTTTTATTACTATCGGTACAGTTGCACTTAATGTGCATTAGCTTCATTAACGTGCATTAACTTTTAGTTAACATGCATCTAAATTCTTAAAATGCAAGTCTGAACTGCTTTGCACATGAAAACACAAGAGCATGGAAAGCAATGCACTTTTTAAAAAGACATCACAATATGCACTCTCCTAATTCTTACATTTTCTTTTACATCTTATCAAGTATTTTTTTTTTGCTCTGCAGTGAGCACTGCTGCATGGTACAACAAGCAGTAGAAGTACTTTCAAATGAGTGACAAAAGGAAAAGAATGAAAATCATTTAAAACTGGTTCACACCAGCAATTCTTTGTGCACTATTAAGTACTAAGATCTTGTCACAAAACATTATTCCAAAGAGAAAAGGTTTAGTGAACCTGAGAAATTGGATTTGATGGATGCCAGAAAATCTGCCTTTTCACTGCTTGAGATTTCTATGGAAGAAAGCCACAGTCTTTTACCAAACGGTTTCTAAGGAAACATCTTATAGCATAGTATGTGAAAACAATTTGGTTGTTGATGAGAAATAGTTCTCAAATTGGTGGGAAAGTGTTGACTGGGAAGAAAAGACTCCAGGATTTGGCAGTGTTTCCTGCAAAAGCACTTAACAGAGTGTTCTGCTTATGAAATTTCTACATGGATAATACAGATTTAGGGATTGCTTTGTAGAAATACAGTTCCACTGACAATATTTTCCTATTTTTTCTCCTCTCCCTACCACCATAAAAATAAGAAAGAAATAGGAAGTGTAGAAAGAAAATGCATTTGTTCAGGAAAAGTTGGATATTTAGTTTTCAAGTAGTTTAAAATATTTGTTTTTAATAATTTACTACTATTCAAAAGCTGATCATCCTATATTTGCCATTGATGAACTTGAGTTGTATGGAGGAGTTTTGCCATAGAGTGTAAGTAGACAAGGGAACATTATTATTGTTCTGGCCACATTCAAACTATACAACAGCTGGTGTGGAGAGCCAACAGCTCTCCACACCAGCACTCCACAATACCTAGCAGACCTTATCACTTTCCACTCTCCCAGGCACACTCCCCGTTCTTTTCACCTCAATCGCCTTACCCTTCCCTCTCCCTCCCTCGCCCATCTACAATCCACCCGTTCCTCTGCCTTCTTTTTCGTAGGCCCTGCCCTCTGGAACTCCCTCCCCTCCTCTCTTCGTTTGGAGCTCCATCATACCACCTTTAAACGAAACCTGAAGACTCACCTCTTTTCCCTGGCCTTCGACCTTCCCTCCCCTTTTGTGTAACTGCCTTCCTACACCCAGTCCTGTCTCTCTCCCCCAAGACTGTAATTTCCTACGTCCAGTCTTGTCTCTCTCTTCTCTCTTACTCTCCTATAAAAGATTGTAAATTTTCTTTTCCATTTCACTGGCCTTGGGCCCTTCCCTGACTATTTGTATACTGTACACCGCCTTGATTGTTACAGCAGGGTGGTTTATCAAATGAAATAAACATAAACATAAACAATTCCAAAACCAGGGCAGGCCACCAAATGGACTATCCCAATCATAAACTTGCTTCTTCAGATCCAAGTTGAGAACAGCAAACTTCCAAAAAAACTGGATCTCAGTGGTGTTTTCATATTGGTTCTCAACTTGGATCTTTCCCCACAGCCAGCTCCAGGAAGGCCCCAGACACCACTGGTCCACCACGCCCACCATCCAGGGGCAGTGGTGCAGCACCACAGGAGCTGTCCAGGGGAGTTGAAAGCACCAGTACCTCCAGCAGTGACGGGAATGAGGAGTAGTCCAGCGACACTGTGCCGGAGGACATCACAACTAAGGAGGAGGGCAGCGAGGGGGCTATGGCACAGTAGTGGGATTGGGGTGTCAGAGGGGGAGGGATTGCAGAACCAGGGGCAGGGCAGTGAGGCAGAGGAGTCAGAGGAGGAGGGATTGGAGGACTAAGGGCGGGACGGGGATGCAGAGGAGGAGGGATCGGAGGACCAGGGGTGGGGCAGGGAGGCAGAGGGGACAGGCAAGGAGGGATCAGAGGGATAGCAGGGGGGATGTGGGAACCACCAAACAAGTGCCCAAGGTATGGCAGTGTGGCACAGGGCACCACCAGCAGGCACCCAGCAGGGGGCCCAGAGGTGGGGCTGCATCCCCCGGCTGTGCCCCACAGCCCAAAGCCATGCCTGCCCACAACTCTACCATAGTAACATAGTATATGACAGCAGATAAAGACCAGTATGGTCCATCTAGTCTGCCCAGCAAGGCGGCAAGAGTAGGTGCACCTGCCATTCCGTGCAGGTCACCCCTCCCCATGACTTTGTTTAAGGGTGTACCCACTGCTCCATGTAGATCATCCTTATTTACTGAGATATAAAAGATAGCTATGTTTGTTTTTTTATTTTATCCTGTTGCTATAAAGGGATCCACTGTCCCATACCATTTTGAATTCTGTCACTGTATTTTCCCCCATCACTTCCATCAGGAAGGCATTCCAAGCATCCACTACCCTTTCAGTGAAAAAGTATTTCCTGACATTGCCTTTCAGTTTACCCCCTTGCAACTTCATGTTATGCCCTCTAGTTTTACAGCTTCTCTGTCTTTGGAAGAGATTTGTTTGTTCATTAATACTCATTAAGGATTTAAAGGTCTGAATCATATCTCCCCTGTCCCTCCTCTCCTCCAGTGTACATATTTAGGTCTTCAAGTCTGTTCTCATAAGTCTTCTGATGCAGGCTCCAAATCATTTTGGTCGCCTTCCTCTGAACTGTTTCCAGTCTTTTAATGTCCTTTGCAAGATATGGTCTCCAAAACTGAACACAATATTCCAAGTGAGGCCTCACCAGCGACTTGTACCAGGGGGCAATGTGCTTGCCACATGGCTCAGCATGGGCCTGGCGCAATGGTGAGTGTAGCCTTGGTCCACCCTGCACAGCTGGGGGCTCCCACAGCCACCCCAGTACCCATGGGCATGCAATGGCCATGACACACCGGGCCCCTCTGCGCCTCCACCCCCACGCCTCTCCAGTGACTAAGCTTTCACTGCCTTATGGCGGATGTGTGGCTTCTGAGGGAGGAGGTGTGCACAGCGGCCTGGTCCATCGGTGAGCGCATCAATGCCCTCACCAGCGCTGTTAGAGGGCACAAGCAGGGCCCCCCTGTCCACAGATGACTCCCAACCAATTTGAGTTTGAACTCTTCTGTCATGAGGATTGGGCAAAGACCTACCATCCTTGCTGTACAAAGTTGGTAGACACTTAACTTAAATGACTAATGGCTGTTATTACTGCAAAATGGGGCTGACGCCAAATATTGAAGTTTTATGTTTTTTTGTACTTATTTACTTTTTGAATATTTCTATAATTTCCTTTCATGTTGAAAGTGCAGAAGAGTATATTGTGTAGATCAGTGAAATAAGTTCCTATGCTAATGTATTTTAAATTATATTTTTAGCAAAAGAATGTGAAAGAATATACTGGGGTGTGAATACTTTTACAAGGCACTGTATCTGTTATAGATCTTGACAGATCAATGAAAATGTTCTTCAGAAAGGTAAATATGGTGCATGCTAGTTTCTATTTCTAAAGTACAATATTCAGTAAATTTTGTTATGTTGAAGATAGGAGGGTAATTATAGGGGTAAGTTTATTAAATGGCATAGGGGTAAGTTTATTAAATGGCAGTAGCGGCTTCTGTGTGATATCAGAGCCGCAGCCACATTGAAATCAATGGGGTCGCACCTCCGATATCGCACAGAAGCTGCTACCGCCATTTAGTAAATATACCCCATAATTTCAAACATGTTTACTAAAGAACACACTAGTAGTGTGCACTTGGGTTGCAAATTACTACTACTACTATTTATCATTTCTATTTCGCTACAGGGCATACACAGCATTGTACATGTACACATGGAAAACAATCCCTTCTTTATAGAGCTTACAATCTATTCAGGATAGAAATACAACAGAGAGGGAACTAGAGATAGTCTTGACACACATGGGTGATAATTATCAAATAAAGATTAATTGAATATGCCAGAGGTAGAGCCTGATATACTGACTTGGATAGCCTGTTCAAGGTATATGGTGTAGCAAGCTGGAAAGAACGCAGTCTGGTGTGGGCTGTGAAAGAGAAGGGGACAGATAGTAAGGCTTTGATGGATGAATGTAGTTTTTAAAGAGGGGTATAGGGAGAGATAAGAGAGGAGAGGTAATGAGGAACAGTGGAAAGAACACAGTCTGGAGTTGGCAGTGGGAGAGAAGGGAACAGATATTAGGGATTTGAGGGGTGAAAGGAGTTCCTGAAGAGGGATATAGTGAGAGACAAGGAAGGAGAGGTATTAAGGAGCAGCAGAATGAATACACTTGCAATCAGTAGGAGAGGTTTGAATTGGATTCTAGCACAGAGGCCCACGCCAACTTCAGAGAGTATTTGAAGTCATCTCCCTGCCATTGGCCGCATTTAAAAACCCAGCCAGCCCAGAAGCTGCTCTCTCCGCCGCTGCGAAGATCGGACATCCCTGCAGGGAGCGGGAAGATAAGCTCCTCCCTGCTCCCCACAGGCAAGCGCAATCAATGTG
Source organism: Ichthyophis bannanicus (assembly GCA_033557465.1). NCBI lineage: Eukaryota > Metazoa > Chordata > Amphibia > Gymnophiona > Ichthyophiidae > Ichthyophis > Ichthyophis bannanicus. The sequence goes on from CM066040.1 coordinate 111,377,284, forward strand.
GCAGAGGCCACATTTAAAACCCAGTCGGCCCAGAATCTGCTCCTTCCACCCCTTCTGCGAAGATCGGACGTCCCTGCAGGGAGCGAGAAGGTAAGCTTCTTCCCGCTCCCCACCGGCAAGCCCAATCAATGCGGCAAAGGCCACATTTAAAAACCCAGCCGGCCCAGGCCTGCCTCGCCAAAGGGCCCTTTGGCATGGCCCTTAGGCGTGGTCCATCAAACTGGAAAGAAGGAAATGCCAGAAGACCAGGCAAACATCAACTCTTCATAATACATTAATCTAAAGAAAATCTCAACTACATACAATCAAAATACCGAGAGAACCTCCTGCAAACAAGCACTCAATAGTAAGCTGCAAACTAACAAACAAACATGCTACCACATTATTTTATATATTACATAATGATGCTTCCAGCCACACTTCTTCTCATATCATCTACCCAGCTGCTCTATAATTGGAACAATAGCATACCAATACTGCGCAGAACAAATTTTCTCCATCTCACAACATACCAAAAAATGCTGTCTTCTAATCCAACTCACAGACTCAGTTATATCAACACAGAGCCTATGCAGCCCATAAACATGGATAGCAAACTCCAAAATCACCCAATCAAATGCTCTCTCATCAACGCTCTCTCTCTGTCCGTAACAAAATTCAGACTATTGTAGACCACATTCAACACACAGACAATGATGTAATGTGCATCACTGAAAGCTGGAGTACTGACCATGACAACGTCCTCCTCAACCAACTAACTACATCTCAATATATGCTGTTCAACTGCCCCAGATTGGAACAAAGAGGAGGAGGCGTACTTATCCTTGCTAAGAAACACCTGGACTTCTCGTTGATCAACTCGCAGTCCTTACACACACTAGATTTTCTAACCATCTCGAACTCAGAGTACACCATATGCATAACTTACAAAAAACCAACCTCCAAAACCGAAGATCCATCAGCAATCTTAGACGAAATATGCACCCAGTCAGCCACAAGAAACCTCTTTATCCTCATGGGTGACCTCAACCTCCCCTCAACCTCTGCAAAACACACCAACATATTCATAAGTGCCTTGGAATCCCTTCAACTAACTCAAATAATTGATTCACCAACCCACTGCAAAGGATCTATGTTGGACCTCATATTCGTACCCAACATTCTACACAAAGCAAACCTAAATCTACAAATTGATCCAGTAGCATGGTCAGATCATACTATGATATCCTTTAACATACCAGCCAACATCACCCAACCAAACACTTCTCCACAACATAATTACAAATGTCAATTCAAGGTCTTCAACCTACAACAATTTCTTGACCAGACCTCTTCACTGCTAGACGCAGACATAAATGACCTAGACTCATTCATAAGCTCATGGAACCAGATAATAAATGCCGCAGCAACATTCAATGAAAAACACACGTCAAAACACCAAAGATCTTCATGCCCCCCATGGTTTTCCAAAAACCTAGACCAGATCAGAAAAGCTTAGACACCTAGTAAGAAAATGGAAAAGGTCGCAAGATAACACTGTTAAGACACAGCTTCGCAACTACCAAGACGAATACAACAACCTATGTAACAAAGCCCAGAAGGAATGTTATGGTCTTTATGTTATAATGTGAACCGCGCTGATGCCGAATAGTGCGGTATATAAGAACTTGTAATAAATAAAATACATCACAGACACCCTTATGAAATTGCTCAACCGATCTAGAGAACTGTTCTCGATGGTATCACAGCTGACTATTGATCCCAACACAACTGACATAACAAACGTGAAAATGCAAATTGACCCTCAAGTTATGAAGGATTTCCTCCACAACAAACAAAACATGACAATGATACTGCACTATGATCCATTGCAGCAAAAGAATGGAACAGGCAAACATCATCTATGGAACAACTTCAACCCAATAAATAAAAGGGACTTGCTTGATATCATTAACAACATCAATACCACAACCTCACCCCTTGACCCCTGTCTTGTATCATGGCTAAAACATTTACGCAATCAATTCACTCAGACCATTCTACAGATTATGCACACCTCTCTCAAGCAAGGATACCTAACCCCTGTGCTCAAACAAGCCTTTATACGCCTCTTTAGACAAAGCCCACCCAAGTTCTTACCGCCCAATTGCAAGCATCCCTTTTCTGGCCAAAATAATCGAAAAAGCCATACAATATCAACTGCAAGATCATGTGGATACACATACTCCACTAGACCCACATCAACATGGCTTCCACCCACAACATGGCATTGACACTCTGCTAACAGACCTATTCAACAGACTCATCATTGGCCTTGATAAGCCCTGCCAAGGATTTGTGTTCATGTTCCTGGAGATAAGCACAACCTTTGACTCAGTTTCACATAATATTATGCTAAACCGCTCAGAGACATTGGTTTAACAGATGGCACTCTAAAATGGTTCACCTCTTACCTATCAGACAGAATCATGGAAGTAAAGGTCGGCACCACCAACTTAAAACCCTTTAAGTCAGTTCAAGGTATCCCTCAAGGTTCAGCCCTCTCAGGATTACAGGCCAGTGATTACAGGCCTGTGATTACAGGGCCATGAGCCTTGCCTCAGTGGCTGGAAAGGTAATGGAGGCATTTCTGAAGGAGCGAATAGTGAACTTTCTCAAAACCAACAGGTTGCAAGATCTGAGACAACATGGTTTTACCGAAGGACGATCTTGCCAAACAAATCTGATCGAGTTCTTTGACTGGGTGACCAGAGAACTAGATCAGGGGCATGCGATGGATGTCATCTACCTGGATTTCAGCAAAGCCTTTGATACTGTTTCTCATAGGAGGCTTATCAATAAACTCAGTAGTTTTGGGATGGGTCCCAAGGTGGTAAATTGGATCAGAAATTGGTTGACTGATAGACAACAGAAGGTGATGGTAAATGGAGCTCACTCAGAGGAAAGGAAGGTGATTAGCGGGGTGACCCAGGGTTTGGTCCTGGGCCTGGCACTGTTCAATGTATTTGTGAATGATATTACTGAAAGACTGAATGGAAAGGTCTGTCTTTTTGCAGATGACACGAAAATTTTCAGCAGAGTGGACTCCCCCTACTACTACTGCTACTACTATTCAGCACTTATAAAGCGCCACACACGCAGCGCTGCACAGCTAACCTACAGGAGGTAGCCAACATACAAGAGACAGTCCCTGCCCGTCAGAGTCATGCTCATCGGAGCTTACAATCTAGTTAGAACAGTACATGAATTAGAACAGTACAGAGCATTAGTCAGTTCTGCGCAAGGTACGGTGTGGTTCAGTTTGGTCTATAGTTTGGTCATAAACTTTGATGGGGGTTAGGGTAAGATGAGGAAGGAGTTAGGATCTGAATGCAATGGTGAAGAGATAGGTCTTCAATCTGGATTTGAAGAGGGCCAGGGAGGATGCCTGCGCACAGACGCAGGTAGGCTGTTCCAGGCGTAAGTTGCAGCAAGGTAAAAGGAGCGCAGTCGGGAGTTTGTGGTGCGAGTGAAAGGCATTGATAGAAGTAGTTTGTTAGCGGAGCGCAAATTTTGAGAGGGGATGTAGGGAGAGATAAGAGATGAGAGATATTACGGGGCCATAGAGTGAATGCATTTATAGGTCAGCAGGAGAAGCTTGAATTGGATGCGGAGTTGGACAAGGAGCCATTGAAGCAACTTGAGAAGAGGAGTAACGTTGGCAAGGCGAGGCTGGCAGAGGATTAGTCGAGCAGCGTGATTTTGTATAGATTGGAGGGGAAGGAGGTGGCTCACGGGGAGATCAGCGAGGAGTAGGTTGCAGTAGTCAAGGTGAAAGGAGATTAAGGAGTGGATAAGCGTTTTGGTAGTGTGTTCAGGGAGGAGGGGGAAGATTTTGCTGATGTTGTAGAGAAAGAAGCGGCAAGTCTTAGCTACAAGCTGGATATGAGTGGAGAAGGAGAGAGAGGTGTCAAAGATAACCCCTAGATTGCGGGCTGAGGGAACAGGAAGGATAGTAGATCCATTCACATGGATTGAGAGAGGGGGAAGTGGAGGGGAGGAGTTAGGTTGGAAGACAAGGAGTTCAGTCTTGGCCATGTTCAGTTTCGATCGGCGATGAGACATCAGGCAGCGATGTCCAAAAGACAGGCAGAGATCTTGGACTGGGTTGCCGGAGAGATATTAGGTGTAGAGAGGTAGATTTGGGAGTCGTCGGCATAAAGATGGTACTGGAAGCCATGGGAGGAGATAAGCACACCAAGGCCTTGGGTATAGAGAGAGAAGAGGAGGGGGCCCAAGATGGATCCCTGGGATACACCTACATGGAGCGGGGTAGAGGAGGAGGAGGAGCCACCAGAGCATACACTGAATGAGCGATGGGAGAGGTAGGAGGAGAACCAGGATAGTACGGAGTCCTTGAAGCCAAGTGAGGAGAGGGTGATGAGGAGGAGGTCGTGGTCAATGGTGTCAAAGGCAGCAGAAAGGTCAAGAAGGATGAGGACAGAATAGAATTGTTAGTGTGGGTTATTCCCTGATGACTGTCCTCATTCTGTCTTTTATACCCGTTAATCTGTCTGGAATTCTGCCAATCCTCATCTTGAGAGGCAATAGAATGTATAAATCCAGGAATCTTAGAGGTGAACCCCATACTGTCTGGAATCTTAGAGGTGAGCGCAGGATCTTACAAGAGGCCCTTGGATTTAGCCAGGAACAGGTCGTTTGTGACTTTTGTGAGTGCAGTTTCAGTGGAGTGTAGGGGATGGAAGCTGGATTGAAGTGGGTGCAGGAGGGCCTGGGAGGTGAGGAAGTCAAGGCAGCGACGGTGGACTGTTCATTCTAATAGTTTGGATATGAAGGGAAGGAGGGAGATGGGTCGATATTTAGAAGGGCATGTGGGATCTAGTGAGGGTTTCTTGAGGAGGGGTGTGACAACAGCATATTTGAAGTCAATGGGGACAGTTGCAGTGGAGAGTGAAAGGTTGAGGATATGAGTGATGGAGGGGACAATGGAGAGGGGGGTGGAGCATAGGAGATGGGTGGGGATAGGGTCTGATGAACAGGTGGTGGGTTTGGAGGAGGACAGAAGGAGTGTGGTTTCTTCCTCAGAGATCGGAGGGAAGGAGGAGAGGGTGGCAGAGGGAGTATGGATGGGGGAGGAGAATCGGGGGGGGAAGGGAGGTAGATGGGGGGGTAGGGAATTGGAGGGTAATCTTGTGGATTTTGTTGTGGAAGTAGTCGACTAGGGTTTGGGAAGAAAGGGAGGGCGGGATCGGGGGCAGGGGGACTTTGAGGAGAGAATTGAGGGTATTAAAAAGACAGCGAGGATCAGAGGCCAGGGAACTGGTCAGATGGATGTAGTAATCTTGTTTGGCAAGTGCTAGGGCTGACTGAAAGGAGCCTAGCATGAATTTGAAGTGTAGAAGGTCTTCCAGGGAGTGGGATTTGGACCAAGCTTGTTTGGCAGAACGGACGCAGATGCGTAGGTAACGGATTGTGGGAGAGAGCCAAGGTTGGGGAGTAGATCGTTTGACAGGACGTGGGGTGGGAGGGGCAAAAGTGTCAAGGGCTGAGGATAATGTAGCATTGTATGAAGATAATGCTTTGTCAACGGACTTAGAGGATAAAATGGAGGAAAGAGATGGAGAGATGGTGGAGGAGAGAGTCAGGGGATCAATATCATGAAGATTTCTAAATAGGTCGGAGGAGGCAGGACGAGGTTGGGACGGCGGAAGCTGAAGAGTAAATGTTAAGAGGTGATGGTCAGATGAGGGAAGGATTGATTTGTGTAAGTTTGATGGAGAGGAGTTGGAGAAGAGTATTAGGTCAAGGCAGTGGCTGTGTAGATGTGTAGGGGCAGTGGAGCAAAGTTGGAGGTCGAACGAGGAGGTAAGAGCAAGGAACTTTGAGGCATGGGGATCAGAGGGGTTGTCGATGTGAATGTTGAAATCACCAAGAATAAGAGTGGGGGGAGGAGGCATCCATAAAGGCAGAAAGCCAGGAGTCGAAGTCGGAGAGGAAGGTTGATTTGGATTTGTCCGGTGGGCGATAAATAACAGCTATTCGGAGGGGGTGAGAGGAGGCGAATGGAGTGGACTTCGAAGGAGAAGGGGGAGTGTGATTGGGGTGACAGGAGGGGTTGGAATTGGCAGGAGAGAGTAGGAGGCCAACGCCACCACCGTGACCAGTAGATCGAGGTGTATGGGAGAACTGGTAGCCCCCATAGCAGAGAGAGGCGTTGTCTGGGGGGAGCCAGATCTCGGTCAAGGCAAGAAGGTGTAGGGCATTGGAGATAAAAAGGTCATGAATGAAAGTATTTTTTTTAATGACTGAGCATGCGTTCCATAGGGCGCATGAAAACGGGAGAGTGGAGGGGGGGAGGAGAGGGATATGGATAAGGTTGGATAAGTTACGTGTAGATTTCTTATCAGAGTGGCATGGGGGTCTATTTTTAGGATAATGCCGAGATTTAGGTTTAGAGGGAGCAGGGTGTGGGTGGGTGTGACTGGGTGAGTGTGTTCTCCAAAAAGGACATGAGGGAGGGGAAATGAGGGGAAAATCGATGGTATCGGGTAGGTAATGTGAGGGATTACTTTTAGGGGTAGGGTTGGAGTTCATATCTATGGATGAGTGAATGAGGGATGACTGAGAGAGGGCGGAAGGAGGGAGGAGCGGGATGTGGATGAGATTAGATGGGGTACGTGAGGAACTTTCTTTAGTGTGAGAAGGAAATCGGGGGGGGGGAGGGCGAGGGTTGGGGTTAATATTACCTGATGAGAGAAGGAGCAGGAGTATTAGAGAGCAAGGTAGAGTGGAGATATTACGGCGGAAGCGAGGGTGGGGTTGCCTTAAGGAGAGGGGGGTTGGTTGAATGTGGGGGATGGCGTGAAGAAGCTCAAGAGTAGGTGCTAGGCTAGAGGGCAGAATAGAGGGAGAAGTGAGGAAGGTAGAGAGGGGGGCTGGTTGAATGCGGGGGATGGTGTGAGGAAGCTCAAGAGTAGGTGCTAGGCTAGGGGGCAGTGTGTGGGGAGAAGTGAGGAAGGTAGGGGGAGGGTAGGGGGACAAGGAGGGAGGGTGTTGGTAGGAGAGGAGGCAGTTGGGGAGGATAATGAAGAGGAGGACAATTAGATGTGGGGCAATGGTAGTGGGCAGCAAGGTCTGAGCAAGCAATGAGTAGCAAGTTCTAAGCAAAACAACGGGTAGCAAGTTCTAAGGAAAACAACGGGTAGCAAGTGATAGGGAAACAAGCAGGCAGTAGTTAGCAGTTCAATGCAAGCAATGGGTAGCAGGCAGAGAATAAGCAGTGGGTAACAGTTCTATGCAACAATGGGGCAACAGTAGGCAAACAATAGGTAGCAGTACTATACAACAATGGGGGCAACAGTAGGCAAACAATGGGTAGCAGTACTATGCATCAATGGGGGCAACAGTATGCAAACAGTGGGTAGCAGTTCTATGCGACAATGGGCAGCAGTATTATGCAAACAGTGGATAAGCAATGGATAACAGTTCTATGCAGGCAATGGGTAGCAATTCTATGCAGTATGCAAACAGTGGGTAGCAGTACTATGCAACACTGGGGGCAACAGTATGCAAACAGTGGGTAGCAGTTCTATGCGACAATGGGTGGCAGTATTATGCAAACAATGGATAAGCAATGGATAACAGTTCTATGCAGGCAATGGGTAGCAGTTCTATGCAGGCAATGGGTAGCAGTTATCTGCAGGCAATGGGTAGCAGATGAATGCGGGCAATGGACAGCAGTTCTATGCAGACAATGGATAACAGTTCTATGCAGGCAATGGGAAGCAGTTCTATGCAGACAATGAATAACAGTTCTATACAGGCAGTGGGTAGCAGATCAATGCGGGTGATGGATAACAGTTCTAAGCAGACAATGAGTGGAGGAGTGATCGTGCTTACTCGGTTCCAGGGAGCTACGGTGATTTGGAGGAGCAGGGTAGATGGATCACACCAGAGCGCCTCCGGGTCTGCGCCTAAGGGCCACGCCACAGGGCCCTCTGGCGAGGCCCTCAGGCGCGGGCACATCCGCTGGAGCATGCCGCTTTAAGGGCCGGTCGCCCTTTGATGTTGGCTTGCGGCGGCTGGCGGCGTGAGAGAGAGAGAGACTGCAGCTGGAGCACACCGCTTTAAGGGCCGATTGCCCTTTGATGTTGGCTGGCGGCGTGAGAGAGAGAGAGAGACTGCAGCTGGAGCACGCCGATTTAAGGGCTGATCGCCCTTTGATGTTGGCTGGTGGTGTGAGAGAGAGAGAGAGACTGCAGCTGGAGCACGCCGCTTTAAGGGCCGATCGCCCTTTGATGTTGGCTGGCGGCGTGAGAGAGAGAGAGACTGCAGCTGGAGCACGCCGCTTTAAGGGCCGATCGCCCTTTGATGTTGGCTGGCGGCGTGAGAGAGAGAGAGACTGCAGCTGGAGCACGCCGCTTTAAGGGCCGATCGCCCTTTGATGTTGGCTGGTGGCGGCTGGCGGCGTGAGAGAGAGAGAGACTGCAGCTGGAGCATGCCGCTTTAAGGGCCGATCGCCCTTTGATGTTGGCTGGCAGCGTGAGAGAGAGAGAGAGACTGCAGCTGGAGCACGCCGCTTTAAGGGCCGATCGCCCTTTGATGTTGGCTGGTGACGTGAGAGAGAGAGAGACTGCAGCTGGAGCACGCTGCTTTAAGGGCCGATCGCCCTTTGATGTTGGCTGGCGGCGGCTAGCAGCGTGAGAGAGAGAGACTGCAGCTGGAGCACGCTGCTTTAAGGGCCGATCGCCCTTTGATGTTGGCTGGCGGCGTGAGAGAGAGTCCTTAACATGAGAAAAGATCTACAAAAGCTGGAAGAATGGTCAAATGCTTGACAATTAAGATTTGATGCAAAGAAGTGCAGAGTCATGCACTTGAGTAGCAGAAACTCAAGAGAAATGTACACGATAGGGGGCGAGAGGTTGGTGTGCATGGATCAGGAGAAAGACCTTGGTGTGATTATTTCTGTAGATCTCAAGGTAGCAAAACAGTGCAACAAGGCGGTGGCAAAAGGCAGGAGGATGTTGGGCTGCATATGAAGAGGAATTACCAGCAGAAAGAAAGAGGTTCTAATACCACTGTATAAGTCACTGGTGAGGCCTCACCTGTAATACTGTGTTCAGTTTTGGAGACCGTATCTTGCAAAGGATGTAAAAAGAATGGAAACTGTTCAGAGGAAGGCGACCAAAATGATTTGGAGCCTGCGTCAGAAGTCTTATGAGAAGAGACTTGAAGACCTAAATATGTATACTTTGGAGGAGAGGAGGGATATGGGAGATATGATTCAGACCTTTAAATACTTAAGGAGAAATAATGAACAAACAAACCTCTTCCAAAGACGGGGAAGCTGTAAAACGAGAGGGCATAACATGAAGCTGCAAGGTGGAAAATTGAAAGGCAATATCAGGAAATACTTTGAGAGGGTGGTGGATGCTTGGAATGCCCTCCCGATGGAGGTGGTAGAGGCAAATACAGTGACGGAATTCAAAATGGCATGGGACAGACACAATGGATCCATTTATAGCAACAGAATAAAATCAAAATAAACTGAACCATCTAACTTCTCAACAAATAGGGGTGTCCTGCATGGAGCGGTTGGTTCATCCCTAAACAAAGATAGGGGGAGGGGTGGCCTGAGGTGTGGCCTGCAGAGAGTGGCACCTACTCCTGCCATCTTACTCCGGCCATCTTACTGGCCAGACTAGATGGACCATACTGGTCTTTATCTGCCGTCATTTACTATGTTACTGTGTTATTATTCAATCTATACATTCAACCTATCTGCAACCTACTAATAAAGTTGAACATACACTTTCTTCTCTATGTAGATGACATCATGTTCTATATGCCGTTCAACACCACCAACCCGGATTTCACAACTATAGCTGATATCTTCAATACTGTGACAAACGTCCTCACCGGAATAAAGCTCATAGTAAGTAAAAGCAAAACAGAAGCTCTACTTATATTGAGAGATCCAGACTTCAAGCCACCAACAAAGATATTAACCAGAGATGCTGAAATAATAATAAAAAAAGAGATCAAGTATCTAGGCATAACTGTTGACAGCGACCTCAATTTGTCCGCACACATCAAAAATATAGCTAAAACGGCATACTGGAAGCTAAAACCCCTGCGATACTTACTTCAGGAAACTGATTTCAGATCTATACTGCAAGCCATCATTACACCACACCTTGACTATGGATACATCATCTACCAAGGCCTCCCAAAGAATGCTCTATTCCCGCTACAACTAGTTCAAAATACTGCTGCCAGGATCTTTACTTCCAGTGCAACCCAGCAGAACATAACACCGATCCTAAGAAGTCTACATTGGCTCCCAATAGCACAGAGGATGAAATACAAATCCATCACCACCTCCTTCAAAATTCTGCACAATCTCTCAGCCCCCTGCCTCACTGAGCTGATCACAACACACGCAACAAGACCAAGAAGAACTACCAATCAGAATCTACTGAATATTCATCCACTCAAGACCAAAACTACACAACAAACCAGTAACAGAGCATTCTCCCTATATGCTCTATTAATATGGAATGCACTACCAAAAAACATAAGAGCAGCAAAATCCATTACAAATCTAAAAAAGTTACTCAAAACACACCTCTTCAGAGAATACTATGGACTCAATGACATTACATAATCAGAAATAATACATCTTAGCCAATTTGACTGCTCAGATCATTCCTGCATTCTACCTTCCCCGTATATGAACCTTACTTCTCCATGGACATAGTTTGTTCCTTTCCTATGGTTAACCCCAAATTTATCTCCAAGTTGTCATCCCTTGTTTAATGTAAAAAAATTCTTATGTTGTTCATTGTAAACCACTTTGGACAAAGGCGGTATAGAAAAACTGTTAAATAAATAAATAAATTGGTGTGTTCTTAAGACACTACATAGCATAATCTGGCACATGTATGCACTTAATGCCTTCCACTGAGGTGGCATTAAGTGCACTTGTGCTAACAGTAACATTCGCAGTTAGCATGTGCCCATAATGCCCACTCTAACCATGATGCACTGTCAATGCCCATGTTCTATCCCTAACCTGCCCAGTCTCTGTCCAATCATATGCTAGCCATTTAGCATGGGATTTTTAGTGTGGGGCCGAGTGCTACATTTTAGCATGTTGTGCTTACTGTGTGTTAAACCTGTGCTAATGGTTAGCATGGTTTAGTAAGCATTCCCCACAGTGAAGATCCTGACTGTTAGAAAGCTGAAGCTGCTGTACAGTATAATCTCCAGGAACAAGCAGGAATGTAGTCTTCACATATGGGTGACATCGGTACCAATGGAGCCTGCGCGGGAACGCTCCCCAGCATTCAATAGGAAAGCTTTTGGGAGCATGTGCCTGCATTGCTGCCTTCCCACCTTTGTGACTCTCCCTCCTCAGTTCTTCGTTTTCCATGGAGCCAGCAGGAAGCAAATCCTGTCACCGCAGAAAATGTCTTTTTTCTTATTTTTTTTGTGGTCGCATATGCCTTCCTGTTGACTCCAGAACCGAACTTTCATAGTTACTTCTTTTTGTGAAAAAGAGCAAAAAAACCCAACCCTTTAATTCTTCAGGCGCTCGATGCCATTTTTGGCTTTAGGCCTTTCATCCATTCTACTGACACAATGGAAAAACCAACTAGTGGTTTTAAAAAATGTTACAAGTGTGGTAGTACCATTTCTGCTACTGATACCCATGACTGGTGTCTCAAATGCCTCTGCCCGGATCACCAGCCATCTGAGTGTCCCCTATGCAAGAAGATGACAAAGAGAGGTCTATAGAATCAGGCCGAAAAAATCGACTCCCTGTTGCTTCAAATGCAGTTTCCCTTGCTTCGATGTCATCGAGGACATCGTCTTCTTCACATGGATCTCAGATATTGAAACACAAGTCTTCTTCCAAGACAGGCCATCCTCCTAAGGGTAGATCTCTATTTAAAAATAGAGATGCTTTGAGCATTGCCTTAGAGGTGGATTGACCGGCCAAACTACCCCAGTGGGGTAGGGGTCCAGGATGCTCTCGAAGTCACCACCTCCGGAGAGCTCCTGGTGCCATGCTCTGGAATGGTAGCCCAAGCTTCCGGTACCAATACCCAGGTATTGGCAAACTCAATGGACCAGTGCATGCTAGCCATCGAGTGGTGTCTTGCAGCTTTATTAGTGGCTTTGGTACCAGTCAATCCATTACCACCGGTATCGTCAGTACCGATACAGTTGATGATGCTGATATAATCGATATGGGGCTTCGTGCCCCTCAGCACACTCCCGTTCATGCCAGGCTTCGAGTCTGTGCCCGGTTCCAAGGTACCAACACAGCAGGTCTCTCGTGCTGATACTGATCTCGATCGGTACCGGTCTTTACAAGAACAAGAGCATCTACCAATTCCAATTCTTTGGACGATGAATCGATTGGTACCAGAGAGATGAGGGGTCTCCCCAAGGATCCCTCTCTGTCTCCGCAATGGCGCATGTCCTCTCCCGAAGACATATCTTTCCAGGAGTTTTTCAAGGATATGGCAAGGGGCCTATCTATTACTCCTGCATCGGAGAAAGAACCCAGAGCAGCGGATTTGGAAATTCTCCAATATCCTTTAGCTCCTAAAGAGGCGACTGCTCTCCCTATGCACCGCATACTTCAGGACCTGATGTTACAGATATGGGAGACGCCTCTCATCATTTCTCCCCATACACAATGACTCGATACCATGTATTGGGTACTGGAAAGCCCTGGGTTCCAGAAGATGCAGCTTCCACACTACTCAGTGGTAGTGGAATTGGCTATGCATTGCATTAGGAGGAGTTTTAAGGCACACTCCTCCAATCCCCTGAGTAGGGAATCGAGAACCCTTGATGCTTCTGGCTGCCAGTGCTTTCAAGCCTGCATGCTTTCAGCCCATATAAGTTCATACATACTCTGCATGGGTATGTTCCTTAGGGAGGTGACTAGGGATCTGGAATCAATGTCTCCTCCCGGATAACAAGAGAGCAGTCTACCTTACATTAATCAAACATGCCCAAAATGTTTCCAAGTTTGTCAATAGGGCAACCTTTGACTGTTTTGAATGCTTTAGCAGAACAACTTCTATCTGCACAGGTGACCGTAGGATTGCCTGGCTTCAGACATCAGATCTTGAACAGTGGGTTCAAGATAAGCTGGGTAATATTCCCTGTACTGGTGAGAACCTTTTTGGAAAGGATTGGCAAGATAAGGCCTCCGGCTCTGCTCTCCCAAGGAGAGATCGAGCCCGCCAGAGCCGGAGGCCGCCCAGACAACGTGCTCTGCCCAATCGGGGCAGAGCAAGGACTTTAAATTAAAGGCGCCATCGGGCGCACCCGCGCCTGGCAGGCCTCGCCAGAGGGCGCTTTGGCGTGGCCCTTAGGCTGGGTCCTATAAAGAAAAAAAAAGGAAGACAACTACCTACCAGGAAACGCGAACAACCTAAACCTAAGCTAGATGTAATCCACATTTGAGCTCAAAGAGATTCTCAAAGACAGAACATAACCATATCCAACTCTATCCTATCAGGTACTTGCTGCTGTCCTTTTGAAGTATAAGCTAATATTAGTAATTCCAATTTGATATTTGCTTGAGAGCTCGCAATAGGGCTACAACCCATGCTTAACAGAATAATTGTGATTGAAATACTGCTTTCCTTTTCTAATGAGCTATTGTTTACTGAAAAGGGGATACTATATTTAATTTTGCAGAAAGTAGAAACAATATTTTATTTATTTATTTATTTAATATTTCTTATATACCGTGCTATTTGTCATCAGTGCAGTTTACATTGTAACAATAAAACACATAGGCCAAATAACTGGCTTTCGTTTACAGATAACAGGGAATTAAAATGGAGGTAAACCAGGGGAACTATATACAATCTTTGAAACTACCTGTTGGGACATATGTCAGCTCTGTACATTCATAAAGGATAGGTATGGGGTTGTGAGGGTAAGTGTGGGAGGGGGGGAGGTTTGTCCAGAAGCTTAAAGTGAGTGATAAAAAGGTAGTGTTTGAGGGCCTTTCTAAACTGTCTAAGGTCCCTGATCGCTCTAATGCCGGGAGGGAGTTTATTCCAGCATCTGGGGGCGAAGTTAACAAAAGCTCTGTTAATCGTTGATTGGTTGGACTTGATGGAGTTGCTTGGTATGATTAGCATGTCCATGGCAGAAGCTCTTTTAGGCCTGTTGTTCTCTGTGTGTGTGATGAGATCTGAGATGGCTGCAGGAGATAGTTTGTTGAAGGCCTTGAAGATGATGAGGAGGGCCTTAAATAGGATCCTAGAGCTTATTGGAAGCCAATGAAGTTCTTCTAGAATGGGGGAGATGTGGTCACTCCTTGAGGCTCCCTGGAGGATCCGAGCTGCTGCATTCATGGCTAACTGAAATGGGTTGATGGTGTTCTTCGGGAGGCCATGGAGTATTATATTAGCATAATCGAAGTGCGGTGTAACTAGAGCCTGGAAGATGGTTCTGAAGTCATCAGGTTCCAACATCGGTTTCAGGTGTCTCAGGGTTTTTATCTTAAAGTACATGGTTTTTACGGTGCGTCTTAAATGATCCTTGAAGTCCAGTTGTTGATCCAATATCACTCCCAGATAGCGTATATTGGATTTGACCGGGAAACATAGAAACATAGAAACATGATGACAGAAAAAGACCACAAGGCCCATCTAGTCTGTCCTTCCATAACAACTACAACAGTCCACTTTCTACCTTTAGAGATCCTCTGTGTTGGTCCCATGCTTTTTTGAATTCAGTCACTGTCCTCATCTCTACCACCTCCACTGGGAGACTATTCCACGGATCCACTACTCTTTCCGTAAAGAAATATTTCCGCATATCACTCCTGAATCTATCTCCCTTCACCCTCATCCCATGTCCCCTCGTAGCAGAACTTGCTTTCAATTGAAAGAGGCTCTCTCCCTGAACATTTATGCCACGGAGGTATTTAAACATCTCAATCATATCACCTCTATCCCGCCTTTCCTCTAAGGTGTACATATTAAGATCCTTAAGTCTGTCCTCATATGCTTTATAATGAAGCCCATTAATCATTTTAGTAGCAACCCTCTGCACCGACTCCATCCTGTTCACATCCTTTTGAAGGTGCGGTCTCCAGAATTGCACACCATACTCCAAATGAGGTCGCACCAAAGACTTATACAGAGGTATTATCACCTCCTTTTTTCTGCTAGCCATTCCTCTCCGTATGCACCCAAGCATCCTTCTAGCTTTTGCCGTCGCCTTTTCTACCTGTTTAGCTACTTTAAGATCATCAGACACAACCACGCCTAGGTCCCGCTCTTCTTTAGTGGACAAAAGTACTTCACCTCCTATACTGTATTGCTCCCTTGGATTGCTGCAGCCCAAATGCATGACCTTACATTTTTTAACATTAAATCCCAGCTGCCAAATTCTAGACCATCCTTCAAGCTTAGCTAGAGCCCTCCTCATGTTATCTACACCTTCCTGTGTGTCTACTCTATTACAGATTTTGGTATCATCCGCAAAGAGGCAAACCTTACCCGACAGCCCTTCCGCTATATCACTAACAAAGATGTTAAAAAGAATCGGACCAAGGACAGATCCCTGGGGCACACCACTGGTAACATCCTTCTCCTCAGAGTGAGCTCCATTTACTTGTACTCTTTGTCGCCTCCCACCCAACCAATTTCTAACCCAAGCAGTAACTTTAGGGTCCATCCCTAGGGTGCTCAGTTTGTTTATAAGTCGCCTGTGAGGAACAGTGTCAAAGGCTTTACTGAAATCTAAATACACCACATCTAGAGCTCTCCCTCGGTCCAACTCCCTGGTCACCCAGTCAAAGAAATCGATCAGATTTGTCTGACAAGACCTGCCTCTGGTGAATCCATGCTGCCTCGGATCCTGTAATCCGCCGGACTCCAGAAACCTCACTATTTTCTCTTTCAGCAGCGTTTCCAATAATTTACTCACCACTGAAGTTAAACTAACCGGCCTGTAGTTTTCAACCACATCCTTACTTCCGCTTTTGTGTAAAGGCACCACATGAGCCTCTCTCCAGTCCTTTGGCACCACTCCCGACTCCAACGAGGCATTGAAAAGGTCAGTCAGTGGAGTTGCTAGAACGTCCCCAAGTTCCCTCAGTATTCTAGGGTGTATCCCATCCGGTCCCATCGCTTTGTCTACTTTAAGTTGAGCTAGTTTCTCACGAACACAGTCTTCTGAAAATTGTTCAAGATGTCCCTCGCTTCTGTTCTTATTTGTGGGTGTTTTCTGAGGTCCTGCTCCTGGTTCTTCATCTGTGAACACAGAACAAAAATATTTGTTAAGCAATTCCGCTTTATCCTTATCAGCTTCTACATATTCCCCCCCCTGCACCCTTGAGTCTGACAATACCACTTTTGCCCTTCCTCTTCTCACTAATATATCTGAAAAATGTCTTATCCCCCCATTTTATTGCATTGGCTATTTCCTCCTTCTTTTGAATCTTTGCCTTCTTGACTACTTTGCTAGCTTCTCTAAGTTTTTCCTGAAGGCCTCCCTCTTTTTCTTCACTTTTTCAGCTACTTCCTTCGAAAACCATAGCGGTCTCCTGTTCCTTTTGCCTTTATTTACCATTTTAACAAAAAGGTTGGTTGCCTTTAAAATACCCCCTTTCAGTTTTGCCCACTGTTTTTCTACATCCCCCAGCTGTTCCCATCCCTCTAACAACTCCCTGAGGTATTGGCCCATCTTCGCAAAGTTAGTCTTCCTAAAGTCTAAGATCTTCACCTTGGAATGGATTCTAACAGCCCTAGTCCTAATACTGAACCACACCATCTGGGGGTCACTGGATGCAAAATGATCTCCCACTACAACATCAGAAACACTCTCACCATCGGCATCTCTGACTTTTAGGGTGGGTGGAGGAGAGAAACGTTTATTACTTGTAATTATTAGAACTTCTGTCTTTTTGAAATTGATACGGAGGTTCTGAGTAAGAAGCCAATCCGTTATTGCATTAAAGCAGTTGATTAACACTGTGTAGTCTGGGCATGCGACAGATATGGGAGAGAATAGCAGCACATCGTCTGCATACATGAGGCAGGATATGCCGAAAGAGCGTGTGATGTCGCAAATTGGCTGCATGTAGATATTGAACAGAAGTGCAGACAGGGAGGAGCCTTGAGGGACACCCATTGTCTGCTGAAAGGGATCAGATGTAGCGTTACCAATACGTATGTGTTGCAATTGGCCTTCAAGGTAAGATTTGCACCATTCCCATGCTCGGTCATGGATTCCTTTCTCGTTGAGACGCGTCAGAAGCTGTGTGTGATCCACGGAGTCGAACGCAGCCGCTATATCCAGAAAGATTAAAGCAAAGCCCATCTTAAGACTGTCGATGCCGTTGATAAGAGTGTTAATTAGAGTTGTTAGTAGAGTTTCTACACCGTAGGCCTCCCTGAATCCGTGTTGACAAGGATCTAATGGGGAAGAGGAGTCTATATGCTGCTGGATCTGTCTCTGGGTTAGCTTCTCGAGAATTTTGTCTAGTAATGGAATACTAGAAATTTGACGGTACGAGTCTTCTCTCTTTGGGTCCAGTTGATTGTTTTTTAGAAGTGGACGGATGGAGGTTTGCTTGAGGGCATCTGGGAAGACACCAGATTCAAATGACATCTTCGCAATGTTGGCTATGACTGGACTGAGTTCTGTGCGCATGGTCCTAATCCAGTGTGCAGGGCACGGGTCAGTTGGGGCCGTTGTCGTGTTAATGGAGGCAATTACATCCTCTATGGTCTTTGCAGATGGTGGGACAAGTTTGGTGATTGGGAACTGCAGGTGTGAAGACTGGGAGGGTTCATGTGGTGTTGCAGTTGTTATTTTTATTGCTTTTGATTGTATATAGTTCGCATAAGCCTGGGGCTGAATAAACTCTTGTTGAGGCGGGGATGGTTGGCTGGTATAGGATTTTACTAAGTTGAATAGTTCCCTTGGCTTGTTCAATGAGCGTTTGAGGATCTCAGCGTGGAATTCCTTCCTCCTGGCCCAGGTTGATTCACGATGTCGATTAAGATGTTCTAAATAGGTGGCTTGGTCGGAGGAATTACGCGTGGATCTCCATTTTCTCTCTAGTTTTCTGAGGTGGATAAGTGAAGTACGCAGTTCAGGGGAGAACCATGGCGCCGATTGTTTTTTGGTGGTTGGGTTGTTGGGAGTCGCTTTCTTGACAGTGACTGGGTGCAACGCATATGAGGAGAGGGTTTCATTCCAGTTGCTTACCATTTCATTAAGGTTGGTTGTTGGCTGGGCTAGTTTAGGAAGTGCATGAGTTGTAAACTTCTCTCTGTCAAGTTGTTTTAATCTGGTAGGTGTTGAAGATTTTGTTGAGCTTGAGCAGTTATCTGTAGTTTGAAACGTTGGCATTTGAAATGTTATCAGATTATGGTCTGACCATGGGACAGGGGTGATAGCGAGATCGATTTGGTTCAGTTTAATCGACTCTGGTTGAGGGATGAAGACTAAATCCAAGAGGTTCCCATGTTGGTGGGTAGGGTCCATCACTACTTGCTTGTAGTTAAGGTGAGACATTGCTTCTAAGAAAGTATTGGCTAAGGTAGGTTGAGAGGAAGCCAGGTTAAAGTCACCCAACAGCCAGTTTGGTTTGGAGGGGTCTGCGGGATTACAGGCTAGGTCTATGATGTCTGAGAATTCATCTGACTGAGCACTTGGAGCCCTATAGATGAGGTTAATAGAATTAGTTTTGTTGGTAATAGATAGTGTATTCAGGTGCTGTGAGCTTTTGGTTAGTTCTGTCCGATATTGTAGTGCTGTTTTTGCAAGTATTAGGACTCCACCACCTCTTTTGTGTTCTCTATTACAGGTGTAGATGGAGAAGTTAGGTGGGGTAAGGTGGTTTAGAATAACATTGTCAGTATCGGAGAGCCAGGTTTCAGTTACAAATAGTAGATCCAGATTGTGTTTGGCTATTAGATCAGTGATCACCGGCCATTTATTGCAGGCTGAGCGTGCATTGGCAAGAGCACACCTGAGGTCTCTATGAGTCTTAGGGGTATGTTTACTAAACTGCGGTAAACGTGAATAACGCGCGTTGTACGACGTTAACAATCGTTAGCACGCTATAGCGCATTAACGATCGTAAACGCGCTATAGCGCGCGTTATCACGCGCTAACGCGCGTGATGCTCCGCGGCGCGGTAAAACAACGCAGAAGGCAGAGAGAGGGCGGAGAGAAGGGGTCAATGGGCGGAGAGTGGGCGGGGAGAGGCTCCCATTACACTAACGCGCTAAATTTCAGAGCTGAATTCCAACGCGAATGAAAACCTGCCGTTAAATGCACTTTAAAGGGGAGAGAAACCATTTCACTGTCAGCAATGTACAGTCTAGGCAGGGAAACCAAAATAAGGTGATAAGTGTGATACATGTGCACAGAACAAAAGGGCACAGAAACACTGAAAAAGACCCCAACAAACTGGAAAAAAACAACAACCAAGCTGGCCAATAGTGGTATCAATGAGAAACATCAACCCCCCCCCCCGAGTAAGCTCCATAGAACAGATATAATTCGTGGAAGGGTCCATACTCCGTCCCCATACAAGGTGCATGGGCCCACAGTGAAATAGCACTGCTCAGGGATTTCCCCACCATCGGACAGGGTTCCTATGGCATGCACATGTCCTGCAACATCAGGGCGGGCATGTCGGAACGGGCAACCGGGCAGATGCTGGAAAAGGGGATACAGAGGGCTGCAGGCAGCACATGCAGTGGCGCAGCTGGGCCACAGTGGGGACTAGGGTGATGCTCAGTTGGCCCATAGGAATGCGTAACCAGTAGAGCCAGACAGCAACTGATGAGGGCCCAACATGGGCACGAGTGTGTTTCCCAAAGCGTCACAGGGGAGAGTACCCAACAGCAACCCCCAAGGGCACGGAACACTGGCAGGCGGAACTGGGGGGAGCGTGGACGTCTATGCAGGCACCCCTACCCCAGAAACGCACCATAGGCAGCCGCCTACCTGCACACTGGACGGCCTGAGACCGCGCACCACCAGCTCCACCAGCAGAAGGGCATGTCAGCATGGTGGCTGAGGGATACTGGTGGTGGAAGGGGCAGTGGTAGCTGCCCGGAGCAGACCGTGGCCTAACACTGTGTGGGTGGGTGGCATGTACTGCAACAGACAGGCCCTGTCTGACCAACAGTCATGGTATCACCAGGGAATGCACCATCTCTGTGAGAACATGGTGGTGCAGTGCACAGAACCACTGTATTCAGAAGCAGAAGGTCACAGGTTTAAGTCCCAGCTGTGGTTTCCGCCAACCCAGTCCTCATATTTTACCCACTACTATAACGTGCTAATACAGGCAGAACCGTTCTTGCAGATGACGTTAACATGCCCAAAACACCAACATTTTACCCTACAGAGCACAGACACCATAAACATGCACATTACCTAGAGCAGAGCCTCCCAAATGCAGTCCTGGAGGGCCAAACACCATTCAGGTTCCATGCTGCCTCTGATAAAGATGCCTGTGCTGCATTTCTATGTGCCACCCCCATGGTATGCAGATGTATCTCATGCATATTCATGAGGGACAGCATGAAAACCCGAACAGTGTTTGGCACCGCAGGACTGGAGTTGGGAACCTCTGCCGTAAAGCAGCAGCCAACAGGGGCAGACACACCCGCATCCACAAGCCCCATTATCCCAAGCCTCCTGGAGAGGCAGGACCTTGGGCTCTGCGTGCATTTCCCAATACTAGCACTTGCATACCTTAGTAATGCCACCCTAAACCTGGGAATATGGTACACAGCTATCAAAAGGTTGCTATGAGTACTGGCAGATAGCAATTCCTAGGTGAAGTACAATGTTCGGAGTGAGCTGCATCATAGCAACCCTTCTGATGTCTGTGGTGTGTGCTTCAGGTCTGGTCTATGACAGTGTTTACCACCCTCGGGAGTGACCCCCACCAGTATTGCGTACCATATCCTTGCCTGCACTGTGCCCAGGATTGGTGTGGTGGCCAGGGCTGCTAAACACCTCTATAGTAGCACAATGCTGGCCTAGGTGTGGGAGTGTGTGTCTGTCTATCCAGTGTGTGGTGGCTGCGAACACCCTCCACAGCCCACACTGCTAGCACTGTTGCCAGTATTGGCCTGCCAATGTGCATAATGAGGAGCAAGGTACCGTGGGAATAGCCTGGATAGGGTGGCCTGGCCTGGCCACATCTGCACAGGGCATAGGGCAATGGCCGGACATTGTAGTGCCCGGTACCACCTGCATGGACAGGGTGGCCATAGCATGTCCTGCTGGGAGGTCACTCTCACCCTGACTGAGCAGTGACCATGGCATGGCTAGGTTCCCCCATAGTGATATATAGTATTTCTCTTATGTGATATTTATGGGTTTCCTTTTGGGGCCCAATCACTGACTTATCTGCTTGGTGTGTATGCTGATATCTCTGTTCTGGGTACATGCATCTCCTCCAGGACCATGCACTATGGACTAACTGGCGGACTGTCTGCAGCTAGTATGTGTCTTGCTGGAGCACTGTGCAGCGGCTGGAGGCTTGCTGCTGGAGAATGTCAGATAATGGTGGGGGGCAGCTGCGCATTTCCAGACCTGCTGTCTGTCTGCTCTTGCCTTATGGATGTGTAGTGCTCTGTATTGCCTGCCCTGTAGGGTGTTTGAGCCTGAGTAGGACTGGGGTGATGGTCCCCTCTACTGCCACCATTGCAGGTGGTTGAAAGTGGATCTGTGGGCGGGAGATCCTGTCCCCCACCCTGAGCCCTAGAGGGTGCGTTGGGTTGTGGTATGTAATCTCCCTGGTAACCACAGCAGAATGTGGGTGTGGTGCCGTGCAGTCCTCCTGTAGCCAGCCATGTGTTTATTAGCAGCTCTAGCCCACTGGTTACTTCACTGCCCATGGAGCCAGAGGTCATAGGTTCACAACCCACAGTGGGGTTCATTGATAGGGCTGTCTTAGGCATTGTCTATTTTTACTGTGTATTAGTGCTGCCAGCAGAACCACCCTCAGGGTACTGTCACCTTAGGGTAGCTCAAAAGGGGCCCTATAGGGCGCGCCTTACGCGGCACCCTATAGGGTGTGCCTTACGTGGCGCCCTGTAGGGTGCGCCTTATGCGGCGCCCTATAGGGCGCGCCTTACAAGTCGCCCTATACGGTATGCCTTCCACTTCTCCCTATAGGGAGCACCTAAATATTCCTATCAAATGGTATATAATACATGACCATGTCAGAGAGAACGTCACTATTGGAACATATTGCATAAGACTGGTACAATTTTCCTGACATATGCAAACTGTAACCCACCTGCAGACTGTGGATTAAAATATTATAGTTGGCTTTCAAAGGGTTACACAGGACGCCTCAGCCAGCCTTTTTCATTAGGCACATTGGGGAATCGAACCCATGACTCTTGTATCATCAGTCTGTGTAGTAACCATTGTGCTACAGCTCTGTTTCTGTCTTTGGGTGTCTGCGCGCTGTCTTAGGCGTGTGCGCAGTGGCGCGCGCTGTAGTGATCGTTGCTGCGCGGCACGTAATAACGTGCGCAACTGCGCGTTATCGGTTACGATGTTCCGCCCATGTCCTTTTTTGGCTTTCCTTCCACTAACGCGGCTCCTAACGCGAATTGCACTAACGCAGTTTAGTAAACATACCCCTTAGGTTTCCTGTCATTTATGGGGGTGGTGAGCTCCAGAGATACATAGAGTAGGTGCAACTGTCTCCTATTGTAGGGATTTGGGGGTGGCTGGTGTTGGTTGTTAGAGTGTTTCCTGCTAGGATTGTGAATTGTTTGGATATGGCTATGATGATTTGCAAATGCAGCAGAGTAGTGGAAATTACTGGCAAGAGTATAGATAAGGGTAAGAGTAATTAATGCGTGGGCCATTTCTATAGTTCTAATGGGATGCTTTTAGGTGATCGGAAATAATTTGTGTTGGAGAGAATGTTTCTGGTGGGAAATAGGGTGAGGGTACAAGTTAAAAAAGCAAATGAAATAAAGTTGCAGAAAAGCAATTCAGCAGATGGGAAGGACTAGCTCATGAGTTAATACCCGGTTACATGAGGGCTGATTTGTTAAGGTACAAGGTTTAGAGTGTGTTATCTCGTTGTAAACTGGAGGAGGATGGACAGACTTACAGTTCTGTTGAGGCTAGAATGTCTGTGGTGAGTGATTCTGTCAGGCAGCAGGGCCCGCCGGTGCTTCTCTAAAGCTCCACCCACCAGTCCGAACCTATTATGACCGGAAATGGAGATTAGTTGTTGTCACTACCGAGACTGGGAATGGGTTGATGCCATCTGCTCCATTATTCTGTTATGCGGCGGTATATCGAGCGGGAGAGTGTCCGACGAGCTGAATCACTTTCTGATGTACTGATGACTCTTTGGGTAGGTGGCGTTGGAGGAGGATCAGACTTTTGACAGCAGCATTGAGAAGAGGTCGATTTATTGGGCCTTCGCCTAAGGGCCATAATAGAACATAATAGATACAATAGATACGCCTAAGGGCTATAATAGATACATTTTGCCTACATAGTAACACAAAAAATATCAAAGATAACAAATATCAAAAATAACAATAGATACGCCTAAGGGCTATAATAGATACATTTTGCCTACAAATACTGCTACAACACAGTGCATACAAAGTATCAATCTCAATCCCATAGCCTCACAACACTCAGGTGCAGCACAACACACCAAAATCAAACAATGGAATTCTTTAATATATTATTAATCACTTTGCTATGCATCTTCCCGTATGCAAAAACATCTTCATCTTACCCCTATGCATATCCCGTATATTCACACCCAGGCCACACTCACATATATCAACTAGTACAAGGCACTCACTTGACACCAAACAAAATCAAATTGAATATACTCCAACATAACCCAAAAACAATGAAACCACCCTCAAGACTAATTACAATTAAAATTACCCCCATGACTCCACTCTATAAACCTAACACGCTAACCCCCCAAACATGCCTACTAATAAATACAAGGTCCATCAAAAACAAAACACATATTATACAGGACCTAATTACTGATGAAAAGCCAGATATATTATGTATCACAGAAACTTGGCTATCCGAAACAGATACGGCCCTCCTCAACTTATTAAGTGCACCAGGATACACTCTATTTACCTGCCCCCGTACTAACAGAAGAGGAGGGGGAGTGTTAATAATAGCAAGAGACAACCTAACACTATCTTACAACACTCAGAAATCATTTGAAGGAATAGACATACTCAAGGTGAAGAATAAAACCTTTGCTATTTCCCTCATTTACAGACCGCCTTCTGCAAAACATGAAACCCTAGCAACAGCTCTTGAAACAATATTGAGACGCTCGCGCCCCTACCAGGCGGCCGCCTAGTAGGGACGGGTGATCACCTCTTCTATTTTCTATTGTTGTAGTTGTGTAAGGAATGATGAGGCCGAGTGGTTTATAAAGCGCACAGGAATTTATTCAGCTTCCTTGCAGGTAAGTGGATACAATTTCTCCCAAACACATGTACTCTCCAGACAAAAGAAAATAGTGGATACTTCTCCAATAACAAATGTCCAAAACAAAACAACAGTGAATTCCAATATCAAGTGTTTCTGGCTCACACTAATTTACCTTAGTGCAGGCATCGCATTCCATCTCTGAGACATTTGAATTTACCTCAGCCTCCTTGGCTTCAATGTCCATACTCTCTGCTGAGCTGTAGCAGGGTTCTGCTAGGTACCGCTCAGGAACTTTCTGCTTTAGACTTTTTAACAGGTTAAACAACCTCTCCCACTTTCTTGCCTTCCCTGCTCTAGGCAGGTCTCCTATGGGTTGCTCTTGCTTAACCTTCCCGGTACAACATTTCTTTTTGTGCTGTGTTATCTGAGGTATAACAGTTTCATCAGAGTCAGAAGAATAAACATACTTAGAAGGCCTTGCTGCCTCCCTTCTCCTACCTTGGGCTTCTTGTGCAATATTCTCCTGGTTAGAGCTTTGGCCAGTCAGGACTCCCTCTGCCTCAGCGTAGGGCAGAGACCTGTGGTAACACTTTCCCACTCTTGCTAGAGTAGGTGGTTCTCCCCCTGGAACCTTCCCTATATCCTCGGTGGCTACTGCGCTGAGTATGGTGGCTTCCTTTGTACCTTCTCTGGCTGTCTTTATAGCGGTTCCTTTTTCTGCTGCTCCTTTTGGCTACAGGGCTGTTCCCTCTGTACCTTCTGGAACCAGGACTGGAACCTGAGCTGCAACTCCCACTTAGGCCTGGACTGCAACTCCGACAACAACTGCCACTGCAACTGGAACTGTATCTCCAATCATGCTTCTCACCATGCTTCCAACCAGCACTTGAACCAACTCCTGAATCAGCTCTCCAACCATGCTTCCAACCGCACTCTGAACCACCTCTTGAACCAGCCCTCCAACCAACTCTCTCTCTAGTGTTTGTTTGCTCCCTTTCAAACACTGAGCAGGGCAACTCCCTTCCTGGCTCCGCCCTTCTGTACCTCCCACTCCTGTCTGTGGCTGACCTGGAGTGTGGGCGTGACTTCCAGCTAGGTCTGCCCTCTAGGTTTCTCTCCAGGTTCCTGCTGTGGACTATGTGATCCTGTGTGCCCATCCCTCGCAAAGAGGAAAAATTCTTCCTTTTTTCACTTTTCATTGGCTGGGCTGCACTCTCCTTATCACATATTCCCCCCCCTTAGACTATTACGGGCTGGCGCCAAAACCTTGTATCAGTAATACAAGATAAGGCCTGAGAACTATCACCTGCTTTTTGAGCTAGCTGGCCATCCCCTACACGCTCGTGCCATTGCCGCAATAGATTAACGTGGTATACTTGCTGTTTTCCTCGTCCCGTATCCACAGCATAAGATACCGGTCCGAGCTGCTTTGCTACTCTGTAGGGACCTTTCCATGAATTCTCAAACTTGGAATTCGCTGCGGCTATCAGTACCATTACCTTATCCCCGACCTTTAAAACCCGAGGCCTTACCCTCCGGTCGTGATAGGTTTTCTGTTTATGTTGACTCTTTTTTAAATTTTCCTCCGCTACCGTGGCTATACGCCATAACCGATTCTTTAAATCCGTTAAAAACCTGGGAACCTCTTGTACATCATCAACTGGTGCAACCCATTGTTCCCTTAATATATCTAACACGCCGCGCGGAGTCCTCCCATACATAAGCTCGTATGGCGATGTGCCTGTGGAGGTTTGTCTCCTCTCTCTGCAAGCATACAACACAAAAGGCAACATCGTATCCCATTCACTAAACCTACCCTCCAAACCTCTCCTCAACAAGTTCTTTAAGGTTTGATTAAACCTTTCTACTAACCCATTGGTTTGGGGATGGTAAGCTGCTGTGCGGATATGCCTAAATCCAAAAGCATCCCATACCTGGGCCAGATGTTGGGACATAAAATTTGTTCCCCGGTCTGTTAAAACCTCACGAGGGAACCCTATTTCGCAGAACAAGCGTACTAGTTCCACAGCTATTACTCGGGCAGAGGTGTTCCTTAACGGAATAGCCCAGGGAAAACGAGTGGCATGGTCCATTACGACCAAAATATATTGGTGACCTCTGGGGGTTTTAAGCAAGGGCCCCACTATATCCACCCCCAACCTATGCACTGGCTTATTTATGACTGGTAGGGGAACCAAAGGTACTTCCGGCGGATGGTCTTTGCATACACGCCTGGCCAATAAAACCTGGCAAGGATTTGATCCAGGGTACTCTGTACCCCCTTGTGTCCCCCCACTGGGTGATCATGGGCCAATCTTAAAATAATATTCTTAAAGGAGGAAGGTATTACCAGTTGCCTCCTCGGATCCCCCATCCGTGGGTCTATACTCTCCCTGTACAATAAATTATTATCCCATAGAAATCTTGGTAGGGTCTCAGACCCTTCCCGGGCGAACTCACCCGCCCGCCTCAAGGCAGGATCTGCCTTCTGCTCCTCCGGAAATGAGGGAAACTTTTCTATTATCTCTTCAGGAACCCATGACAGCTCCTGGCCTGATAGCAATTGACTCCTATTCCTAGCCCTGATGCTCCTCTCTCGCCGCTTTTCGGCCTTTCCCTTCCTGGGGACATCCTTGGCTGGGGTTATTAGGTCATCATGAAAAGAGGTCCCTGGGATTGGCTCTTCCCGGGAATCTTCTCCCGCTTCTGAGGCCTAGAGCCTGAACGTGTGGTAACCAAGCCTGTTCTTGCTTTCAACTCTTCCTCCACCCCTTTCCTAAACTGGGACCAATCCCGACCCAGTATTATATCATGGGGGAGTCTAGGTATAACTGCCACGGCTACAGCCCCTCCACTACCTAAACCCTTTATCTTAATCTTTTGAAGCGGATAGGTGGAGGTAGCCCCATGAACACACCTAATCTTAACGTGCCCCTTTGAGGACTCTTGGGAGTGCTGCCTCTGGGCTTCTATCTCTCTCCATAATTTGTTGGAAATCATGGACTGACTAGCCCCTGAGTCTAGAAGTGCCTCTGCAGGTATCCCTTCCACCTCTACTGATAGGAGGAATCCCTCACCTATCTCTTTGGGACTTGCTGCTATAAAAGCCTTCTTTATTCTGCAGTTTTTCTTGAGGTGACCTGGCTCACCACAGGAAAAACATTTTCTCTGGAGGTTAAATCTTTCCTCCATGGGCCTATTTTTCTTATCTGCCTGATGTCTGACAAAGGCTGAATTCTCTGCCTGTAATCCTGTCCTCCTAAAAACGCCCTCTTTCTTTAGGCTCAACTTCTGGGCCTCCAGAAAGCACTCTGCCAACGCAATGGCTTCTTGGGTGTTTTTACAGTTTTGCATCACTAGGAAACTTTGCATTTCTGTAGGGACAGCTTCAGTAAACTGTTCCAGAATGATCAAATCAATAATGGAATCTACCTTATTCTTTTCAGGTACCAGCCACTTACAGACCAAGCTCCTTATTCTATGATACAAAGCTTGGGGTGTTTCACCCTCTTTCAGTGTACAAGCCCTTAGAGACCTTCTATAGACCGAGGGACATAACCCTACTCGATCCTTTATGGCCTTCTTCACCTGCTCATAATCATCAATCAATGTTACAGGCATTTCCCTATAGGCTGCTAATGCCTCCCCGCTAAGGGTAGTAGCAAACCTCATAGCTAGTTGCTCTTTTGGCCACTGAGCCAACACAGCTATCCTTTCAAATGCCTCTATGTGGTCATCAAGGTTATCCTCCTTAGTTAAGCGTCCACATGAAAAAGGTGCAAAACCCAGTCCTTCCCAACCTGTACCAACAGGCTGTGTCTTTGAAACAGTCTGTGCTGCCTTGGTTGCCTCCTCCTGGGTCTGGATCCACCGTGCCATCATCTCCAGCAGGGGTTGCTGCTGAGCCCTAAGCATGGCAGCTGCTTGTTCCTGGTTCACCGCTGCCATCTCCCTCTGTTTGGCGAACTGGTCGGCCACCCACGACAACACATCCGCGGTCTCCATCTCGGACTGCGGTCTCTGCAACACAAACAACAAAAAAAAACACACACAAAGTGCAGCACTTTTTTTTTTCTCCTTCCCACTTCTAGTGGGTACCTGGTGGCCCTCCCTTACACCAGAATCCAGGCCTACCCCATCTAGCCTACGGGTTACCTGATTCTGATGCAGGTCTCAGCTTTACCACCAGTCACAGCACTCCCGATCCGACTCCACTCCGGACTTTTCTTCCGTCTTCCTGGGTCGGTCAGCGTCCTTCCGGGGTCTTTCCATCCAAAGGTATGGCTTGGAGATGCTCCGCTTGACCGCTGGAATGCTGAATCCTGCCAACTACGCCACCTGTGACGCTCGCGCCCCTACCAGGCGGCCGCCTAGTAGGGACGGGTGATCACCTCTTCTATTTCCTATGGTTGTAGTTGTGTAAGGAATGATGAGGCCGAGTGGTTTATAAAGCGCACAGGAATTTATTCAGCTTCCTTGCAGGTAAGTGGATACAATTTCTCCCAAACACATGTACTCTCCAGACAAAAGAAAATAGTGGATACTTCTCCAATAACAAATGTCCAAAACAAAACAACTGTGAATTCCAATATCAAGTGTTTCTGGCTCACACTAATTTACCTTAGTGCAGGCATCGCATTCCATCTCTGAGACATTTGAATTTACCTCAGCCTCCTTGGCTTCAATGTCCATACTCTCTGCTGAGCTGTAGCAGGGTTCTGCTAGGTACCGCTCAGGAACTTTCTGCTTTAGACTTTTTAACAGGTTAAACAACCTCTCCCACTTTCTTGCCTTCCCTGCTCTAGGCAGGTCTCCTATGGGTTGCTCTTGCTTAACCTTCCCGGTACAACATTTCTTTTTGTGCTGTGTTATCTGAGGTATAGCAGTTTCATCAGAGTCAGAAGAATAAACATACTTAGAAGGCCTTGCTGCCTCCCTTCTCCTACCTTGGGCTTCTTGTGCAATATTCTCCTGGTTAGAGCTTTGGCCAGTCAGGACTCCCTCTGCCTCAGCGTAGGGCAGAGACCTGTGGTAACACTTTCCCACTCTCTTGCTAGGGTAGGTGGTTCTCCCCCTGGAACCTTCCCTATATCCTCGGTGGCTACTGTGCTGAGTATGGTGGCTTCCTTTGTACCTTCTCTGGCTGTCTTTATAGCGGTTCCTTTTTCTGCTGCTCCTTTTGGCTACAGGGCTGTTCCCTCTGTACCTTCTGGAACCAGGACTGGAACCTGAGCTGCAACTCCCACTTAGGCCTGGACTGCAACTCCGACAACAACTGCCACTGCAACTGGAACTGTATCTCCAATCATGCTTCTCACCATGCTTCCAACCAGCACTTGAACCAACTCCTGAATCAGCTCTCCAACCATGCTTCCAACTGCACTCTGAACCACCTCTTGAACCAGCCCTCCAACCAACTCTCTCTCTAGTGTTTGTTTGCTCCCTTTCAAACACTGAGCAGGGCAACTCCCTTCCTGGCTCCGCCCTTCTGTACCTCCCACTCCTGTCTGTGGCTGACCTGGAGTGTGGGCGTGACTTCCAGCTAGGTCTGCCCTCTAGGTTTCTCTCCAGGTTCCTGCTGTGGACTATGTGATCCTGTGTGCCCATCCCCCGCAAAGAGGAAAAATTCTTCCTTTTTTCACTTTTCCCTGGCTGGGCTGCACTCTCCTTATCACAATATGTGAAACATCAATAAAGAAATACCAGATGATATTAGGGGACTTAAACCTCGCATCACTTAACAATACACACACTACCACTTTCATCGAAGCCATGGATCAAATGGGATACCAACAAATAATCAAAACACTCACGCATGACAAGGGAAATGTCCTAGACATGGTATTCCTTCCCAAAAAATATTGAAACAACATAGTAACAAGTACAACACCAAAAATAACCCAGATACCTTGGTCAGACCACCACTTGATACAATTCACATTTGATATGCCAAAACAACCACCCAATCAATATAGAAGCTAATACCAACGCACAAAAAAGCATGTTTAAAACCCTAGACAAAGAAATACTAATAAAATTGATTTTTTTCCCATGTAAATACAGAAACTTCAAATCTGGATGACTTAATAAAACAATGTAACAATGGAATAGAAACTGTTTCTAAACAATCACCCAAAACCGCCCCCAAAGAAAGCAACAAACTAAGAATAAAAACTGAACCATGGTACACAGCAGACATAGCCAAAGCAAAGAAAGATCTCAGAAGAATGGAAAAAAAGTGGAGAACTAGAAAATCAATAGAGATCAAAGAACAATACCTGATATTACTCAAATCCTACAAAGAAATAATAAACATAGTAAAAAAGAATTACCACACAAAAAAACTAAACAATGCTTTAAATAGGCCAAGAGAATTATTTGAGCTTGTAAAATCCCTTACCAAACCTCCAAAAGACGTCAATACAAAATATCCGATAAATGCACAAACACTTGCGGATCACTACTCAAAAAAATTAAACTCTAATGAAGAAATAATCTCCCTTAAAATTGAAAACAACACATCTCAAAAGGTAACACAAAATATTAATACCACAATATTATGGGAAGACTTTCACATAATAGATAGTAGACAATTACTAAACACAATTACAAACATAAACACCACCACTTCCCCTCTAGATCCTTGTCCAGTTGCATGGATTAAGACTACAAAAACAGAAATTGTACCCATAATACTAAACATAGTAAACCAATCCCTACTACAAGGAACCATGCCAGCTGAACTAAAACGATCCCTTATACGCCCTATACTAAAAAACAAATCTCTAAACAAAGCAGACCCATCTGCTTACAGACCAATAGCAAGTATACCATTCATAGCCAAAATCATCGAAAAAACCGTACAATACCAATTACAAGATCATATAGATAGCACAAATGCACTTGATGCTCATCAATATGGTTTTCGTCAATCACAGGGAGTAGAAACACTTCTACTCGTACTTTTTGATAAACAGTATAGAGGCATTGAAAACTGCAAGAAAATGTTCGTCCTAATATTCATTGACATAACAGCAGCCTTTGATTCAGTGAATCATAGGACCCTCTTAAAGAGATTGGAATCAATAGGAATAATAGGAACTCCCTTAAAATGGTTCACTTCCTGTATATCTAATAGGTTACAACAAGTATACTTTGAACAAAACACATCCAATGCCTTCCCACAGACACAAGGTATTCCACAGGGCTCGGCATTATCTGCCATGCTATTTAACCTATATCTAAGGCCCATCTGCACAATATTCCAAAAATACAAAATCGACTATCATCTGTATGCGGACGACATTATGCTCTATACTCAACTGGATATATGTAAGCCAGATTAGAGGAACATAGAAGCTTGTCTTAAAGAAGCACAGCTATGGCTCCAAAATAACAACATGAATATTAATCATAAAAAACCAGAAGTAATGTTTATCTCTAAAATCCCAGAATTTAAACACCCCTCAACAATCACACTAAATAACACAGCTTACAATATTAAACAAGAACTAAAATACCTAGGTGTCACCCTTGATATGACACTTAACATGGAAACCCACCTAAGACTTTTAAACAGAACAATATTCTACAAAATAAGAACCTTACAGCCCTTATGCAACATTATTGATCTACCAGACTTTAGATCAATAATACGAACACTCATCACCCCACATCTGGATTATTGTAATGGCATCTTACAAGGACTTCCTAAAAAAACAACAAACATACTCCAGATGGCCCAAAATGTCACGGCTCGAATCTTGATGAGTGTACCATTCTCTGATCACATCACACCCATACTAAGAGAACTTCACTGGCTACCTATACAAGCACGAATAAGATACAAAATAATAATTACAACATTCAAGTTAATACACAATATCGCCCCATCTTACCTTGCCACACTCATTAAAACTCAGCCTCCTGACCGAAAAAGGCGTACACACAATCTAAATACACTACAAATTCCACTTTCTTTCTGCACCTGGCTGCACTGCCCAATCGGGGCACGAGGAAGCTCCCGATAAGACCAGCATCTTCAGGGAGCGTGGCCCTTTCTCCCCTGCACTCCGGCCTCGTGAAGAGCTCTCCCGGCGTGGTAAGAGCAGGCCGGAGCCTCCCACCTGGCTGCACTGCCCAATCGGGGCACGAGGAAGCTCCCGATAAGACCAGCATCTTCAGGGAGCGCGGCCCTTTCTCCCTGCACTCCGGCCTCGTGAAGAGCTCTCCCGGCGTGGTAAGAGCAGGCCGGAGCCTCCCACCTGGCTGCACTGCCCAATCGGGGCACGAGGAAGCTCCCGATAAGACCAGCATCTTCAGAGAGCGCGGCCCTTTCTCCCCTGCACTCCGGCCTCATGAAGAGCTCTCCCGGCGTGGTAAGAGCAGGCCGGAGCCTCCCACCTGGCTCCACTGCCCAATCGGGGCACGAGGAAGCTCACGATAAGATCAGCATCTAAAGGGCGCGCCCGCGCCTTGCGGGCCTGCGCATGAGGGCCTCGCCAGAGGGCCCTTTGACGTGGCCCTTAGGCAGTGGCACTTACATAGCCCTCAACGCCACAGAAATAAGGAGTTTCACCTAAAAATGGACTTCTAGCCTGAACAGCAAGTATTACCTAATGACTTTAATGACCTTATAGTCACCTGTACCAATTGCTGATAACCATTACCACCGCCACAACTACTGTACTTTGTACACTCCCCACATTATCGTTTGTAACTAGCCCCCCCCACTATGTTAGTTATTACCACTGCTACCATCTCACCCTCACCCATGTATAAGTTATTAATGCTGACAGTAACCATTTGTACTGAAACATGTTAGACGTATGACTCTAGCCAGTAACTCTCAGCTTCTTTGCACTGTGTTAAATTTACTACTGTTGCCAGTAATTCCAATTTTCTAGACCGGAGCTAGATTTAATACTGTTGCCAGTAATCCATTATTGCTGATCCGTGTTGGATGTATTACTGTCGCCAGTAACCCATCCTCACTGTACCATGTAAGTTTTACTACTGTTGCCAGTAATCCTTTATCATTTACCTGATTTAGATTTAGCACGGTTTACAGTTGCCTTTATCACTTATCTGTGTCTGATCTTAATACTGTTGACAGTAACCCACCCTCACTTAAATGTGCTTGAATTGGTCACTGCTCTAAAAACCCACCATCTCCTAACTGCTCTAGATTTAATGCTCTCAGCAACTGACTGCTCACTTAACCGTGTTAGAAATTTACTGTTATTAGTAATCTTACTGTGGACAGTAACTCAACTTCACCTAAACTGCACTAGAACTACTAACACTGCCAGCTACTTTTCCTCCTAACTGTGCTAGACCCACCTCAGTCCCCAGTAACAAACAAATTATAATTGCCAGCCTCAAAATGCTGAACACACATACTTTTCACCTAAGATTATTTTGCACCTGCGCCATAATACAAACAATAATTGCCCTCACACATAGTCTAAACACTAAACACTATAAACCAATCCCAATCATACAAAGACTTAACCGTCCTCTAACTCTATCAACACATGCACCAAATTGGCCCAATTCAAAAGTAAACCACAACCGCCTTATACACATAAAACCCAACGCACCCTACCAAACAAACTCACGGCTAAACAACAAAGAACCAGCCATTTTATCATGCATCCTAACAAATGCTAGATCCATGAAAAATAAACTCCCTATCTTCACTGACCTCTTAAATGACAATAAACCAGACATATTCTGTGTTACAGAAACATGGCTTTCCGACACAGATGTGGTCTACCTAAACCAATTAGATAAGAATGAATACGATATTTTTCATACACATAGAAACAACAAAAAAGGAGGCGGAGTGCTTGTAATGACTAAAAAGGTTCTAAATGCTAAACAACAATCCTCGGAGATCATTAACAACACAGACACCCTCATCATAAAGATTGACAATATTAAAATATGCCTGATATACAGACCACCTGACCATAAAACAGAAAATATGGATGTCCTGATAGAGCTTCTCAGTTCATCTACTGATCAATGTCCTATAATAATGTTAGGAGATTTTAATTTCCCGTCTCTTCCCACTACATACTCAACCCTCTTTCTTGAATCTGTACAAGACTTAGGCTTCCACCAAATCATTAATACAAAGACCCATAACAAGGGAGGAACCTTAGACCTTATCTTCCTCCCAGAAGTACTCCATAAACTTTTTAATCCGGTATCCCTAAAGTGTACGCCGATCCCATGGTCAGACCACCACCTGATCAATTTTACTATTAAACCCACGGACTCAAATAACAAACATAACCAGCAAGAACCTCTACCCCCTAGATTTAAAAAATTCAACGCAGAAGATTTCCTAGAACTAACTATCCCTTACCTCCCATCATCACCTACCAACCTTGATGAGGCCATTACAACTTGGCATAATACAATCTCAAAAGCAGCAGCAAATAAACAATCAAACAAGAAGACCACCCGTTACAGAACTGATAATGCCCCATGGTTTAACAACACTTTAAAAGCTATGAAAAGAACACTTAGGAAAATTGAACTAAAGTGGCGCAAAACCAAATCTACATCACATAACGAACTCTATTGTTCTTACCTCAAAAACTACAGAGAGGCCACAGACAGTGCTAAGAAAAACTTCCACTCCTCTATTCTAAATAAATCTATCAACAGACCTAGAGAACTTTTCTCCATTGTCCAAAACCTAACCAAAAACACATACAACTCAAGTCATGAAACTAATGACATATCTCCTCAAACCTTAGCAAATTACTACATAAACAAATCAAATATAAATAATAGTATACCAATTCCACAAGCCACATCATACCAACCCCCATCAGATTCTTGGAACAATTTCTACCCCATAACAAAAGAGACCCTTAAGAATATTATGATGCACCTAAATACCACTACTTCTCACCTGGATCCCTGCCCAGTAAATTGGATAAAGAACACCCTTCCAACTTTATCCCCTTTCATAATACCACTAATTAATCTATCACTAAAACAAGGATATCTCCCGCCTATTCTAAAACATGCGCTAATTAGACCTATACTAAAAAACAATACATTGGACAAAACCTCACCGAAATCTTATAGACCCATCTCCAGTATACCATTCATGGCTAAACTCATAGAAAAAGTAGTTCAAACTCAAACACAAGATTACATCGACACATCTGCTCCCCTTGACGACCAACAATATGGCTTCCGTCCTGGTCATGAAGTAGACACTCTTTTAACAGTCCTCCTAGACATACTAGTAAGAGGAATAGACAGCCCTAAAAATGCATTCCTACTTCTTTTTTTAGACATATCAGCGGCTTTTGACAGCGTTCACCATACACTAATGCTCAATAGGCTCACACAAATCGGTGCCAATTCAACAGTCCTTAAATGGTTTACATCATATCTTTCTAAAAGATCCCAAACTGTAAGGATCAACAATCAAACCTCCAATACATACAAACAGGAAATAGGACTCCCCCAAGGCTCTGCACTATCTGCTCTACTATTTAACATATATATACAACCAATCTGCAATATCTTTAAAAAATTCAAAATCCATTATCACATATACGCAGACGACATTATGCTATACATTCCATTCACAATCCCTACGATTCCCCTCCAACTCTTAACAGACTGCTTCAACGAATTAGCAACTTGGTTAGAAGACCACAATCTCTTCATAAACCATTCCAAAGCCGACATACTAATTGTAACAAAGAACAAATCCTATACCCCCCTCCCCACCCACATTACACTTCAGAATCATGACATCCTCATAAAAAGCGAAATAAAATACCTAGGGGTGTTACTAGACACTCAACTTAGTATGAACACACACATAAGAAACACAACAAAGAAAATTTACTTTAAACTCAAAGTTTTAAAACAGCTACGCCCTCTAGTCCACCTGCAAGATTTCCTAAGCATTATTCAAGCCATTATCACCCCACATTTTGACTTCGCCAACCTCTCCCTCCTAGGCACAACAAACCAAAACATCAAAAGACTCCAACTGGCTCAAAATGCTGCTGCCAGAACTGTAATGAAGGTTCACCCTTTCGAGCACATATCACCTTATCTAGCCAAGCTACACTGGCTCCCCATTCAATGTAGAATAAACTATAAACTAATAATAACCACTTTTAAAGCACTAAATAACACTGCCCCAGAAACCCTAAATAAACTAATCACTAAAGACACACCCCATAGTGCACATAGAAAAGGCAACGCCAATAAACTAAGAATTCCAAAAGAATTTACTAAGTCCAAAAAAACAACAAATAAAAAGGCATTCTCCCATGCAGCCCCCACGCTCTGGAACTCGCTACCTGATGAAATCAGAGCCATAACCGACTTCAAAGATCTACGTAAAAACTTAAAAACACACCTTTTCACCTCCTACTAAGGCACGTTAGCTAACACTCAACTTCTATACGAAAAGGGATAAAATACACAACATAAGTAGATCAATACCGCAAGGCCTAAAGATATCTTGACCTCATTACTGCCTATTATGCTCATACTGTTGAACTTATCCTTCTGTACCTGTACATAGTTCATTGTACATAGTTCCAAATAGTTTAAAAGTTTAAAAGTTAAAAGTTCAAATGTTAACTGCACATAGTTCATGTGATTGTTCAATGTAAAAACAGAAATGCCTCTCTGTTTACTTAAACTGTTTTATGGAAACCGCACCTGATCCTCGGAAGGTTGCGGTATAGAAATATTTGTTAAATAAATAAAAATAAAAATAAATACTAGCAATAGAGCATTCACATACTTAGCACCCACACAATGGAACAAACTCCCTGACACTTTAAGAGCTAACAAAGACCTCAAATTATTCAGAAAAAACCTTAAAACACACCTATTTCAAGAATACTACAATCAAGCAGAAATAACATAAAGCAAACTTATACACAAAACAAATATGATGGAGCTTAACTCCTCCGTTATCATATGAAAATTCAAATCCTCAATGAATTAAACTGTAAATCCCACATGCATGTAATATCTCTTACTGTATCACATCATAAACCTTTGTATATAGTTAATAATAACCATATATGCCTTAACATATGTATTCTACTATTATGTAAATAGTTTGTTATTGAACTTAATGTTATCCTTTCCATGTTCAAAGTTCCCTATTACTGTTGTATGTAACTGCTAACTTTGCATAGTTAAATGTTAAATGTAAACCGCTGCTGATCACTGGAAGGAGCGGTATAAAAATGAGTTCAAATAAATAAATAAAATAAAATAAAAGGCTTTTCAGTTAGAGTATGAGAATACCACCCTCAATAGGCTTTCAAAGGCTACTGTATATCCTACTAAGAAAAAAGCAGCTACTAAGAAGCCTTTCTAGGGTAAGAAGAAATTCTATTCTTCTTACCCCTCAACTTAACAATAACATCCCCCAGGGTACCCAGAAAAAGCAACAATCTCCTAAGCAGCTGAAGAAGCCACAGGCTCCTATACCACAACCAGCAGTGCAGACTCAATCTACGCCTGGATTTTGATTTCTTCCTAGAGAACATTGCCACCCTGCCTCTGGAGAACTCCCACCCCCTCCATATAGCAGGCAGGCTTTGCCATTATGCCCCCAGATGGCATCTCATAACCTCAGAGCAGTGGACACTAACCATAGTGCGAGAGGGGTATAAGCTTCATCTACAAAGCATAACACCACCCCCCCCCCCCCACTCTAATGCAGGAATATCATTCCCGACCCCCACTCACTGCTCTCCTCCAACAAGAGATCACCTCTGTTCTGTCAGAGTGTGCCATTGAAGAGGTTCCAACATCCTGGAAGGGGAGAGGGGTTCTATTCTCTGTACTTTCTCATTCCAAAAAAGAACGGAGGGTACAGACCCATCTTAGATCTCAGAAACCTCAACAAGTTTCTAGTTCGAGAGAAATTCAAGATGATTTCACTAGGAACCCTTCTACCTTATCTACAGAGTCAGGACTGGCTCTGTTCTCTAGATCTCAAAGAAGCGTACACCCATATCCTCATTCATCCAGTGCACAGGAGATATCTATGCTTCGTCTTCCAAGGAAATCATTATCAATACAGAGTCCTTCCCTTCGGACTCGCTTCTGCCTCAAGAGTCTTCACAAAGTGTATGGCAGTCATAGCTGCATATCTAAGGACTCTCAGAATATTCATCTTCCCTTACTTAGATGATTGTCTAATAAGGGCAGCCACTTCTCAGGAAGTTCACCTATCCCTCCTGCATAGAATTCAAATACTACAGGATCTAGGATTTGTGATAAATCTTCCAAAATCCCATCTAGTTCCTACTTAAACACTAGAATTCCTAGGGGCTGTTCTAGACTCAGCGGTCAAGAGCATTTCTATCCCAGGATCGCTGTACCCACCTAGTACAGATACAGTAGCATCTCAAGTAAGGTTCAAAGACAATCTCTCGGCCAGAGAGATGCTGCAACTGTTAAGCCATATGGCCTCTATGGTTAATATAGTTCCATATGCTCGTCTGTACATGAGGACAGCTCAATGGACTCTTGCCTTCCAGTGAAAACAGGTCTCTGAGACCCTCAAAGACAACATCAAAGTCACAGACATTCTCATGAACTCTCCGCTCTGGTAGTCTACCCCAGGAAATCTCCTTGTAGGGTCACCTTTTCAGATTCCTTCACATCAATGCATCCTGACAACAGATGCCTCCAAACAGGGTTGGGGAGCCCACTTGGACTGTCTGTCCACTCAGGGCCTCTGGACAGCTCCAAATAAATTTGCTGGAGCTTTGTGCTATCTTCAATGCCCTCAAAGTGTTTCAACAACTGCAGGGCCACAGAGTTCTTGTCCAGGCAGACAATCAAGTAGCTATGTTCTACCTAAACAAGCTGGGGGGAATGGGCTCTTGGGCCCTCTGCAAGGAGGCTCTCCACCTGTGGTCCTTTTCCATTGCTCATCAGATGCATCTTCAAGCAGTATATCTGCCAGAACACCAAAATGTCTTAGCAGACAGATCCTCCTTCCGCACAAGTGGTCTCTCCATAAGAAGACAATATCCTACATCTTTCAGACCTGGGGAGCTCCGAAGATAGACCTTTTTGCCACTTTGCAGAATGCCAAACTACCTTGTTTTTGCACCAGAGCCCCAATGCCCAGTCACCAGCAGGTCGATGTTTTCCACCTTCACTGGGGTCAGGATTTTCTGTATGCCTTTCCTCCCATATCCCTGATTCCCAAAATGCTTTTCAAGCTTCAAGCGGACAGGAGCCACATGATCCTCATAGCCCCATGCTGGCCACATCAACCGTGGTTTCCTCTCCTGCTATGTCTATCACAGACTCGGCCTCTCAATCTCGGATCAGCTCCCGACCTTCTCTCACAGGAGGAGGGGACGCTACTCCATCCCAACCCGCTGAAAGCATAGTCTTGCAAGATCTCAATCTTCCTCAGGAAGTAAAGGACATCCTACTAACCTCCAGGAAATCATCTCCCAGATGTTCCTATGACTTTAAGTGGCGTAGGTACTCCACTTGGTGTACCAAAAGGGATCTTAACCCCTTCTCAGCTCCATTGGAGGCTCTCCTTCAGTATCTCCTCCATCTTTCATCCTCTGGTCTTGACAAACTTGGTGAGGGTGCACCTCAGTGCAATTGCGGCTACTCACCATCTCTTGGATGGGCAGCCTATTTCTTTACAACCACTTGTGACACATTTCATAGAAGGCTCTTATTAACCAAGCCCACCATCAGGCCACCACGGTGGCATGGGATCTTAATGTCATGTTAGGTCAGCTTCTTAAGCCACCTTTTGAACCTTTAGCCACAACCTTGCTAAAGTTTCTCTCTTGGAAGATCATCTTCCTTGTTGTCCTCACTTCAGCTAGACGCATCAGTGAGCTCCAAACGTTGGTGGCTGAACCGCCTTATACCCACTTCCACCATAACAAGGTGGTCCTTAGGACTCATCCTCATTTCATGCCCAAGGTGGTGACTCCTTTCCATTTGAATCAGTCAGTCTACCTGCCTGTCTTCTTCCCTAGACCTCATTCCTCTAGGGCAGAGGCAACCCTCCATACTCTTGACTGCAAGCGTGCCTTGGCATTCTATCTTCAAAGGACAGCCGAGCATCGTAAGAGCTCTGTTATTCATCTCCTTTGATCCCAGTCACTTGGGGTTGCCAGTATCCAAACGTACCCTATCTAAATGGGTAGCAAATTGCATTTAATTTGCGTATGCTAAAGCAGAACTATACCTTGAAGGTCATGTCACTGCCCTTAATGTTCATGCAATGGCTGCATCCACGGCAAACCTATGTTCTGTAGCCATTGACAAAATCTGCAAAGCAGCCACCTGGTCTTCGGTGCATGTCTTTGCTGCACATTACTGTCTGGACAAGGACTCCACTGGGATGCCATATTTGGTCAAGCTATACTCCAGCATCTCTTTCAGACTTAGGGCAACTCCTACTCTCTGTCCCAGAATATTTTGATGCCAGACATCCATGAAGGATCCATGCCCTCTTGAGACCTGCTCTGAGGCAAA
Source organism: Ichthyophis bannanicus (assembly GCA_033557465.1). Classification (NCBI taxonomy): domain Eukaryota; kingdom Metazoa; phylum Chordata; class Amphibia; order Gymnophiona; family Ichthyophiidae; genus Ichthyophis; species Ichthyophis bannanicus. The sequence continues at coordinate 111,418,312 of CM066040.1, forward strand.
TCTACCAATTCTGGGGCATTTCTCTAGCATCTGGGAGCTAGGGAGTCCCATATGTGAAGACTACATTCCGGCTTGTTCCTGGAGATAGCGTATTTACTCACCTGTAACAGGTGATCTCCGGGAACAGCAGGAATTTAGTCTTCACAACCCACCCTCCTCCCCTTGAAGTTGTAGAGTTTCTCTATCTCTCTCTCTTTATTCTATCCTTTCATCTCAGCTACAAACTCAACTGAAGAGGGAGAGTCACAAAGATAGGAAGGCAACAACGCAGGTACAGTGGGATGCTTACAAAGACTTTCCTATTGGACGCTGGGGAGAGTTCCCACGCGGGCTCCGTCGGTACCGACATCACCAATATGTGAAGACTAAAGTCCTGCTGTTCCTAGATATCACCTGTTACAGGTGAGTAACTACGTTTTCCTTTCAACAATAGGCAAAACATTTCTAGTTGCTTTCCGGTAGGGAGCTAAGGGAGATAAAGTTTCTAGATGAAATAAATGACTGCTTCTTGGAGCAGCTGGTTCATGAACTGACCAGAGGGGAAGCCATACTGGACATAGTCCTTAGTGGAACACCAGATCTGGTGCAAGAAATAAGGGTGTTGGGACCACTTGGCAATAGTGATCATAGCATGATTGTGTTTGATTTAATTAGTGGAGGAGGTATAGTAAAGAAATCCACAGTACTACCTTTTAACTTTTGAAAGGGAGACTATGATAAAATGAGGAATATAGTTAAGAAAAAACTAAAAGAAGCAGTTGCAAAGGTTAAAGACTTACATCAAGCTTGGGTGTCGTTTAAAAATTCTATCCTGGAAGCCCAGACCAGCTGTATTCCACGCATTAAGAAAAGTGGAAGAAAGTCCAAAAAACTGCCAGCATGGTTTAAAGGTGAGGTCAGAGAGGTTGTTGCTGCCAAAAAAGCATCTTTCAGGAAATGGAAAAAAGAGCCAAACGACAAAAACTGGAAACAGCACAAGCACTGGCAAGTTAAATGCAAGGCATTGATAAGGCAGACAAAGCGAGAATTTGAGAAGGAACTTACTACAGAAGCAAAAACACGGAATAAAGACTTTTTCAAGTACATTCGTAGCAAAAGGCCTGTGAGAGAGTCAATTGGACCATTAGATGATAGAGGGGTAAAAGGGGCAGTAAGAGGAGACAAGACTATAGCAGAAAGACTGAATGAATTCTTTGCTTCGGTCTTTACTGAGGAAGATATAGGGATGTTACCCAAGACTGAAGTGGTATTTAAAGGTGATACTGCAGAGGAATTGAGAGAAATATCGCTACACCGGGAAGATGTATTACAACTATTTGATAAACTGAATAGTAGCAGATCACCTGGACTGGATGGTATACATCCAAGAGTGTTGAAAGAACTGAAATATGAGATTGCAGACCTGCTATTAGTAATCTGTGAACTGTCATTAAAATCATCTATAATACCTGAAGATTGGAGGATCGCCAATGTAACGCCAATTTTTAAAAAGGGTTCCAGGGGTGATCCGGGAAATTACACACCGGTGAGCCTGACGTCAGTACCGGGAAAAATGGTAGAAACCATCATAAAGAACAAAATTACAGAGCATGTAGATAGTCATGGCCTAATGGGAGACAGCCAACATGGCTTTAGACAAGGAAGATCTTGTCTTTCTAATCTGATATGTTTTTTTGAAGGTGTGAATAAACAGGTAGACAAAGGTGAGTCGGTTGATATAGTGTATCTGGACTTTCAGAAAGCCTTTGACAAGGTCCCTCGTCAGAGACTTTTGGAAAAACTAAAAAGTCATGGGATAGGAGGCAGTGTACTATTGTGGATTGGGAGCTGGTTAAAAAAGAGAAAGCAGAGGGTAGGGCTAAATGGCCAATTTTCCCAATGGAAAAAGGTGAATAGTGGAGTACCCCAGGGATCTGTACTGGGTCCTCTACTTTTTGACATATTCATAAATGACCCGGAAAAGGGAATAACTAGCGAGGTTGTCAAATTTGCAGACGACACAAAACTGTTTAAAGTTGTTAAAACCCAAGAGGACTGTGGAAAACTGCAGGAGGATCTGGATAAATTGGAAGACTGGGCATCCAAATGGCAGATGAAATTTAATGTGGACAAGTGCAAAGTTGTGCACCTAGGAGAGAACAACCCACACTATGGTTGCACAATGCAGGGTTTCACATTGGGAACCACCGCCCGGGAAAAAGATTTGGGAGTCATCGTGGATGGCATTTTGGAGCCAGCCAGCCAGGAGAGCAAGTGGAACGCTGGGTATCATAAGGAAAGGAACGGAAAATAGAACAAAAGATATTATAATGCCTCTGTGTCGTTCCATGGTGTGACCGCACCTTGAATATTGTGTGCAATTCTGGTCGCCGTATCTTAAAGAGGATATGGCGTTATTAGAGAAGGTACAGAGAAGAGCCACCAAAATGGTAAGAACATAAGAACATAAGATATGCCATACTGGGTCAGACCAAGATCCATCAAGCCCAAAATCCTGTTTCTAACAGTGGCCAATCTAGGTCATACGTACCTACAGGGCCAGCCCGTCCATTGAGCAAGAATGTTTTTTGCACAAGGCCCCATGTTTCAGGGGACCCCGCGCAAAAAACATCTTGCATCAGCCCAGCTAGGTTAAAAAAATACAAACTGGCTGCTGCTGCCGCTGCCCTCGTGGCAGTGGCAGAATCGAGCATCCCGCGGGGCCCCCCTGCCCTGCAGAGTCCTCCATGCAGCCTCAGTGTTGGCTGTCAGAGCCGCGCAAAGAGAGAGAACTTCTCCTCTCGCAGCTCTGTTAATCCCGCTGCGGGGCTGATGGGATTTCCCATCAGCCCTGCGGCGGGATTAACAGAGCCGCGAGAAAGGAAAACTCTCCCTTCGCGCGGCTCTGAAAAGCCCGCGCTGAGGCCGCATGGAGGACTCTGCAGAGCAGGGGGGCCCCGCGGGATGCTCAATTCTGTTGCTGCCACGGCGGCAGCGGCAGCAGCAGCAGCAGCCGGTTTTTGTTTTTTTTAACCTAGCTGGGCTGATGGGGGGGGGAGGGGGTTAGGACTGGTAATGGGCTATGGGGGGGGGCTAAGACTGGAAGTGGGTTGATGGGGGGGTTAGAACAGGTAATGGGCTATGGGGGGCCTATGGGGGGGCTAAGACTACAAGTGGGCTGATGGGGGGGTTAGGACTGGTAATGGGCTATTGGAGGGGCTAATACTGGAAGTGGGCTGATGGGGGAGGGGGTTAGGACTGGTAATGGGCTATGGGGGGGCTAAGACTGGAAGTGGGCTGATGGGGGGGAGGGGGTTAGGACAGGTAATGGGCTATGGGGGGGTTAGGACAGGTAATGGGCTATGGGGGGGCCTATGGGGGGCTAAGACTACAAGTGGGCTGATGGGGGGGTTAGGACTGGTAATGGGCTATGGGGGGGCTAAGACTGGAAGTGGGCTGATGGGGGGGTTAGGACAGGTAATGGGCTGGGGGGGCTAAGACTACAAGTGGGCTGATGGGGGGTTAGGACTGGTAATGGGCTATGGGGGGGCTAAGACTGGAAGTGGGCTGATGGGGGGGTTAGGACAGGTAATGGGCTATGGGGGGGCTAAGACTACAAGTGGGCTGATGGGGGGTTAGGACTAGTAATGGGCTATGGGGGGGGGGTTAGGACTGGTAATGGGGTGATGGGGGGCTAAGACTGAAAATGGGCTGATGGAGGGCTTAGGACTGGTAATGGGCTATGGGGGGCGAGGACGTAATGGATTGGGGGGGGGGTTGCTAGGACTGGAAATGGGCTGAGTGGAAGGGGGGCTTGAACTGTAAATAGCTGATGGGGACAGGGGCTTGGAATGGAAATGGGCTGAGTGGAAGGGGGCTTGAACTGCAAATAGCTGATGGGGAGGGGGGCTTGGAATGGAAATGGGCTGTGAAGGGAGGGAGTTAGGACTGGAAATGGGCTGAGTGGGGGGGGGGCTAGGACAGGAAATGTGCTGATGGAGGGGCTAGGATAGGACTGGAAATGGGCTGTTGGGGGGTGCTAAGATTGGAAATGGGCTGTGGTGGGGGCTTGAATTGAAATGGACTCATGGAGGGGCTAGAACTGGAAGTAGGCTCATGGGGGGCTTGGATTGGAAATGGGCTGAGTGGAGTGGAGCTAGGATTTGACATGGGCTGATGGTGGGGCTAGGAAAGGACTAGAAATGAGCTGATGGGGGGGGGCTGGGATTGGAAATGAGCTGATGGAGGGACTCGGATAGGACTGGAAATGGATGGGGGAGCTAGGACTGGAAATGGGCTGATGGTGTGGCTAGGATAGGATTGGAAAAGGGCTGATGGGGGGCTAGGACTGGAAATGGGCTGATGCAGGGACTAGAAGGGAGCGGATGCTGGGTGGGGCTGGAACTAGAAGGGAGCTGATGTTGGGGGAGGATTAAAATGGGATGGAGCTGGGATAGTGAATGGAGAGGGAAAAATATTTTTTGTGGAAGGGAAGACAAATCTACAATTGGCCGGATATTGGGAGAGTAAGTGGGGATTGAGGATGGAGGGGTAAAATTTGAGTGGATGAAATAGGAATGAGGAAAGAGCAAAAGGAGAAAGATTAGTATGTTAAAGCAGATGTAGAGAGGGAATGGAAAAAAACTAGAAGAGAGAAGAAAGGACAAATGGACAGCAGACGATGGAGAGTTAGCAGAAGACACAAAGAAACCAGAAGAAAGTGGCTGGAGCATTTGCCACTGAAAAAAAATGCACAAAAGGTAGAAAAATATCTCTTTATTTTGAAATTTTTAACTGGAATATGTCAGCTCTTGGAAATGTGCATCATTAACATCTGCGCTTTGTTTAGTACAAGAGGAAATTAATTTCTGGTTTTATTTCTACAGTGTTGTACATTCCAAGTTTGGCTTTTGGGGTTCTCAGTTTAATTATTGTCTTCCTGTTTCTAAATTGTGATTCCTTGTTTGGTGATGGTCTATGTTCTGCATGTGTAACTGAGCTGAGGTATTCTGTTTATATAATTCCTATTTGACATTGCCACTTGTTCTCGTTCCCCAGTAGGTCATGTATTGTTATTCTCTGAAATGTATTGGTTTAATATTTGCAGTGTTGCCTTTTGATAGGTAGAGTATGGTGCTTTGTGAGTTCTGGTAGTGCTGTTAGGATACGGCGGGTTTGCTATGGGTTCTAAATGGGCAGTGTTTGTAGTAGTTCCTAATGTGCCTGGCAGTTGGTACTGGATTATAGTAATGTAGAAATCTTTTAGGGGGATGTTTACTAAACTGCGGTAATTGTAAATAACGTGCGTTATGTAACGTTAACGATCATAAGCGCATCATAACGTGCGTTATGACACGCTTACGATCGTTAACGTTACATAACGCGCATTAACCGTAGTTAACGATCGTAAACTCCCGCGGCGCAGTAAAACACCGCAGAAGGTAGAGAGAGGGCGGAGAGAAGGGGTCAATGGGCGGAGAGTGGGCGAGGAGAGGCTCCATTCACACTAACGCGCTGATCTGAAGAGCTCAATTCCAACGCGAATGAAAACCTGCCGTTAAATGAAAATTACAGGGGAGAGAAACCATTTCAGTGTCAGCAATGTATAGCCGAGGCAGGGAAACCCAAAAAAGTGATAAGTGTGATACATGTGCACAGAACAAAAGGGCACATAAACACTGAAAATGACCCCAACAAACTGGAAAAAGACCATAACCAAGCTGGCCAATAGTGGTAGCAATGAGAAACATCAACCCCTCCCCCCCCCCCCGAGTAAGCTCCATAGAACAGATATAAATCGTGGAAGGGTCCATACTCCGCCCCCATACAAGGTGAATGAGCCTACAGTGATATAGCGCTGCTCAGGTTTTTCCCCAACATCGGACAGGGTTCGTGTGGCGTGCACATGTCCCACAACATCAGGGCGGGCATGTCGGAACGGCAACTGGACAGATGCCGGAGAAGGGGATACAGAGGGCCACAGGCGGCACATGCTGTGGTGCAGCTGGCCACAGTGCGGACTAGGGCGATGCCTAGGTGGCCCATACGAATGCTGAAGCAGCAGAGCAGCCAGACAGCAACTGCTGAAGGCCCAACATGGGCACGACTGTGTTTCTCACAGTGTCACAGGGGATAGTACCCAGCAGCTACCCCCAAGGGCACTGAACATTGGCAGGCGGCGCTGGGGGGAAGCGTGGACACCTGTGCAGGCACCCCTACCCCAGAACCCGCACCATAGGCAGCCGCCTACCTGCACACTGGATGGCCTGAGACTGCGCACCACCAGCAGAAGGCCATGTCAGCATGGTGGCTGAGGGATACTGGTGGTGGAGGGGGCAGTGGCAGCTGCCCAGAGCAGACCGTGGCCTAGCCCTGTGTAGGTGGGTACCATGTACTGCAACAGACGGGCCCTGTCTGACGAACAGTCATGGTATCACCAAGGAATGTACTGACTCTGTGACAACAAGGTGGTGCAGTGCACAAAACCAGTGTATTCAGAAGCAGAGGGTCACAGGTTCAAGTCCCAGCTATTGTTCCTGCCAACCCAGTCCCCATATTTTACCCACTACTACATCGTGCTAATACAGACAGCACCTTTATTGCAGATGACATAAACATGCCCAAGACACCTACATTTTACCCTACAGAGCACAGACACCATAAACATGCACATTACCTAGAGCAGAGCCTCCCAACTGCAGTCCTGGAGGGCCAAACACCATCCCGGTTCCATGCTGCCTCTGGTAAAAATGTCTGTGCTGCATTTCTATGTGCCACCCCCATGATATGCAGATGTATCTCATGCATATTCATGAGGGACAGCATGAAAACCTGAACAGTGTTTGGCACCGCAGGACTGGAGTTGGAAACCTCTGCTGTAAAGCAGCAGCCAACAGGGGCAGACACACCCGCACCCACAGGCCCCATTATCCAAAGCCTTCTGGAGAAGCAAGACTTTGGGCTCTGCGTGCATCTCCCAATACTAGCACTTGCATACCTTAGTAATGCCACCCTAAACCGGGGAATATGGTACACATCTATCAAAAGGTTGCTATGAGTACTGGCAGATAGCAATTCCTAGGTTAAGTACACTTTTCTGAGTGAGCTGCATCATAGCAACCTTTCTGATGTCTGTGGAGTGTGCTACAGGTCTTGTGTCTGACAGTGTTTACCAACCTGGGGAGTGACTCCTACAGTATTGCGTACCATAGCCATGCCTGCACTGTGCCCAGGACTTGTGTGGTGGCCTGGGCTGCCCAACACCTCTATAGTTGCACAATGCTGGCATAGGTGTGGGGAGTGTGTGTCTATCTATCCAGTGTGTGGTGGCTGCGAACACCCTCCACAGCCCACACTGCTAGCACTGTTGCCAGTATTGGCCTGCCAATGTGCATAATGAGGAGCAAGGTACCGTGGGAATAGCCTGGATAGGGTGGCCTGGCCTGGATGCATCTGCACACGGCATAGGGCAATGGCTCGGACATTGTAGTGCCTGGCCACCACCTGCACGGACAGGGTGGCCATAGCATGTCCTGCTGGGAGGTCACTCTCACCCTGACTGAGCAGTGACCATGGCATGGCTAGGTTCCCCCATAGTGCTATAATAGTGTTTCTCTCATGTGATATTTATGGGTTTCCTTTTGGGGCCCAATCACTGATTTTTCTGCTTGGTGTGTATGCTGACATCCCGGTTCTGGGTACATGCATCTCTTCCAGGACCATGCACTATGGACTAGCTGGCGGACTGTTTGCAGCTAGTATGTGTCTTGCTGGAACACCTTGCAGGGTGCAGCTGCTGGAGAATGTCAGATAATGGTGGGGGGCAGCTGAGCATTTCCAGGCCTGTCGTCTGTCTGCTATTGCATTATGGATGTGTACCGCTCTGTCTGTTCCCCAGCAGGCCTGGGGTTGCTGGTCTCCTCTACTGCTGCCATTGCAGGGAGGTAGACTGTGGATCTATTGGTGGGTGATCCTGTTTCCCACCTTGAGCCCCAGAGGGTGGGTTGTGTGGTGGTACATAATCTGCCTATGGGTCCATACACCCCCCCCCCTTCACCTACAGCAGGTAACGATGGCACCAACACAGGATATGCACTATTCTGGGTGCAGCATTGCCCATAGGGACTAGACATGACCGAGACATACAGCAGGACACAGATGTATCCTAGATGTGTCTAACTGAGCTACCTATCACACACTGATGGGGACCTGCAGCATGGCATATTTCAGCCATGAAAGGTGCTGTGGACCTGGTGCTGGGCGCCCCACCTCAACCTCAGGGTGGGCACTGTACCCGCACAATGTGATTGTCTGTGGCTACTCTGTGACAGTGCCACACACGGTCTGTTCCCCCTACAAGGCCGAGGTGCTGTGGGGGTGCATACTCGATCTTGTGCCCATCTCTCGACTGCTGATTTGCATGTGCAGTGCATCATGGGTACGGGTGGGTTACCCCTACCCTGGTAACCACAGCAGACAGTTTGTGTGGTGACGTGCAGTCCTGCAGCCAGCCAGGGCTTTGTTCACATCCTTATAAGGTGTCCTATAGGGGACATTAAAGGGTGCCTTGGCGGACAGTACACTTTATAATGTGCCCTATGGAGTGCGTTATGGGGTGCCTTATGTGGCACCTTAGGTTATGCCACCGTGAGGGTGTGTTTGCTGGCAGCACTAATTAAAATACACGTCACATGCCTCAACAATCGCTACTTAAATGTAAAGGGTGCTGCCTCAGCCAGCCTTATACATTAGGCCCACTGGGGAAGCGAACCCATGACCCCTGTACCATCAGTTAGTGTTGTAACCATTGTGCTACAGCTCTGTTGCTGTGCTTGTATGCCTGCATGCCTTCTTAAGATTAACACATGGTAACGTGCCCTGTAGCGCTCGTTCTTTTATGGTGCCTTGTAACGCGCGTTCTCGGAAACGATGTACCGCCCATGTCCTTATTTGGGGTTTCTGTCTCTACCGCGGCTCCTAACGCGAATCGCACTAACACAGTTTAGTAAACATACCCCTTAGTCTTTCTTTATCCATATACTCATTAAGAGGCATGTTTTCTAAAAGTTAGTGTATGGTAACATTACGCAAATATTTATGCAAATGAGGCACCTTATACAAATGATGCCCCGCACCGAGTCTCCGCACATGGCCTCGCACCCACTTGGGCCGCCCCTGCGTACCTAGCAGTATCCCCAAATGACACAGGTTCCACAATGCTTGTATTGGGTCAAGCATTGATATCATAGGTCCCTTTTTAATAATGGTTTATGGACCTTTCCTCCAGGAACTTGTCCAAACCTTTCTTAAACCCAGCTACACTAACAGCTCTTACTACATCCTCCGGTAACAAATTCCAGAGTTTGATTACACGTTGAGTGAAAAAATATTTTCTCTTATTTGTCTTAAATAGTTTACCCTGTAGCTTCATTACATGTCCCCTAGTCTTTCTATATTCTGATAGCGTAAACAATCGATCTACGTTTACCCGTTCCACTCCATTCATTAATTTATAGAACTCTATCATATCTCCCCCCAGCCGTCTCTTTTCCAGGTTGAAGATCCCTAACCTTTGTAGCCTCTCTTCATAGGAGTAGCCTTCCATCCCCTTTACCATTTTGGTGGCTCTTCTCTGTACCTTTTCTAATAACGCTATATCCTTTTTAAGATACGGCAACCAGAATTGCACACAATATTCAAGGTGCGGTCGTACCATGGAACGATAAAGAGGCATTATAATATCCTTTGTTTTATTTTCCATTCCTTTCCTTATGATACCTAGCATTCTATTTGCTTTCTTGGCCTCCACTGCACACTGGGCGGAGGGTTTTAACATGTTATCCACGATGATGCCTAAGTCTTTTTCCTGGGTGGTGGTTGCCAATGTGGAACCTTGCATTGTGTAACCATAGTGTGGGTTGTTCTTTCCTAGGTGCATAACTTTGCACTTGTCCACATTAAATTTCATCTGCCATTTGGATGCTCAGTCTTCCAATTTATCCAGATCCTCCTGCAGTTTTCCACAGTCCATTTGGGTTTTAACAACTTTAAACAGTTTTGCGTCGTCTGCAAATTTGATAACCTCACTAGTTATTCCGTTTTCCAGGTCATTTATGAATATGTCAAAAAGTAGCAGACCCAGTACAGATCCCTGGGGTACTCCACTATTCACCTTTTTCCATTGGGAAAATTGGCCATTTAGCCCTACCCTCTGCTTTCTATCTTTTAACCAGTTCCCGATCCACAATAGTACACTGCCTCCTATCCCATGACTTTTTAGTTTTGTCAAAAGTCTCTGATGAGGGACCTTGTCAAAGGCTTTCTGAAAGTCCAGATGCATTATATCAACCGACTCACCTTTGTCTACCTGTTTATTCACACCTTCAAAAAAACATATCAGATTAGTAAGACAAGATCTTCCCTGTCTAAAGCCATGTTGGCTGTCTCCCATTAGGCCATGACTATCTACTGTAATGGGGAAAAGATATCCTGTGATAGGAAAGCAGAGGAACCTATGAGTAATAGGGCTGTTTCTAGCAGGAAGGAAGATATCAGGACACCCAGTTGCCAAGAGCAACATAAACATACCCAGCCACGAGGGAAGGAACCCTGCACAGCAGATCGGCATTCACCAGCACTTAGCTCTAATAGCTTTCACCTGGGAGGGGGAAGGGCTGGAGTAGAGCCTCAGAAAACATATAAGGGACGTTCATTAGAGAATAGGGCAAGCAATAGTGGCGGTAGTAGGAGCAGCAATAGCAGGAGCTGGAGAAGGAGTTCTGACTTTGGCTTTGGTAGCTCCGGTAACTCCAGAGAAAGCAGTTTGGAAGATTCAGTGAAACCAGTAACTGGAAGCAGGAGAGACGTGCTGAATGAGAACCAGCTGGATACTGAGTGCAAGCTGAGGTGTGAATCTGGGAAGCAACGTCTGCTTTGGGCTGGTAGGAAAACTGATGTGAGTGACTTTAATTCTGAATGTGAAAGAGAAAGGCAGATAACAGCTGATAGTCTTAATTGGAGGAGAAAGGCTCAAAAACCTTTTAACCAAGCCTCCAAACATATACCTTATGGTGAAGGCATTTATAAGGAGAAAGTACCAGTCAGAATAACTGGAAAGCAAGTACAAGCCTCAAGAAAGAAAGAATATACGGTGCCAGACATCTGTATGTTGGAAGAGGGTGACAAACAGCCTAAGCATAGAGAAAAGCCTCTGAGGTTTAAACCCCTTCTGAATGAAGCTGTGCATAGCTTTTCTCCTGCCTCAAACCAAGAAGGTGGGCTAATTAACCAAGGTAAAGCTGCTTACAAGTCTTTTTCACCTAGAAGTTATAAAGGACATAAGTCTTATTGGAATTGCATGCCAAGATATGGTGACTCTGACCCTTACCTGCTGGAGGAAGTAGTAGGGAGGTCAAGGGAGCTGGCAGAGGAGAATAATCTGCCAACACACTATAGGCAACAATGTTATGCAGATGATAGTCAGATTGAATCAATGATAATTGATCCGCCAGAGCCTGAATTATCTGACTACCAGATGGACTGTACATTGGCTGTGATAAACGATAGGTTTTCATTGTGCTGAAGATATACGATGCTGGAAGTGATTTAATTGCCTGTTTAAAAGCACAAGACTTTACTTTATCCTTTTTGCCAGAGTGTATGGCTTTTGTTCTTTTGTTACCTGTGTTATAATCCAAACCCCGGGAGGGGAAATAAAACCTTGATTTGACCTTACCACTCGGGTCTCAACTATCTTATTGCAAAGGAGCCCAACTACAATCCTTTCAATAAAAGTTCCCCCTGTAGCCCAACCAGTATACTACACTGCTGGCCGAGCAGGGTGTGACAAGAGAAATGGCGTAGTATGTTCGGATTTTTAAAAACACAGTAAAAAGGACATTATCAAGAAAAAGGATTAACCTGAAAAATCAGGAGAAGTTCGGCTATCCTGAAGGAAAGGAGAGAGAACCGGACCGGACTACAGATCCAGACCTGATTTGGAGCCACCCAGGAGATCTTTCTCAAGGCAAGATTCTGCACTGTGCTCAGGTACAAGTGAGGGGGCACGGGTGTAGAAGGATCTGTGAGAAAGTATCCAATTTCTGTGCTAAAGTAGGAGGCATAGATCTTCTTTTGGTACCGCACTTGGTGGGCTTTGTGTTGTTTTTGTTTTTACAGATACAGCCATCCTAATGGATCCCCAGGATGTAAAGAGCTGGATGGAGGCTCAGTGGAGGCTCCAGAGTGAGCAGGCCCAAGGGATCCAAGAGAGAACTATAGCAGCCATGAATGCTCAGCAGCAGCCGTTGCTGGAGCTACTGGGAGCCCTGCTGCAGAAAAATGTGGACAAGGACGAGAGTATTCCCTCATTACAAGTGGGGGTAGGACTTAATAGTTGTGGTGCAATGGCACCGGGACAATTTAATAATAATGAGAATTTTGATGATTTTGCTGATGCATTTGAAAAGATAGCAGAATCAGCTAAATGGCCAGCTGACCAGTGGGCTGTTCGCTTGGCTATGACTCTAACGGGTGAGGCATTAGCAGCGTACAAAGCATTGCCCGCTGATCAGGCGTCCAATTACCTGAATGTAAGAAATGCTGTAAGAGACAGGTTGGGTTTAACGCCCATCCATTACAGGCGTTTATTCAGGGAAGCTAGGCTTAAGCCTATGGAAACACCGAAGGCACTATTTCAGCGACTAAAGAGTCTAGCGCTGAAATGGCTCACTCCTGAGAGGAGAACAATAGAGTCAGTGATAGATACCATAATTATGGAGCAGTACCTTGAAGCTGTACCGCCTGAGGTAAAAGCATTTATAGTGCTCCAAAAATGCAGTTCCACTGAGGAAGCGGCTGAACTCTCAGAAAGATATTTTGAGGCAGAGTTAGCCGGAACCTCAAAGGAAAAGGTATTAAAAGTAGCTGGCATTGGTAAACTATGGGGCTTAGAAAAAACCTCTAGGAGAGAAATGTGTGACCAAAATACAAACAGATTTCTTAAGAGAAAATGTTATAACTGTGGTCAGCTAGGACACATACGTAAGGATTGCACTGTACGCACTGCCTTAATATCAGGGAAGAAACAACCCCTGGAGGAGGGATTCCTCCTCAAGGTTTACGTAGAAGGGGTAGAAACTCTGGCCCTGCTGGACTCTGGCGCAGACCAGAGTATGGTCTCCCAGAAGTTATGGAAGACCATCTCTGACCGTGATCCATCCGCCCAGAGCCCAGCAGAGGGAAGAGTACAAGTGAATTGTGTTCACGGGTCAGCGCCATACTATCCTGTGCATAAAGTATCCATAACAGGCTTAGGGATTGATGGGGAAGTACGCGTGGCGGTCATACCACGACTTCCTCGTGACCTTGTTTTAGGCAAAGATTGGCCTCCCTTCCAAAGAGAGTTAAGGAAAGGTTTAACTGAAAGAATAGGCCTAATTACAACCAGGTCCCAAGCAAAAGTTCCGGTAACAGAGGTTAGGCCCATAGAGGGGGAAACGGAAGCTCCTGAGGATGAGGGAGAACCCCAAGGAGGTGAGAATGAAGATAGTGAGGAGATACCTGATAAAGAACCCCCAGGAAGTGAGAAAGAGGAGGTACAAGGTATATTTCCCTCTCAGGAGGACTGGGTAAACATACCCTCTAGAGAGAAGAAAGGAAAGGCTGAAAAGCGACATGAGCGAAGACATAGGTCGCAGGCTAGGGTAGAACTGGAAGCCGGGGAGGGCTTGCCCTGGGTCCCAGCCGAACTGGTCCATAAATTCCCTTCCTTCCCTAGAGAGCAGAGGGATGACCCAGCACTAAAAAGAGCCTTTGAGTATGCTCGAGAGAGTAGGACTATTTTGCCTAGGTTCTTTTTAGAGGATGGTATATTGTACAGGGAAAGTACAGACCCGCGGATAGGCACCGTAAGAAAACAGTTGGTCGTGCCTACTACCTTTAAGGCGGTAGTCCTGAGATTGGCACATGACCATCCTGTTGGTTGCCACAAGGGTACACAGGGGACATTGGACCAGATATTGGCCCGATTTTATTGGCCTGGCGTCTTCAAAGAGACAGCCCGCTATTGCGAGTCCTGTCCTGCTTGCCAGCGAGTCACGGCTAGTAAGCCAAAACCGGTACCCATGATACCAACGCCCACCATTTCAACCCCAGTCCGTAGGTTAGCGATGGATATTATAGGACCCATCGTTAAAACGCCGAGAGGTTTCCAGTACATACTGGTAATCATGGACCAGGCAACTCGTTTTCCATGGGCCATTCCATTACGCAACATCTCGGCCAAGACCATAGCCCTCGAGCTGATAAAGCTGTTCTGTGAAATCAGGTTTCCCCAGGAAATCCTGACGGATCAGGGGAGTAATTTCACCTCAAGACACTTAGCCAGGGTATGGGACGCTTTTGGGGTGAGGCATATTCGAACTTCCGCCTATCATCCTCAAGCTAACGGCTTAGTGGAGAGGATGAATCAATCCATCAAACAGATGTTGCGAAAGAGCTTGGAAGGGAAAATGCGTGAATGGGATAATATGCTCCCATTTGTCTTGTACGCGTGCCAAGAGCGCGTACAGGCGTCCTTAGGGGCATCGCCCTACGAGCTTTTATTTGGCCGGGTTCCAAGGGGAATATTGGATATCATAAGGGAACAATGGGTTGAACCAGATGAAGCAGAGATAGGGGTACCCCGATTTCTTAGGAATCTTAGGAGCCGCCTAGAGAGGACCTCCCGAGTATCAATAGATAATCTGCAGGCTAGCCAGCGTAAGCAGAAACACTATTATGATCGGGGAACCAAGACACGACAATTAGAAGTCGGGGATAAGGTTTTAGTCCTAGTAGCAGAGGTTGGTCCCAAATTTGAATCCCGATGGAAAGGACCCTACACAGTAGTGGAAAAGGTCGGGCCCGTCTCCTATAAGGTGGAGAATGACCAAGGGCGACGACAAGTATATCACATAAATCTGTTAAAACCTTGGCAAGACAGAACGGCCACCGTACGGTTGGTCAAAAAGGCAGGTGGTTCACCTCATAGAAATAAGATTACATGCTGGCAGACTCAGGGAGCCGCAGCCTGTAATATCTTAAGAGGGGGGATATGTAATGGGGAAAAGATATCCTGTGATAGGAAAGCAGAGGAACCTATGAGTAATAGGGCTGTTTCTAGCAGGAAGGAAAATATCAGGACACCCAGTTGCCAAGAGCAACATAAACATTCCCAGCCACGAGGGAAGGAACCCTGCACAGCTGATAGGCATTCCCCAGCTCTTAGCTCTAATAGCTTTCATCTGGGAGGGGGAAGGGCTGGAGTAGAGCCTCAGAAAACGTATAAGGGACGTTCATTAGAGAATAGGGCAAGCAATAGTGGCGGTAGTAGGAGCAGCAATAGCAGGAGCTGGAGAAGGAGTTCTGACTTTGGCTTTGGTAGCTCCGGTAACTCCAGAGAAAGCAGTTTGGAAGATTCAGTGAAACCAGTAACTGGAAGCAGGAGAGACGTGCTGAATGAGAACCAGCTGGATACTGAGTGCAAGCTGAGGTGTGAATCTGGGAAGCAACGTCTGCTTTGGGCTGGTAGGAAAACTGATGTGAGTGACTTTAATTCTGAATGTGAAAGAGAAAGGCAGATAACAGCTGATAGTCTTAATTGGAGGAGAAAGGCTCAAAAACCTTTTAACCAAGCCTCCAAACATATACCTTATGGTGAAGGCATTTATAAGGAGAAAGTACCAGTCAGAATAACTGGAAAGCAAGTACAAGCCTCAAGAAAGAAAGAATATACGGTGCCAGACATCTGTATGTTGGAAGAGGGTGACAAACAGCCTAAGCATAGAGAAAAGCCTCTGAGGTTTAACCCCTTCTGAATGAAGCTGTGCATAGCTTTTCTCCTGCCTCAAACCAAGAAGGTGGGCTAATTAACCAAGGTAAAGCTGCTTACAAGTCTTTTTCACCTAGAAGTTATAAAGGACATAAGTCTTATTGGAATTGCATGCCAAGATATGGTGACTCTGACCCTTACCTGCTGGAGGAAGTAGTAGGGAGGTCAAGGGAGCTGGCAGAGGAGAATAATCTGCCAACACACTATAGGCAACAGTGTTATGCAGATGATAGTCAGATTGAATCAATGATAATTGATCCGCCAGAGCCTGAATTATCTGACTACCAGATGGACTGTACATTGGCTGTGATAAACAATAGGTTTTCATTGTGCTGAAGATATACGATGCTGGAAGTGATTTAATTGCCTGTTTAAAAGCACAAGACTTTACTTTATCCTTTTTGCCAGAGTGTATGGCTTTTGTTCTTTTGTTACCTGTATTATAATCCAAACCCCGGGAGGGGAAATAAAACCTTGATTTGACCTTACCACTCGGGTCTCAACTATCTTATTGCAAAGGAGCCCAACTACAATCCTTTCAATAAAAGGTCCCCCTGTAGCCCAACCAGTATACTACACTGCTGGCCGAGCAGGGTGTGACACTACATGCTGTGTAATTTTGTTCTTTATGATGGTTTCTACCATTTTCCCCGGTACTGACATCAGACTCATTGGTCTATAATTTCCCAGATCACTCCTGGAACCCTTTTTAAAAATTGGCGTTACATTGGCGACCCTCCAGTCTTCAGGTATTACAGATGATTTTAATGAAAGTTCACAGATTACAAATAGCAGGTCTACAATCTCATATTTCAGTTCTTTCAACACTCTTGGATGTATACCATCCGGTCCAGGTGATTTGCTGGTATAGATGGTAGAGGGGATGGAGGGCTACTCCTATGAAGAGAGGCTACAAAGGTTGGGGCTCTTCAACCTGGAAAAGAGACGGCTGAGGGGGGATATGATGGAGGTCTATGAATTGATGAATGGAGTGGAACGGGTAAACGTAGATCGATTGTTTACGCTATCAGAATATAGAAAGACTAGGGGACATGTAATGAAGCTACAGGGTAAACTATTTAAGACAAATGAGAGAAAATATTTTTTCACTCAACGTGTAGTCAAGCTCTGGAATTTGTTACCAGAGGATGTGGTAGGAGCTGTTAGTGTAGTTGGGTTTGAGAAAGGGTTGGACAAGATCCTGGAGGAAAGGTCCATAAACCATTATTAAAAAGGGACCCACGATATCAATGCTTGACCCAATACAAGCACTGTGGAACCTGTGTCTCTTGGGGATACTGCTAAGTACGTATGACCTAGATTGGCCACTGTTGGAAACAGGATACTGGGCTTGATGGACCTTGGTTTGACCCAGTATGGCATATCTTATGTTCTTAAATGTTCTTAATATGATGTTAAAGTATATCTCTTGAAGACCAAATATACTAAGTGCCAGGGTGAACAACACACTCTATCTGACAGAGGGACGGGGGGAATTCAACAAGGTGCCAGAGCCCTACCTATTTATTTTCAAAATGTAAATCTCCCATCCTACTGTTGAGGTAATGGGAACTGGCCTCAGTAAGAGGAGGCAGAGTTGCACTTGCGGAATGTTTCATGCTGCAACTTTTTGACTTTTAAAAGTCCCACACTTTCAATCATAGGCCACCAACTAGTTATTTATAATTTTTTTAATGCATTTAATATCTCAAAAGAAAGCTGATATTTAATGATGTCCAGTCCTCAGAGCTCAATGTCACTGCTCATCCCTGCTGTATAGTCATCGACTCGAGTTTCGTCTCTCGCTAGGCTGCTTCAGGACTAGGACTAAGTAGACAAACCAAAACCCATTCCGAAATAGGTAGGTCTCTAGCACCCTGTTAAATTCCCCCTTCCGCTCTGTCGCATAGATAGAGTGTGTTGTTCACCCTGGCTCTTAGTGAAAGCCGCTGGGAGTTGTTTTATTTTTGGTAGTGTTAAAAGTATATCTCTTGGTATATAGTAGGCAGAAACTGATGATCTGGCTGTTTTAGACTGGGATTGGATCATTGTTTGCCTAAACAATATTTACAAAAATAGCTTGTGACAGTGGAAACTTTTTGTTTTTAGTACTCAGGCATTATTTATTAATAATAATTTTAGCATACTAAAATACATGCAAGTAGGCCGATAGTCAAGAGCACTTATCCAGTCAGCAGGACGGCTATCCAGATAAGTTCCAGCCAGCGTGATATTCAGTGGTTCTGTCCAAATAGTTCTGCAGAACATTTCCTGTGACCACTTCGGCACTATTTGGATTCTGCCAGAGTAGCCTCTAGGTGGTGTGAGGGCAGTCTAAGGGGTATGTCTACTAAGCCGGGCTAATGGTGCAGATAGCCTGTGTTAGCCATTAGCCCGGCTTAGTAGACATACGCCTGAGAGCTTATCTGGTTATTACCAATATTCAGTCCACCCACCAGATATGAAACTGCATAAAGTTAGCTCAAAAAACAACAGGCCTAATTTTATGTGTTTTTGTTAGCTGAATAGTGGCTGAATATTTCTACTACCTGGATAGCCTGTGGCGATCACCTCTGAAACTGAAGATTTAATGGAAGACATTACCAGATTCTTCTGCTGAATATCCAGTTTCATTTTAAAAAATGCTGACCACCATGGGTTGAATATTGACCTGATACAAACATATCTGTGTGTGTGTGTTCTGGCATTACAGCTTTTGTTATGCACATTTGAAGTATATCAGACTGGCTCTTTGGTTTATTTTAACATGACTTAAGGGGCAAGAACTTTAGAGAAAATTTAGTCTGAACATAGAATATTTGGCAAACTGCTGCCTTTATTTATTTTCTGTAAAGCTTTGTAATAAAGATATTGAAACTGTCCTGGATTTCAGATACATGAGGGCCTTTAAGCTTACTTTTGTTTGAAGGACCCTTGAAGTAAGTTCCATTTGCCTGAATCTGGTTTCATCACCACAGTTCTGGCAAGGTGCCTAACCCATTCATCACGGAGACCTTAAAAGTATTCAATACCACATTCCATTGCTAGATGAGGAGGACTAGCTTAAAGAACATTATTCTGAAGTAAAAGCTACAAAAATGAAATTCTTATGGCTTCGTTTTCCTAAATGGATTAATAAAATAAAGATCTATATGCTCTAAATATTCTGGCTGGAATTTGATTGCATTTGAAGAGTCCTTTACAAATTTGCATGACCTCTGAATGAGCCTCATTCATTCCATGCTAACAATTGTCTGCCCAACCACAAAGAGTGATACTTACAAGCTAGCCAGTTTCACTGGCACCAATTATGTGTGATCAGCCAAGAAGTTATGAAAAATGACAGTAACTTTTGCCTGCTGTAGTTACCTAACTCAGACTCTTTTATGCAATACTGTACTAAAATTTTAGCTCTAAGCATATTTAATGGGAAACTTTCAATGTATTTATTGAATTTTTTTTAAGTAATTTGTTCTGTCCTTTCACTGACAACTGCATTATAACCAAATGCATTCATTTTGCTTTGTCTGCATAAAATCTCCCGTACATTATACAATTTAATAAATCTAAAAGGAGACATGCAGCTATTAGAAGTATACTACAAATTACAATAACAGTAATCTATCTATTTGATTCAGACTCTTATTTTCCCCTGTGCATTCATTGATATGTATTTATGAACAAAATTGCCTGACTCTTTTTTTCACAATGTAATGTTTTGTCTGCCTTCATTTTGAATAGTAGCATAGTAACATAGTATATGACAACAGATAAAGACCAGTATGGTCCATCTAGTCTGTCCAGTAAAGTGGCTAGAGTAGTTGCAACTGCAGCTCTGTGTAGGTGACCCCCCCCCCCCCTCTATTAAAAGATATTTAAGCTTACTTTAATTTTATCCTCTTGTTATAAAGGGATCCACTGTGTCTGTCCCATGCCAATTTGGATTTGCTCCCATCACTTCCATCGGGAGGACATTCCAAGCATCCACCACCCTTTCAATGAAAAAGTATTTCCTGACATTGCTTTTCAGTTTACCCCTTTGAATCTTCATATTATGTCCTCTAGTTTTGCAGCTTCCCTGTCTTTGAAAAAGGTTTGTTTTTTCATTAATACCCTTTCAGTATTTAAAGGTCTGTATCATATCTCCCCTGTCCCTCCTCTGCTTTAGAGTATACATATTTAGATCTTCAAGTCTCTTTTCATACGTCTTCTAGCTCAGGCACCAAATCATTTTGGTTGCCTTCCTCTGATCCGTTTCTAGTCTTTTTATGTTTACCGCCTTGCAGGCTTCATCGTATGCCCTCTAGTTTTACAGCTTCCCCTTCTTTGAAAAAGGTTTGCTTGTTCATTGATACCTTTTAAATTTTTAAAGGCCTGTATCATATCGCCCCATCCCCCGATTCAAGAAAGGGAAGAAACCAAAGTGAGGAAGCACCAAGAAAACGAGGAAATGGAATTCAAAAGAGTACTAGATTCTTTACCCTGTTTAAAAAAAAAATGTAACAGGCCAGTTATCACACCCCAGACAGCAAAAGAAAAAACATGTCTCCTGTTGTACAGAAGTAAGTTGGTACAAAAGTCGAAGGGGTATGTTTACTAAGCAGTCTTAACGTGCGCCCGGCGATAGTGTGCAGGCTGCCATAAAAGGAGAGGGCGTTCCGGTCTTAGCATAGCAAAACGGGATCATCACGCGATAACGTGCGCTGCGCACATTATCGTGCAAGAAGCCGCTAAGCACGTTAACGCGCGGTAATCTTAAGTAGGCACGCTGACATCTCAACACAGAAACAGAGATATAACACAATGGTTAATACACTGACTGATGGTACTGGGGTCATGAGTTTGATCCCCCAGTGTGCCTAATGAACAAGGCTGGCTGGGGTATCTCCCTTTACGTTTAAGTAGTGCTTTTTGAGGCATTTTAGTTTTATTTTAATTAGTGCTGCCAGCAAACACACCCTCACAGTGGCGTAATCTAAGGTGCCACATAAGGTGCCCTATAAGGCACTCCAGAGGGCACATTATAAACAGCACTGTCCGCCAAGGCACCCTATGATGTCCCCTATAGGATGCCTTATAAGGCGCATTATAGGGTGCTTTATAAGGCGCCCTATAAAGCACTTTATAGGGTGCCTTATAGGGTGCCCTATAAGGTGCCTTATGGGGCACCTTAAAGTTACAGTATTCTGAGGGTGTTTTTGCTGGCAGCACTAAAGTACATTAAAAATAGACAATGCCTCGGATAACCCTATCAAATAACCCCACTGTAGGTTGAATCCATGACCTCTGGCTCTACAAGCAGTGAAGTAATCAGTGGGCTACAGCTCTATAGCTACTAATGAACCCCTGGCTGGCTACAGAGGGACTGCACGTCACCACACAAACATTCTGCTGTGGTTACCAGGATAGGGTCAACCCACCCGTACCCATGATGCACAGCACATGCAAATCAGCAGTCTACAGGTGAGCACAAGATGGGGTATGCACCCCACAACACCTCATCCTGGTAGGGGGAACTGACCGAGTGCACCCCCACAGCACCCCAGCCTAGTAGGGGGTGCCGATGGTGTGTGTTAGTGGCACAGAGTAGCTACTGGCCGTCACATTCTGTGGGTATTATGCTCACCCTGAGGGTGGGGCGGCCAACACCAGGTCCGCAGCACCTTCCATAGCTGACATAGGCAGTGTTGCAGGTAACCATCAGTGCATGTGCATGTGCAGGTGCAGGTTAGGTAGGTCCTGCAGACACACCTAGGATACATTAGTGTCCATCTGTAGTTGTCAATCAGGTCTAGCCCTGTATGGGCTATGATGCACCCAGAATAGTGCATATTCTGTATTGGTAACGTGATGTAAGTGAAGGGGGGTGTTTGGACCCATAGGCAGATTATGTACCACCATCCAACCCACCCTCTGTGGCACAGGATCCCCCACCAACAGATCCACATTCTACCTCCCTGCAATGGTGGCAGTAGAGGGGGGCCAGCAACCCCAGTCTTGCTGGGGAACAGACACCCTACAGGGCAGCCAATGCAGAGCTGTACACATCCCTAAGGCAATGGCAGAGAGACAGTAGGCCTGGAAATGCTCAGCTGCCCCCAACCACCATCTGACATTCTCCAGCAACAAGCACAGAGTCACCAGCCACTGCACCCTGCAAGGTGTTCCAACCATACACATATAACTGCAGACAGTCTGCTAGCTAGTCCACAGTACATGATCCTGGAGGAGATGTGTGCACCCAAAGCTGGGATGTAATCACACCCACCAAGCAGATAAGTCAGTGATTAGGCCCCAGAGAAAAGAACCTATATATTTCACTTAAAAAAAATACAATATAGCACCATGGGGGAGCCTAGCCAGGCCGTGGTCACTGCTCAGTCAGGGTGAGAGTGATCTCCCAGCAGGACATGCTGTGGCCACCCTGTCGGTGCAGGTTGTGGCCGGCCACAACACTGTTAGAGCCATTGCCCTATGCCCTGTGCTGATGCATCCAGGCCAGGCCACCCTGTCCAGGCTATACCCACAGTACCTTGTTCCTTATTATGCACATTGGCAGGCCAATACTGGCAACAGTGCTAGCAGTGTGGGCTGAGGAAGGTGTTAGCAGCCACCACACACTGGATAGACAGACACACACTCCCCACACCTATGCCAGCATTGTGCAACTATAGAGGTGTTTGGCAGCCCTGGCCACCGCACCTGTCCTGGGCACAGTGTAGGCAAGGCTATGGTACATAATACTGTTGGGGTCACTCCCCAGGGTGGTAAACACTGTCAGACACCAGACCTGAAGCACACTCCAAAGACATCAGAAAGGTTGCTATGATGCAGCTCAATCAGCAAATTTTGCTTAACTTAGGAATTGCTATCTGCCAGTAATCATAGCAACCTTTTGATAGCTGTGTACCGTATTCCCAGGTTTAGGGTGGCATTGCTAAGGTATGCAAGTGCTAGTATTGGGAGATGCATGCAGGGCCCAACATCCTGCCTCTCCAGGAGACTTTGTATAATGGAGCCTGTGAGTGCAGGTGTGTCTTCCACTGCTGGCTGCTGCTTTAGAGCAGAGGTGCCCAACTCCAGTCCTGGTGGGCCAAACAGTGTTCGGGTTTTCATGCTGTCCCTAATGAATATGCATGAGATACATCTGCATACCATGGGGGCGGCGCATAGAAATGCAGCACAGCCATATTTATTAGAGGCAGCATGGAACCTGAATGGTGTTTGGCCCTCCAGGACTGCATTTGGGAGACTCTGCTCTAGGTAATGCGCATGTTTATGGTGTCTGTGCTCTGTAGGGTAAAATGTAGGCGTTTTGGGCATGTTTACGTTATCTGCAATAAAGGTTCTGTCTGTATTACCACGTTTTAGTAGTAGGTAAAACATGGGGACTGGGTTGGCAGGAACTTGAACCTGTGACCTTCTGCTCCTGAACACATTGGCTGTGTGTACTGCACCACACTGTTGCCACAGGGACAGTTCATTCCCTGGGGATAGCATGACTGTTCGTCAGACAGGGCCTGTCTGTTGCAGTGCATGGCACCCACCTACACAGGGCTAGGCCATGATCTGCTGTGGGCAGCTGCCACTGCCCCCCTCCACCACCAGTACCCCTCTGCCACCATGCTGACATGCCCTTCTGCTGGTGGTGCTGGTGGTGCGCAGTCTCAGGCCATCCAGTGAGTGGGTAGGCGGCTGCCTATCGTGCAGATTCTGGGGTAGGGGTGCCTGCATAGCTGTCCACTCTTCCCCCCAGCACCACCTGCCAATGTTCTGTGCCCTTGGGGGTATCTGCTGGGTACTATCCCCTGTGACACTGTGGGAAACACACTCGTGCCCATGTTGGGCCCTCATCAGTTGCTGTCTGGCTGCTCTACTGTTTCAGCATTCCTATGGGCCACCTAGGCATCACCCTAGTCCGCACTGTGGCCCAGCTGCACCACAGCATGTGCTGCCTGCAGCCCTCTGTGTCCCCTTTTCCAGCATCTGTCCAGTTGCCCATTCCGACATGCCCGCCCTGCTGTTGCGGAACATGTGCGCACCATAGGAAACCTGTCCAATAAAAAGGGAAAACCCTGATCAGCGCTATTTCACTGAGGGCTCATTCACCTTGTATGAGGACGGAGCATAGACCCTTCCAAAATTCATATCTTTTTTTGGAGCTTTCTTGGGAGTGTTTTTTGATGTTTCCCATTAATATCACTATTGCTCAGCTTGTTTTTTTTTTTAATGTTTTCTTCTGGTCATTTTCAATGTTTATTTGCCCTTTTGTTCCGTGCACGTGTATCACACTTATCACTTTTTGTAGGGTTCCCTGGTTTTGCTGTACATTGCTGACAGAAATTGTTTCTTTTCCCTTTAAATCTGCTCTAACGCGAGGGTTTCACTGGCGTTAGTTTTCAGCCCTGGATTCCACAGCGTTAGTGTGCGGGGAGCCTCTCCCCTCCCACTCTCCGCCCATTGACCCTCTCTCTCTCCGCCCCTGGGGAGCATTCCTCCGCCCTCCGTGAGCCTATCTCGACCCGCAGTGCTCATTTGTGCTGCTGTGCGCGTTAGCACGCGCTAAGGTACCTTTTCGCCCGATAAAGTGCCATTATTGCGCGATAAGGTACCTTATCACGCGATAACATCGCCGGGCGCACATTAAGACGGTTTAGTAAACATACCTCAAAGAAACATTACAGAAACCTCCCATATAAGAAATATCCCTGTACACAAAGGTCTTGCATTAAACCCTTAACTTAGCTTCATAAATATCAAATTTTACCCATCTGCTCTCTCTTTCTGCCATTTCTAATTATTCTCTCAAACAGTATTATATAAATCTAATTTTCTCCGTAACAAATAAAACAGCTTCTCCAACTAAGCAGTCTTGGACACTTGCTGAAACCACTGCACAAATGGATGAACCTCCTTCCAGTGTGCTGCAATCATGAATCGGGCAGCCAACAAAAGCTTGCTCTACCTGTGACAGATCAATATTCCACTAGTAGCCCATTACACACAGCAAGGGGGTAAACGTTACTCGTCACCTTAACAGCGTCTTGACAGCTCTTTGTACCCTCTGCCAAAAGAACACTACAAATGGATAAGTCTACCACATGTGAAAAAAGTCCGCAAAGAGCCCACATCCCCGCCAGCAGCTCCCCAACTCAGCTCCCGCTGATAATAGGTAAAATATAGGTGAACGGTAAGCCTGATGCAGCAACCGCATCAATCTACTGCACATGAACACCAAATAGGTGTTCGCCCAGATGACATCCAGAGTCTTACAACTCCTCTCACAAATCCAATTTCCAGTGCTCAAAAACATGCTGCAGCCATGGAGGAGAAGAATATGAATCAGTAATCGTACAATAGAACACTGATATCCACTTGCAACCTCCATCAATGAGTCCACTGTCCTCCTCACCTGGAAGAAGAGAGACTGGGTCCACAACTCCAAGGAGTACTCCTTAGCCAAATCCTTAGATTCCTGGTGTACCTCGCCAACATCCAGCTGCCATAGAACTCTCAATCCTTGGACTTCCCAATGGCTTATCTCTGGAGACATTCGCTAGATGAACAAGCCAAGAAAAACTACCTTCAAATCCTAAATTCTTACAGAGTCCAATCCAATAAGGCAAAGAAAAACTACCACTCTCAAATGTTATTAAAATCCCTAAATAAACCCAGAAAGCTGTTTGAAATAGCCAAATCCATGTCAAAAGAGAATACCCCCCTACTGCACTGTCTACCCCTAATCCTCAAGCACTTGCATATCACTTCCAATCCAAACTACAGAATCATCCTCCAGCCACACTAACAAAGGGCTCCCACAAACCCTGTACTTCCAGCTCTCTTCATTCATTTACCTCAGTCTCACCTGACTATCTGGTCAACATAATTGGAAATCTGAATATGACCACGTCACCTCTGGATCTCTGTCCAGCAAGCTGGATAAAATCAACAAGTTCGGAACCTGCCCCAACCATATGCAAGATATTACAGCTCTCCTTAATGCAAGGCTATATACCAACTAAAGACCGTCTCCATATGCACACTGCTAAAAATCCCAAAGCTAGACCCAGCCAACCCAAATTCATACAGACCTACTTTATGTTTACCTTTCCTCATGAAAATAATGGAGAAAGTGGTACAACTTCAACTGCAAAATTATATCAGTTAATATCACTCATCGATGGTCTAATCAAGGGAATAGAGAAACCAAAATAAGCATTCATCCTCATTTTCCTTGATATATCTGTGGCATTTGACACTGTATGTCATGAAATTCTGCTACAGAGACTACATTGGATTGGTATCACCAACAACGCAATTAGCTGGATCCGATCTTATTTATCTGATTCCCTACAAATCATAAAATCCAATAATAAAAGCTCAGACCCTTTCCCGCAAAATTGCAGTGTATCCCAGGGCTCATCATTGTCATCATTATTATTCAGCATTTACGTCCAGCCAATCTGCCAGATTCTCCAGTCACATAATATGTTATTCCACCTATATGCAGATGATATAATGTTTTATGCACCATTCTCAACCACAAATCTGGAATTTACTCCTATTGTATAATGCTTTAATTCAATTGCTCTATGGCTCTCCCAGCAAGGACTTTCCATTAATTATAATAAAATGGAAGTGCTATTCATCTTCAAAGATCAATCATTCACCCAGCCAAAGTCACATCAAGTTAATCAAATGGAACTAACAATAAAATCAGAGGTACATTACCTTGGAGTAACTATTGACCAGCATCTGATCCTGAAGACCCACATCAACAACATGACAAAACATATTTACAATAAAATAAGAACCTTACAACAGCTTCATCCACTTCTCGAACCCCAACACTACAGGACTGTTTTCCAAGCAATAACACTTCCACCCATTGACTTCTGCAATGCAATTCTCCAAGGGTTGCTGTAATACCATCTGCTCCTGTTACAACTAGCCCAGCACTCTGCGACTAGGCTCCTCACTGGAATATCAAGGGGTTCACACATCACCCCCATCCAGGGGCGGCCCAAGGGGGGTGCGGGGCCATGTGCGGAGACTCAGTGCGGGGCCTCATTTGCATAATTATTTGCATAATGTTACCATACACGAACTTTTAGTAAACATGCCTCTTAATGAGTGTATGAATAAAGAAAGACTAAAAGACTTCTACATTACTATAATCCAGTGCCAACCGCCAGACACATTAGGAACTACTACAAACACTGCCCATTTAGAACCCATAGCAAACCCGCCATATCCTAACAGCACTACCAGGACTCATAAAGCACCATACCCTAACTATCAAAAGGAAACGCTGCATATATTAAACCAATACATTTCAGAGAACAACAATACACGACCTACTGGGGAAAGAGAACAAGTGGCAATGTCAAATAGGAATTACATAAACAGAATACCTCAGCTCAGTTACACATGCAGAACATAGACCATCACCAAACAAGGAATCACAATTTAGAAACAGGAAGACAATAATTAAACTGGGAATCCCAAAAGCCAAACTTGGAATGTACAACACTGTAGAAATAAAACTTGTGATAAGGAAACTTATCATAGCTCAGGAAGGGGCTATAGAAAAGGTGAAGTGTCTCTGAACAAGCAACCTGTCAGTGTTGGTAGAAATGAGAAAACAGAATTTTGCCATAAAAGACTACCAGTCCCAGAATGCACCAGGTTTCCAACAGCCATGAGAGGAGCTGAAGTGAGAAAACGTGTGTTCAATCAAAAGGGCTATGAGGTAATCCCCAAGCACTCATTGCAAAGGGCAGGGCTTGATTCAGCACAGCTACGCTGTGCTAGGATGGAACACTCATCTCAAAGGGCAAGGCCTGATTCAGCACAGCTGCGCTGTATTAGGGAGGAGCACTCATCTAAGCAGAATAAGAGTAGAGTTTATTCTACAGATGACTATCTTCATGATCACTTTGGATATCCAGAGAATTGTCCTCAGTATCCTGAGAATCAGCTTGAGTTTGATCATCAATTTCATCTGAAGGATCATCAGAAGCAGAAGCCAAACCGGACGGACAGAGAGGGAAAGAGACCCTTTGGAAGAAGGAAGAGAAAAGCCTTTGAGAGGTCTAGAAGAGTCCAAAGCAGTACGTATACTGGGAGGTATTCCAAGGGCCAGCATACACCATTGGACTGGGGAAAGCCAGAGGAATGGTGCTGCAGAGCTAGGAATCACCAGAGGCTACCTGTGAGGGAGACGGCTGCACGTGTAAGGGACCCTAAGACCTGTGCCAGAAGGTATGTGAAGAGAGATCCAGTGTCCAGGGATCTGGATTGGAAGGCTGGACATAAGAACTGGACTACATACTGGCCAGGCTATATAGAGAGGAACTCTAGCAGCAATGGAAGCTCAGGTATGAACACTGATCTATGCCCTAGCTATAACCTTGAAAGACAGCAGGGAAACAAGTATTCTCCTGAAAATGCTCCATTGAGAGATTCATCTGTGCCAATCCATGATATTGAACCCATGCTTGTTGAACAAGGGGGAATAATAGCAGATGAGGATCCTGTTTATATGGACTGCTCTCTATCTAAACTCCGTTGGTAACTTTCTGTTATAAAGTACAGCAACCATCACAAGAAAAATACAAATTTGTTCTTTAATCTACTCAGAAAAGCTCCTGAAGCAGGATTTGACCCACACAGTGGAAGGCAAGCCAGCTAAGGGGTTTCAGCTGGTAACTGCTAGCAATTAAGCTTTACCTAATTGCTTGTGAGCTAGGAGAGAATCACTTCTGTATCTATGTGGGAAGTAATCAGAGGTTAAGAACAGTTTGTTTCTTGCTTTATGGCTTTTCATTTGTTGTTTTCCTGATTTTGACTTTGTTTTTCCAAGTTAACACTGAAAGCAAGTTACCTAATTTATGTGCTACCAAGCATATCTGTGTTGGGAGAAATAACCCCATAAATAAATATCTTATTGGCTTTACCCAAGAGCACAACTAAATTATTGTCAGCAGCTGTGTCTGGTGTGAATGAACTACATTGCCCACAATACCATGCAAATCATATAGAAATATGCACTTGCCAAGAGTGTGAAGATTCTCACCCAGGCAGCCGTCTGACAAACTATACATTAATTTGCTCTTGTACTAAACAAAGCGCAGACGTTAATGATGCACATTTCCCAGAGCTGACATATTCCAATTAATAAATTCAAAATAAAGAGATATTTTTCTACCTTTTGTGCATTTTTTTTCAGCTGCAATTGCTCCAGCCACTTTCTTCTGGTTTCTTCGTGTCTTCCGCTAACTCTTCATCGTCTGCTGTCCATTTGTCTTTTCTTCTCTCTTCTAGTTTTTTTCCATTCTCTCTCTACATCTGCTTTAACATATTAATCTTTCTCCTTTTGCTCTTTCCTCATTCCTATTTCATCCACTCAAATTTTACCCCTCCATCCTCAATCCCCACTTACTCTCCCAATATCCGGACAATTGTAGATTTGTCTTCCCTCCCACACAAAATATTTTTTCCCTCTCCATTTCACTCTCCCAGCTCCATCCCATTCTAATCCTCCCCCAACATCAGCTCCATTCTAGTTCCAGTCCCACCCAGCATCCGCTCCCTTCTAGTCCCCGCATCAGCCCATTTCCAGTCCTAGACCCCCATAAGCCCATTTCCAGTCCTAGCTCCCCCATCTATTTGCAGTCCCATCCGAGTCCCTCCATCAGCTCATTTCCAATCCCAGCCCCCCATGAGCCCATTTCTAGTCCTTTCCTAGCCCCACCATCAGCCCATGTCAAATCCTAGCTCCCCTCCACTCAGCCCATTTCCAATCCAAGTCCCCCATGAGCCTACTTCCAGTTCTAGCCCCTTCATGAGTCCATTTCAATCCAAACCCCCACCACAGCCCATTTCCAATCTTAGCACCCCCCCAACAGCCAATTTCCAGTCCTATTCTAGCCCCTCCATCAGCCCATTTCCTGTCCTAGCCCCCCCCCACTCACCCATTTCCAGTCCTAGCTCCCTCCCCCTCACAACCCATTTCCATTCCAAGCCCCCGTCCCCATCAGCTATTTGCAGTTCAAGCCCTACTTCCACTCAGCCCATTTCCAGTCCTAGCCTCCTCATAGCCCATTACTAGTCCTAACCCCCCATCAGCCCATTATGTCCTAACCCCCCATCACCCTATTTCCAGTCCTAGCCCCCCATCAGCCTATTTCCAGTCTTAGCCCCCCCATAGCCAATTACCAGTCCTACCCCCCCCATCAGCCCATTTCCAGTCTTAGCCCCCCTATAGCCCATTACCAGTCCTAACCCCCCCATCACCCTATTTCCAGTCCTAGCCCCCCCATCACCCTATTTCCAGTCTTAGCCCCCCCCATAGCCAATTACCAGTCCTACCCCCCCATCAGCCCATTTCCAGTCCTAACCCCCCCATCAGCCCATTTCCAGTCCTAACCCCCCCCCCACCATCACCACCACCACCAGCCCACTTCCAGCCTTAGCCCCCTCCCCATAGCCCATTACCAGTCCTAACCCCCCCATCAGCCCACTTAGCCCCCCCATAGCCCATTACCAGTCCTAACCCCCCCATCAGCCCACTTCCAGTCTTAGCCTCCCCCCCCCCATGGCCCATTACCAGTCCTACCCCCCCCATGGCCCATTACCAGTCCTAAACACCCCCCATCAGCCCAGTTCCAGTCTTAGCCTCCCCCCCCCCATGGCCCATTACCAGTCCTAACCACCCCCCCATCAGCCCACTTCCAGTCTTAGCATCCACCCCCCCATGGCCTATTACCAGTTTTAACCCCCCCCTTTGCCAATTACCAGTCCTAACCCCCCCCATGGCCCATTACCAGTCCTAACCACCCCCCCCCCATCAGCCCACTTCCAGTTTAGCCTCCCCCCTCCCATAGCCCATTACCAGTCCTAAACCCCCTTCCCCCCTATCATCCCAAATTAAAACAAAAAAAAAAAAACCAAACCGGCTGCTTCTGCCGCGGCAGCATCAAGAGCTCTGCTGCGGCAGCATCAAGAGCTCTGCCGCGGCAGCATCAAGAGCTCTGCCGCGGGGCCCCCCTGCCCGGCAGAGCCTCCCTGCATCATCAGCTTTCTTCAAGTCCCAAAACGCGGGCTTCTTTCAGAGCCGCGAGAGTTTCCTTTCTCTCGGCTCTGTTAATCCCGCCGAGGATGCTGAAGAATGTTTTTTGCGCGGGGCCCCCTGAAACGCGGGGCCCTGTGCAAAAAACATTCTTGCTCAATGGACGGGCCGGCCCTGCCCCCATCATGAAAGAGCTCCACTGGCTACCTCTACCAGACAGAATCAAATACAAAAACATCATTACTATATTTAAAATACTCCACAACCAATCCTCTGATTATCTGCAAACCATTATAAGAAAACTATCCAATAACAGACAAAGAAGAAGCATCACAGAACACCTTCTTGCTTCTCGCACAGACTTCGTGAAGTACAACCAATCTGCATGTGAGCTTTCTCACTGTATGCTCCAACCATATGGAACTCCCTCCCTGTGAAAATCTGAACAACTACAGACCTTAAGGATTTCAGGACACTCCTCAAAACGCACCTGTTCCAAATGTGCTTTCAGGGCATAACATAAACAGAAAACAACACAACTAAATCACACACAGACACCTCTACCCTATAGTCCTACCTTCATACCTCAACAAAAATAATGCAATTATAAAATACCAAACATACCTGTTCGGCATCTTGTCTGGTATTTTGTTATGTTATTAATGTTCTGGATTATTTAATAGTTACATGTTATTAATGTTAAGGTTTTGCAGTATTTACTGGTTCCCTGTAAAGTTATATGAGTTTCTTATATTTTGGTTCAGTGTTCATTGTAATGTTAAAACGTTCCTTGTAAAGTTAAGATCTGTTTGATATAAACTGTATTGAACATTAGAAATGCAGTATATAAACCTCTCTAATAAATAAATAAATAAATAAATAAAATATGCCAATTTAGGATTCTTTCTAAGCAGAGCAATGGGAGACATTTCCTCTTCTGGAATGCCCAATGCCAACAGCCCCAATGCCAGATCCACATCATGTGCCCTAGGGAGAGGTTCCACAGGACTGGAGAAGGTTTGATGTACTTTTTTATAAAACTTGTAATAGGGAATGTAATAGGGAAGAGGTGACAAACTATAGGCCGGTAAGTCTTACCTCTGTGGCAGGAAAAGTAATGGAGGCGCTCCTGAAAAAAAGAATAGTGAACTTTCTAGAAATCATTGGATTTCATGATTCAAGGCAACATAGTTTTACCAAAGGACGATCATGCCAAACTAATTTGATTTTCTTTGACTGGGTGACCAGAGAACTAGATAAAGGGCATGCAATAGATATGAACTGCTTATATTTCAGCAAAGCCTTTGATACTGTTCCTTATAGGTAATGCAATGTGTGCCTTTGAGCCAGGGCCAGGCCATCCACTAGGTGACTGACCTCTGTGGGCAGCACAGCACCCACAGTAGGCCATGTGCTTCAGCACTCATGGCCTGCTGCTTCTGATCCCCACCTCCCTGGCAGGAAGTTGTGTCAGAGGGTGGTCAGAAGCAGCAGACCATGTGTGCCAAAGCACATGACCCTCTGCCACTGCCACACTGAGCTGTCCCCCCTGATGAAATTGGCAGCAGTAGGGGGCTCTGCACAGGCACAGTGTGGCATAGCCAGGGTCAGCCCTCTTCAAGTTAATGCTGACTCAGTAGCTTCTGGGTTTTCTTGGCAGTGTAACCAGAAGAAGACTTCCAGGCCTTTCTTCTGAGGCAATAGAGAGTTATGTGATTTGCCCAATGCCACAAGGAGTGCTAGTGGAAATCAAACCATGGTCTCTTGGTTACCAAGCCAGTGCTCTAACCATTAGGCTACATAGGCTACTATTCCTCATAGGAGACGTATCGATAAACTGAGCAGCCTGAGAATGGGTCCCAAGGTGGTGAACTACATCAGAAATTGGTTGACTGACAGATGACAGAAGGTGGTGGTAAACAGAACTCACTCAGAAGAAAGGAAGGTGAGCAGTGCTGTGCCTCAGGGATCAGTCCTGGGACCAGTACTGTTCAGTGTATTTGTGAGTGATATTGCTGAAGGATTGAAGAGAAATGTCTGCCTTTTTGCAGATGACATAAAATTTTTTAACAGAGTGGACTCCTCTGAGAGTGTGGACAACATGAGGAAACATCTACAAAAACTGGAAGAATGGTCTTGTGCTTGGCAGTTAAGTTTTAATGTGAAGAAGTACAGAGTTATGCCCTTGGGATGTATAAATCCAAAGGAAATGTATGCGATAAGGGGCGAGAGGTTGGTGTGCATGGACCAAGAGAAAGACCTTGGAGTGATAGTGTCTGAGGATCTCAAGGTGGTGAAACAATGTGACAAGGCGGTAGTCAAAGCCGGTAGGATGCTGGGTTGCATACAGAGAAGAATAACCAGCAGAAAGGAGGAGGTATTAATGCTGCTGTACAAGTCATTAGTGAGGGCTCACTTGGAGTATTGTGTTCAGTTTTGGAGATCATATTTCACAAAGGATATAAAAAGATTTGAAATGGTTCAGAGAAAGGCAACCAAAATGACTTGGAGCCTGTGCCAGAAGATGTATGAGAAGAGACTTGAAGATCTAAATATGTATACCCTAGAGAAGATATGATACAGATGTTTAAATACTTAGAGACCGATTCCAATAGGTGCATGGCTGGGCTGCTGGGACGCCTAAAACATGGATGGGCCCAACATGTACCTGATTCCACAACCTTGTAGGAACTGTATGTTCCTACAATTGCAGAATTGGGCACTTAGATGGCCCGGCATGCACCCGATCCTATGGAGGGAGACTTCCGTGAGATTTCCCTTACATGCTGCACAACGCTCCGGCTGGTATGCTGGTGCAGTGGCGTCCCATCGCTATGGCACTGCATGTTCATTCGGGATTGAAGAATGCCCGGACCATGAGCAGCACTGCCACACCACCACCCGCCCCTCAGCAGGGGCCCCCACAGCCTGGATTGGTCGGTGGGTGCCCTTCTGCGGCGACACGATGGGTTTGGGGGGCTGCAGGACAAGATCGTGACTGTGCCTTGCACTTATTCCCCCATCGGGGAGGAATAAGTCGGGTGTCCATCTCTGCTCCGGGGGACGTACAGAGGCCGAACCTGAATGGCCTCTGTACGTCCTGGTGTGTAGCCCTGCCCTCGCTCTGCCTCCGCTCCGCCCACATCCAGTGCTCCTCGCACAACTGCTCTGTACATTATGGAAGCACAAGGGCCAGAATTGTTTTCCGGTGCTAAGCATGGGCATCCACCCGCTATTTGTTGCTTGGAATGACCAATTTAAAGGGTATTAATGAACAAACAAACCTTTTTTGAAGAAGGAGAAGCTGTACAACTAGAGAGCATAAAATAAAGCTGCAAGGAGGTAAATAAAAAGTAACATCAAGAAATACTTTTTCACTGAAAAGGTGGTGGATGCTTGGAATACCCTCCAAATGGAGGTGATAGGGGCAAATATAGTGATAGCATTAAAAATGGCATGGAACAGACACAGTGGATCCCTTTATAGCCAGAGGATAAAATCAAAATAAATTTAATTATCTTTTGTACTTCAACAAATAGAGGGGAATGACCTGCACGGCGTGGCAGTACACCTACTCTAGCCACCTTATTGGGCAGACTAGACGGACCATCAAACTAATTCTATTCATTACCAACAAAAGAGGTAGAGAGACCCTCTATCTGTGCTGTCTTCAACTGAAACCATCTAGGTTCGTAAAGGTCTCCACGAAGCCAATACTTAATGGCTACCAATCTCAAAGCCCAATAATAGACCTCCAAAATCCCATACTTCCCTTCCCCTAAGATCTACATAATGTAGTAAAGGTGACACAGGGGCTCCAGTTGTGCCAAATAAAACTAGAAATGTACCCATTAAGCTTACAAAAAGTAGCCACCAAAATCAGATATGGGAAATGATGAAAAAGATACAACAGGCGGAGCAAAATATTCATCTTCACTAGATTAATTCTCCCACCTCAGAACATTGGCAAATCTATCCACAAACACAAATCCCACTCTATTCAAGCAAGCAGAGGCCCATAATTGGCTTTATAAATGTCGTGTAACTGTGATGTTATTTCAAGCTCCAAATATGTGAAATCAGAGACTCTGAAAATGCTGCAGTGCCAGAGGAAGGTTATATTGCGAACTCAAGACCCGCAACTCAGACTTCCTTCAGTTGACCCGTAGCCCAGCCACTGCACTAAAGTCTAAAAGAAATTGCCTCAATGCCGGCCCCAAGGAGCCAAGCCCCCTAAGAACAACAGCACATTGTCGGCATAAAGAGACATTTTATGTTCCACCCCTTCACTCTCAACCTCACAATCTCACGAGAAGCACGTATAAAACAGGCTAAGATTTCCAAGACAAGATCAAAAAACATTGATGAGAGAGGGCAACGCTCCCCGGTACCATTCTGGATTAGAAAAGGGGCAGATAGCATCCCATTCATCAGAAGCCAAGCACTCAGCTCCAAGTAAAGAGCCGTCACCCACCCCAAAAAAGCCATAGGGAACCCATATCAGCGCAGCACTGCAAACAAGGGCCATCCTAATTGTCAAAGGCATTATTAGCATCAAGAAACAACACTGCCCCAGATACACATCCACATTCAATCAATTGTAACAAATAAAAAAGCCTGCGGGTATTATCTGTAGAGGAATGCCTCCACACAAATGCCATCTGATCAGGGTGTACCAGGACTGGCAGCAACTCCTCCAACTGAGTCTGGAAAACCTTTGCCAGAATCTTCATGTTAATATTCAACAGCGAGATTGGCTGGTATGCTTCAGGGTCTTCCCGTTCACACCCTTCTTTGGAATGAGAACCACTGTAGCTGCAAAAAGGTCACCCAACCCACCTGACTCTATCTACATTTGCGCAAATACCTCCCTTAAAAAGGGGGCAGATTGGATCCTTACCTTTTTAATGTTTGTTTTTTAAAAACTTTATAAGTGCCATTTTAGAAAGGACATTCAAGTCAAATAAGGAACCTCCAGGGCACAGCGTTTCAAGAAACACCAGGGACATCTATGTCTCCACCAATTTTAGTAACATAGATGTCCATGCTGGCAGCCGCATAGATGCCCCCCTTAGAAAAATGTGGGATGGGGACGTCCATCTCATTCAAGCTAGCATAAGGGGATGTCCAGCAACATAGCAAAACTAAAATATGGGCACTCATTTCCCTTTAGCGTTTGTTATCAGCATGAAAAATATAAGGGACATAAGCAGACTTCCTTCTCCAGGGGCCCAATGTAGAGTTAGGACAGCTTCTAGGTGCGAGTACAGCACCTAGCCATCACTGCCATCCTCTAACCCCAGATATTCAATGTTGGGGTCATATGTGGCCCCGGCATTGAATATCTGGGGTCACCGTACATGCCCGGAAGCCACAGAGACTAACCGGGTAACTGCAGTATTGCACTGCTGCCTGGTTAGCTTCTATGGGTAAAGATAGGCAAGCTTTTGCAGGTAACCAAGTAGCAGTGCAATATCGCCGATAACTGGTTAGCCTCTGTCACCACCCACAACACACCCTGATGCTAAGCTGTTAGCATCAAGGCATGTAGGGGAGAAGATCGGTAATATTCAGCAGCAATAACCGTGTTAGTGTTGTTGAATATCCTGCTGAGCAGCATTTACTTGGTTTACAGGGCTGTAAACCATGTAAATGCAATTCGAATATCGGGCCCCAGATGTCTATCTGATCAAATAAACACTTTTTTGATGCCTAATTATGTTATGAGCTTGGACATGGCTTGGGACATCCAGAATGTTTCTGAAATCAGGCGAGGACATCCAGATTCTGGGACCACTTTGGACATACCTACTCCCTGCCCCTGTTCAGACTTGGACATCCTCAACCTGGGGACCCAGCTTCTGAAATGGCTTTGGGGACATCTCCATGCTTTGGTTGTTTTCATGCCCATTTCAGATGTCCAAAGCACAAATAGGGCTTATAAAATAACCCCCTATATTTATTAATTTATTATATGGTTGTTACAGACTTAGAAAAATGAGTCTTTGAGTTTGTAATTGTTATCATTTAACCAAGAGTTTCATGGGTAATACAAGGAGACAAAATGTTACAAAAATGTAAAATAAAAGAGAGAAGAAAACTATATATAAATAAAAAAAACAGTGCTGCAGTGGCCACAGAAGTGGCAAGTTCTACTGTTGGACAGAAATTCATCCAGTGGCCCACATTTATTTATTTATTTATTTCAACTTCTTATATACCGCACTCTTTGACATCAGCGCGGTTTACAAATAACAGAAAGAAACCAGAACAACAGGCTGTTTGGTATTACATATAACAGGAGTATCAACTTGGATAACATGGGATAACTATTTACATGGAGTATATAATCTATTAGCTAGATAACATGCTCAAACTATTTACATAGAATTAGTAGGGGTGCTTGGGACAAGAGGGATATTGTGGAATGTGCTAGGGTGAGGTTGTTATGTTACGGTTCATGTGGGGTAGTATTTGATGAAAAGGTGCAATTTAAGGGCTTTTCTGAACTGGGTTAGGTCGGTTATGGCACGGAGATCAGGTGGGAGAGAATTCCAGTATTTTGGTGCGCTAAACATGAAAGCTCTGTTTGATGTTGATAGGCTGCACGTTGTAATAGCCTTTGGGGTTGTTAGTGAGTTTAATGCTGCATGTCTCCTATTTCTATTTGATGGAACGGTTTGGATGAGTGCGGTGAGTGATGTGGACGATAAACCATTTAAGGCCTTAAATGTGAGAATGAGGGTTTTGAATGTAAGTCTTCCGTGTATAGGGAGCCAATGGAGTTGTTTGAGGATAGGGGTGATGTGTTCACTTCTGGCCGCTCCTAGAAGAACCCTGGCAGCGGTGTTCATTGCGAGCTGCAAGGAGCTTATGGTGGATTGTGGTAGTCCTTGTAGAATGGAATTGGCGAAGTCGAAATGCGGCAGTATCAGAGCTTGGTAGATGGTTCTGAAGTCTTCGTGGTCTAGTAGGGGACGCAGGTGTCTGAGGGTGCGTATTTTGAAGTATACAGATTTTACGATATTGTTTATGTGTGATTTCATGTCGAGTCTATGGTCTAGTGTGACTCCGAGGTATTTTATTGTATCCTTGGTGCCTAGGTCAGCTCCCTTGACACTTATATGTGGTGGTGGGGTGAAGTTGGGGTCTCTTGTGATAAAGAGAACCTCAGTTTTCTTATGCTGAATGCGGAGGTTCTGTGACAGGAGCCATTGTGAGACTGCATCGAAGCAGTTTGTTATAGGCAATAAGTCCATTTGCATTG
This sequence comes from Ichthyophis bannanicus, assembly GCA_033557465.1. Classification (NCBI taxonomy): domain Eukaryota; kingdom Metazoa; phylum Chordata; class Amphibia; order Gymnophiona; family Ichthyophiidae; genus Ichthyophis; species Ichthyophis bannanicus. The sequence continues at coordinate 111,456,502 of CM066040.1, forward strand.
TGGAAAATGGCATGTAGAGTAGGATATCGTCGGCGTATATCATACATTTCACATTGAAGGACCTGATGATATCGCAGATAGGCTGCATATAGACGTTGAACAAGAGGGATGAAAGTGAGGACCCCTGCGGAACGCCTTGTCTTTGGTGGAAAAGTTTTGATTCTCCTGTTGCGGATTTGACGTATTGCATCCTGGTGTCGAGGTATGATTTACACCATTCAAGTGCTGAGTTGCAGATGCCTTTTTCTTTCAGTCGACCGAGGAGAATCTCGTGATTTACCGAGTCAAACGCTGCTGCTATATCCAAGAAGATTAGCACAACGCCTTGTCGGATGTTGTTTATGGTATTGAGAACATCATTGAAGAGGGTGGTAAGCAGTGTCTCCACGCCGTGGAATTCTCTGAATCCGTGTTGAGAATAGTCTAGAGGGGCTGTGGAGTCTATGTGGTCTTGGATTTGGCGCTGTGCCTCTTTCTCAAAGATCTTTGCTAAGAGGGGGATACTGGCTATAGGCCTGTATGAGTCTGGCCGTTTTGGGTCTAGTTTAGTGTTTTTTAGCAGTGGCCTGATGGATGTGAGTTTTAATGCAGATGGGAAGGAGCCAGTAGTGAAGGAGAGGTTCATGATTCTTGCAATGAAGGTGCTAAAGTCACACCGCAGATCCTTTATCCAAAAGGCTGGGCAGGGATCGGTTTGTGCAGTGGTCGTGTTGAGTGAGGAGATGGTGTCTTCAATGTGTTTGGAAGAAGGCGTGTTAAGTGAGGATAGGGATGTTGGGCAGGTTGTTTCTTGTATATTGTTTTTTGAGAGTTCATCTGTCTGTAGGAGTTTTGATTGCAAGTAATCAGCGAATTCTTGCGGGTGAATATCATTATTTTGTTCAGTGGATGGTTCCTTTGATAGTGACTTAACCAGGTTGAAGAGGTCACGAGGTTTGTTCAAAGATCTCTTGAGCATATCTGAGTGGTATTGCTTCTTTCTGGCTGCGATTGCCTCGCAGTGAGTTGAGAGGTGAAGTATGTAGGCTTCGTGGTCATCGGTGGCTAGTGTGCGGCGCCAGCGTTTTTCTAGCCTTCGTAGGTGAGTAAGAGAGGCCCGTAGTTCCGGGGAAAACCATGGAGCAGAGGTTCTTTTCCCTGAAAAGGTCTTTTTGTTTGGTAGTTGAGCAACAGCGTTGAGGCTGTTGTTCCAGGCAGTGATTGACTCGTCAAGGTTGAGTGACGTGTTGTTGAGGATTGGTTGGGTACTTGACAGAATAAGTTCTCTGTTGAAAGGTCGAAAGCCCCGTGTTACTCTGGATGTATTGGCGAGTTTGCTGGTGTTCAGATTATGACTGTTGTTCAGGGGGATTCGTAGGTTTATAAGTTTATGGTCAGACCATGGGACATCGGTGATCGATTCTACAATGTTGCTGTTTTGCTCAGAGAAATGGTGTGGGGCAAATACCATGTCAAGAATGTTTCCTTTGGTATGAGTGGGTTCAGTGATCATTTGTTTATAACCAAGATTTTCGATGGCATTGAGGAGTGATGAGGATTGGTTTTGTTGTAGTGATGGGAGGTTCAGGTCTCCCATGATCCAGTTGGGAGTGTTGGGGTTGTTGGTGTTAGCGGCCAGATCCAATATAGTGGGCAGATCGTCTGGGGAGCTCGAGGGGGCTCTGTATACCAGGTTTATGGAGCATTGTTTATTGGCTGGAGATAACAACATGCAAGCTGATTTCTTGAATTAGAACACTGTGGAACCTAGTGAGTGGGAGGTAAGTCCTTGCATGTTGAACCTCATCATTTGGAAGTAAGGTCTCCCAGTGTTTGATCTGATGGCCATCCAAGGGAATGCCAAGTGAAAAACCTTTTCGCCACAGGAAAGATCTGCAAGCAACAGCGTTGGATGCCCTTCAGGGTTGAACCCAGGAGGGGTTCCTTTATGTCTTCCCACATGGCCCTTGGTGAGCCGTGTTCTGCACAGAATTCAGTCTCATGGTCATTTTGTAGTGCCGGACTGGCCATACAGGCCCTGGTATGTGGATCTGTTGGCCCTGCTAGTGGAGGATCCCTTTCCCTTCTCACTTATAGCTTGCCCTTTGAGAGGCAAAAAATAACTAAGAAACAATATTCTGGTGTGGTTGTTAACACTCTCCTTAAGGCCCAGAGGACATCTACATCACTGGTCTATGTCAGGGTCTGGAAAGTCTTCAAGCAGTGATGTAACTCTAGCTGCCAGGGATTGTGCCCTGTCAACAGTAGAGGAGTGGCCTAGTGGTTGGGGCAGGGTACTTCAGGTCGGGGGTTCAAATCCCACTAGAGAACAGCAACCTTGGGCCGGAAGGACTGTGGTTTCTAGTCCCACAGGTGCTCCTTGTGGTCTTGGGCAAGCCACTTAACCCTCCATAGCCCATGTTCCCTGTAAAATAGTTATCTCCAAGTTATAATGCCCTGTTCAATGTAATTTCAGTTTGTTCAATGTAAACTGCACTGATGCAGAATAGCATGGTATATAAGAGAATGTAAATAAATAAATAAATAAACAGTGACATGGCATTGGTATGGCTCAAACATGGGGCAGCGGACACATCTTCCAAAACCCTGTTGCCCATCTGGCCTTAGAAGGATATTTCTGTTGGGTCCAATTTGAAGAAGATGGCGAAGAACCTGGATGAGACAAAATCTTACCTGTCTTCTGAAGGATGGGTCCAAGGGGCTTGTGAAATGGGCAGGAGCCCATTTTCCATCAGCTTCCACCCGCTCCTCAAGGGCGCGCTTGTCAGATGCCCAGGGGTCTCATGACTCCTGTCGCTACCAGCCTGGAAAGCCTTTCTTCCCCTCTGCTTATGGGCTCACTCAGTCCTTTTGTGGGGCGCATGGACCCAGAAACCCAGTCCCATTCAGAGGAGGACCCTCCTGTGCTGTGCAATGAAATTTAGGGGCCCATTCCCTGGTTCCTCTGGTTGGGAGCAGGCTTTGCCTCATATTTCAGGAATGAGCCCGGGTCACCAAGGATCTCTGGGCTCTTGTCCCCATTCAGCACAGCTATGTCCTGGAATGGAAAGAGCCGATCCCAGCTGTTTTTGTCTTCTCCCCTTGTGGGTCTGCAAACAGTAGGGCTGCTGTGCAGATCACTTTGGACAAGTTGCCTCTCCTGAAGGCAGTGGTGTCTGTTCCCCCAGATGATCAGGGGAGGGGCAGGTATTCCATCTGTTTTGTGATGCTGACATGGAAGGAATGTTCCGGCTCATTCTGGACCTCAAGTATGTCCACGAGTGCTTGTGCATCATGCGCTTCTGGATGGAAACTTTGCAATCCATAATTCAAGCAGTGCACTGAGGGGAGCTCCTGGCATCTTTGGATTTGTCCGAGGCATATTTTCATATCCTATTCCGTGAGATCAGCAAAGTATCTGTGTTTTATTTATTTATTTTATTTAGACAGATTTGTATACCACTTTATCCTTCAATCAAAGTGGTCACATCACAATTGGAGGGTTACACTTAACATAAGGGTTGTTGTTGTTGTTAAGTGCCGTCGAGTCGGAGTCGACTCATGGCGACCCTCTGGATAGCTATCCTAAATTGTGTTCGGTCTTCAGTCAGGCGGCTCATTGATGACAGACTGGTACCCATAGCTGCTGTTATTGTAGCGATCCATCTCATTGCTGGCCTTCCTCTTTTGCGTTGACCTTCTATCTTGCCAAGCATGATGTCTTTCTCTAATGATCTCTCTCTTCGCATGATGTGTCCGAAGTATGAAAGTCGAAGTCTTGTCATGGGTATACCAGAACACCTGATCGTTCTCTTGCGTAATCTGTACATTGATCAAGAAGCAACAGTTCGAACGGAACAAGGAGAAACAGAATGGTTTAAAATAAGCAAAGGTGTAAGACAAGGCTGCATACTTTCCCCCTACCTGTTTAATTTATATGCAGAACAAATCATCAGAGAAGCAGGACTGTATGAAGACAACAGAGGTGTGAAGATTGGTGGAAGACTCATCAACAACCTTCGCTATGCTGATGATACCACATTACTGGCTGAAAGCGAAGATGATCTGAAACATTTGCTTCTCACAATCAAAGAACATAGTCTCAAAATGGGCCTGCTCCTTAATGTAAAGAAGACAAAGATCATGACAACTGGCATAATCAACAGGTTCATCATTGAAGGAGAAGAAATTGAAATTGTGAACAACTTTAACCTACTTGGATCAACTATCAATAAAGAAGCAACAAGCAGTCAAGAAATCAGACGACGCATTGCTCTTGGCAGAATGGCTATGAAAGACCTAGATAAGATTCTCAAGAGCAGAGATGTGTCTCTCCATACAAAGATTCGACTTGTTCAAGCCATGGTATTTTCAATAACATCATATGGATGTGAAAGCTGGACAGTGAAAAAGACAGACAGGAAGAAAATTGATGCCTTTGAATTATGGTGCTGGCGGCGAATACTGTGTATACCATGGACTGCCCGAAGAACAAACCAGTCGGTACTAGAGGAGATCAAACCTAAGCTTTCTTTAGAAGCTCAGATGACAACATAAGGGTACTTAACAACATTTAGGAAGCACAATTGGATTACATTTAACATTGTACAATGAACTTGTATGTCTAGTTGGTGTGAGTGGGTATCGAGTTGGCGGAGGTAGATGCGTTACTGTTCAGGTTGAGACCGTTGTCTGGCTGCTCATAGGTTTCTGTAAAGAGCAGAGTTTTAAGGGCCTTGCGGAAGTCTATGATGTCATTTAATGCCCTCAGGTTAGTTGGGAGAGAGTTCCAAAGTGTGGACGCCAGTAATAAGGAGCTCTTCTTGAAGTTGTTTGTTTAGTTTTGTGATAACCCGCAGGTGTGCCGATCATGTTGTCATTATTGGACCTTCTTGGTCTATCGTTGATATCTCTTGTTATGATGTCTTGGAGTGCATCTGCTGATAGATGGTGGATGATTTTAAATTTTGCTCTGGCTATCATTGGGAGCCAGTGCAGTTGCTGTAGGACAGGGGTGATGTGCTCGGTTCTTGGAGTGTCCGTAATGATGCATGTTGCAGTGTTTTGCACCATTTGGAGCGGGTGTAAGGTCTGCTGAGGTAGGCCTTGATATAATGAGTTTCCGTAATCAAGCAGAGGTGTGATGAGAGCTTGGCACACTGTGCGGAAGTGGTCCTGTCGGAGTTTTGGCTTGATTTTTCTGATGGTCCTCAAACGTTGATAGGCCTTGTTTGTGGTTTTGGTGATGTGGGATTTCATGTTCAAAGTTCTGTCCATTGTGATGCCCAGGTACTTAACTTCATCTTTGACTACTATGAGTTTGTCTGATAGTTTGTGGTGGTATGAAGGTGGGGTTCCTGGTGATGAACATTGCCTCAGTTTTATCGTAGTTGACCGTCAGGTTATTGGCTGTGAGCCAGTCATTCATGTCTTCAAGGCATTTGGTTATTGTTGTGGTGTTAAGTGTTAGTAAGTTGACTGGAGCGTACACCATGATGTCATCAGCATAGATCTGATAGTGGAGTTTATGGCGTTTGATGATGTTGCATATGGGTTGGATGTAAATATTAAAGAGCATTGATGACAAGGCTGAACCCTGTGGTATTCCCTGCGTGACGGGGAACTGTAGTGATTATTTTGGGCGCATTTGACTTGTTGTGTTCGATCTTCCAAGTAGAAAGTAAACCACTTCAGAGTGTTCATACATTCTCCTATCTGCTGCAGGCGTTGTAGTAACTTGGCGTGTGATACAGTATTGAATGCTGCCGAGATGTCCATAAACACTAGCAGGAATTTGTTCTTTATGTTATCCATGCCTCTTAGGAGATTGTCAGAGGGAAGTGAGTAGTGTTTCTACACCGTGTTGGGGTTTAAAGCCATGCTGATGGATTCCAGTGGGGCATTCATATCAATATGGTCCTGAAGTTGTCTTTGCACTGTCTTTTCAATGATTTTCGCAAGGAATGGTAGGCTGGAGATTGGACGGTATGATTTTGGTTCAGAGGGGCTTAGGTTGTTGCTTTTAAGTATCGGTCATATTATGGTGTGTTTCAGTGACTGTGGCATGTATCCTTGTTGGAGTGAATCTTTGACTATTTTGTGAATGTAATGAGAGAGCTGGCTTTTTGTGGCTTTGAGCCAAGTTACTGCGCATGGGTCCGACGGTGAGGTTGTTGTGTCGAGTCCATTTATTATGTCCTCTATTTGATGTGTTGATGGTATGCTGAAGTTCTCCCAGGTTTGATGCTGCTCTTTTATTTCGAGATCATCTGTCTGTGGTGTGATGGAGCGTGTCTGGATGATGTTTTTTGATTTCATGTAGTCCGCAAATTCCTGTGGGTCAAGATGGTGACTGCAGTGCTGCATGGTGTCCTTAGTTAGCTTTTGGACAATGCTAAAGAGTTCTCTTGGCCTGTTGACAGATTTCATAATTAGGTTGGTATGGTGTTGCTGTTTACGCTCATTTATCAAGTTGTTATATTCCAGTTGCTTGGTTCTATATTGAGTCAGTGAGTTATGCGACTTGTTCCATCTCCATTTTCTCTCAAGTGCACTTTGCCTCTCTGATATCACTTGAGTACCAGGGGGCGTTGGACCTCTTACGTGCTTGTGGTTCTGTACTCAGGGGCTGATGCTGCATTAGATATTATGGAGTTCCATTTCTCTATGTTTAGGTCAAGGTTGTCATATTCCTGCTGGAGTTGTGGAGTGATACCGTTTATGAATGCTTCTTTGTTGAATGCTCTAAAACGCCTTGCTATGTTCTCATCTTCTATGCATTGAGTAGGGTTATTCAGGGTCAAGGTGAAGTTAATCACATGATGATCTGACCAAGGGACTGGCATGATTGTTGATGTTGTGGCCTTACCCTGTTCCATCAAGGGCATTGGTATAAAGACCATATCTGGAGTTGTACCGTGCTGTTGCATTGGGGTGTTAATTGTCTGGCATTAGGAATGCTGATGATTCTTTGGTAGGTGAGGAGGTTAGGTTGTAGTCTCCAAGTACAATGAGGGGTTTGTGTTTTCTACCGTGTGCACATATTGCTTCTAGTACTGTGGAGAGTTGTTCATTTGTGGTTCCAGGAGGCCTGTAGGTGAGGGAGATGCTTAGGTATTTGTTAGTTATAGTGAGTGTATTGGATTCGATCATATTAGTGGTAGCGATTGTTTAAATCTGTATTCCTTTCTGGCCAGTATTAGCACACCTCCTCCTCTCTTTTGTGCTCTGATGCAGTTGAATGCTGAGTAGCCTGTTGGGTTAACTTGGTTTAATATGACTTGGTCTGATTCATCAAGCCATGTCTCAGTGATGCAGATTATATCCCGTTTTTTGTCGAGGATGAGGTCGAGGATAGTATTTGGTTTGTTCCTGATTGATCTGGCGTTTAATAAAGCACACCTAATGTTGGCCATTATGATTTATTTATTTATTTATTTAACAGGTTTTCTATACCGCCTTTTCCTTAAATCAAAGCGGTTACCAAGACACAAGAAGGGAGAACAGAGACAGGGGGGCATACACTGACTAAACTAAAGAGTGAAGGTAAAATTGGGATACACAACATCAAGGAACTGTTACAGTAAAACAAGTTACATGCAGGCTATAATAATAGAGACTGTTAGATGTCTGTGCCATAGTACTCAGTGAAGAGTACAAATTTCAGTTGTTTTCTGAACTCCTTTAAATCATCCATGGATCGCACATCGGGAGGGAGAGAGTTCCATATAAGTGGGGCCGATAAGGAAATTGCCCTTTGTGTAGTACATTTACACGCTTTTCTGAAACTACTTGGGGTGCTGAGGGTGTTTGATGTAGTTATTCGTCTTGGCCTGTTGTTATTCTGGAGTAAGAGATTATGAAGGCTAAAAGCAGAGCATTTATGTCTGATCTTGAATATATTAATTACCATCTTGTATTTGACGCGCTGGCTTATTGGAAGCCAGTGGAGCTCTTTGAGAGTAGGGGTAATGTGATCTTGAGATGCTGAGCCAGCAATAATTCTGGCTGCCGTGTTCTGAGCCATCTGAAGAGGTTTAAGTGAGTGTTTTGAAAGACCGTAGTAGATAGGATTACAAAAGTCCAGAATAGGAGTTATTAAGGCTTGGCAGACAGACTGGAAGTGGTCATATGAGAGTAAGGGCTTGAGGCGTCTAATCACTTTCATTCTGTAGTATGCAGACCTCACAGTTTTTCTGATGTGTGACTGGAGGGTTAGACCTTTATCGAGGGTAATTCCAAGATATCTAACTTCATCCTTAACTGGTATTGTAATGTTGTTGTATTTAATGAAAGGTGGGGGGTTGAAGTCGGTGTTTCGAGTGACAATAAGCGCCTCTGTTTTATTGTAGTTTAAGGCAAGGTTATTGCATGTGAGCCAGGAAGACATGTTGTCAAGGCAATTTGTGATCTTGCTGTAGTCGGGGTTGATGAGATCAATCGGTGTATAAATCATGATGTCATCTGCATAAATCGTATAACTTATTTGATGGGCTGCCATAATTTGACAAATTGGCTGAATAAAAATGTTGAATAGAAGGGAAGAAAGCGCAGATCCCTGAGGTACTCCTTGCTTGATATTTGTAGGCTGTGAAGTGTTGTTTCCAATTTTAACCTGAAACTGCCTGTTTGTTAAATAAGAGTTAAACCAACTAAGGACAGTACCAGAGATACCGATACTTTCCAATCTTGATAGGAGGATAGTGTGGTCAACTGTGTCGAAAGCCGCTGATATATCTAAGAAGATCAATAAAGATCCTTGCCTGTAATTGTCTATGGTCTGGGTGATATCATTGAACAGATATAGCAGCAGTGTTTCAACTCCATGGTTGGGGCGAAAGCCATGTTGATGTAGATCGAGTGGGGCATGGTCGTCAACATGGTCTTGGAGTTGTAGCTGTACTGCTTTTTCTATTACTTTGGCTAGGAATGGTATGCTAGAGATTGGCCTATAAGCCGCTGGATTGTTCTTATCCAGGTTTGTTTTTTTGAGGATAGGCCTTATTGAGGCTAGTTTAAGTTGTTCGGGTATTATTCCTTGAGATAGGGATATGGATACGATATTGTGTATATAACTGAGGAAGTTATGCTTGGTTGCTTTGAGCCATTGAACTGGGCAAGGATCAGTAGGGGCAGTGCTAGTATTGAGAGCAGAGATGATATCCGAAATCTGTTTGGTTGAAGGAGTGTGGAAACTGTCCCAACTTGTTGTTATTGTTGTTGTTGTTGTGATGGAGCTGTAGGTTTCAGTATGTATTTGAGTCGGTATGTGACCTATTTTCTCATGGAGAAAGTTTGCAAAGGTTTGAGGGTTGATTTGCATGTCTTTGTCAGGACTTGGTTCTTTAGTTAGGTCTTTTACTATCTCAAAGAGTTCTCTGGGTTTATTGTAGGCTTTCAGAATGGTGTTTGTGTGATGCTCTCGTTTTGTATCGTTAATAAGATCATTATATCTTTTTTGCTTTGTTAAGTAAGTGTTTTGTGCAGTTGGAGATTTGGAGCGTCTCCAGTGGCGTTCTAGCTTTCTTAATTCTCTTTTAGCGTTGCGAATTGTATTGGAGTACCATGGAGCGTGTTGTCTTACGTTCTTTGATTTTATGTACGGTTTGGATTTTGCTGCTGTACTGATGGTAATGTTCCAATTCTTAACCAGTTTGTCCAAGTTAGGTTCATCCGAGTTGAGGTAGGGTAGTGTGTCTTTTAAGAATTGATCTTTTTTGAAAGCTTTAAATCTTCTGATTCCAAATGAAGCAGAATGTGTTATGTTGAACTTGGCCGTATTGTTTGTCAATTCAATTTTGATTCTGTGATGATCAGACCAAGGAATCGGGGTGATTATGGGTGAGGAAATAAATCCCTTGTCTAAGAGATAATTTGGGGCAAAAACTAGGTCTGGTGTGGAACCATGTCTATGGGTGGGAGTGGTTATTAGCTGAGAGAATAGTAAAGAGTCCATTGCCTGAAGGAAGGTTTGCCTATCATTGTTAGTTGCAGAGCTGAGATTAAAGTCACCTAGTAAGATTAAAGGTTTGTGAATTGTGGTGATTGCGCAGACAGTTTCAAGAGTGGTAGTTAGCTCTTCAGCTGGTGCGTGGGGGGCCCTATAAACAAGGCAAATAGTTAGATACTTGTTTCCCACTGCAATAGAACTGCAATGCTCAGAGTTGCTAGAAGTGAGTGTTTGAAGTTGCAATGAGTCTTTAGCAATGATTAGAACTCCGCCACCTCTCTTTAGAGTGCGAGGGTTATTAAAGGCGGAGTATGTAGAGGGGACCAGTTGGTTGAGGAGGACACTATCAGAGGGGGAGAGCCAAGATTCTGTAATGCATAAAATGTCTGGGTTGGTGTGTGCATTATTTGTGAGATGAGTGGTTGTAGTACGTGTGGCATTGTTCTGTTTGTGAATTGCAGGCTTAGGATTCTGGTGTTCTTTAGAGATGGATGAGCCTGGAGTCCATATAGGTTAGGTAGTATGTAGGTGGAGCAAGGGGATTTGCTCGTTGGGTCTGATGCTCTGTGTGCAGGGTGCAAAAGTGTGGAGGAGTGTAAGGAAGGCAATGAGGTAATGAGGAGTTGAGTGCATTTTGTAGTTTTGTATTATACTGGCCTGAGATCGGCTTTAGATGTGGCCTGGTAGTGGTGGGTGTTTGACCCTTCTCTTGTAGTTCTAAACTTGCCCGCTCTCTTTGTTCAGTTTCTTCTCTTCTCGTATAGCTCTAAACTAGTAGAAGGGTTTCTGCATTATGTAGAATGTTATTTTACAAGCAGTGAAGAAGCAATCAAGCAATGAGGAAGTAATGAGGTCAATAGGTTATGCAGCATATGTTAACTGTACAGCAATGAGGTGTTTTGCCACGCTTGGCTCTCCCCTTCAGTTCGCTACCCTCCCATTCGGACTCTCCACTGCCCCAAGGATATTCTCTAAGGTCATGGTGGAGGTGGCTGCAGCGGTACGGTGCCAAAGGATTTGTGTGCATCCATATCTGGACTATTGGCTCATCTGAGCCCATTCTCTTTCAGATGTGTCTTAGGTAGCTCCCTGAGTGGTGTCCTCTCTGATGAGCCTTGGCTGGGTGATCAATTGAGGAAAGAGCCAGTTGTTGCATTCCCAGTCCTAGGAGTTCCTGGGAGCATGTTTCCATACTTGAATGTGTGGAGTCTTCCTGCCAGAGGAGAAGGTCAAAGGCTGTTGGATTGCTTAGCGCTGTTCTGTTTGCAGCAGGCTTTCAGAGTCCGGGTTGCTCTTTAGCTCCTCAGATTGATAGCAGCAACAGTTGAGATGGTGCCGTGGGTGTGTGCTTATATGCGGCCGCTCCAGTGGTCCTTACTGACTCAGTGATCCCTGAGTTCTTAGCAGCTTGCTCTCAGGCGCCCATTCCCAATGATGTTGATGGCCAGCCTGTGGTGGTGTCAGCAGTCCAGTCTTCTGAGGAAGGGCGTGCTGCTGGATGATTGTTCATGGATCCTTCTGACAATGGATGTCGGGCTCTCAGGCTAGGGATCCCATTGCCAAGGCCCAGGACCATTGGAACTGCAGGGAGCAGTGTGATCTATCAGCTGCCTTGAGGTGAGGGCCATCAGGTTGACTCTTCTGCATTTCCAGCCCCTAGTCGAGGGCCAGGCAGTTCGAGTGTTCTTGGATAATTCCACAGTAGTGGCTTATGTGAATCGGCAAGGTGGCATGAGGAGTACCAGGGTAGCCCTGGAGATGGCTCTCCTGTTTGCCTGAACAAACAAAAGGGAGCAAGGTGTAGGAAACAGAAGTCCTTTATTGATGGGAGCATCCTGACACGGCCGTGTTTTGTCACACTGCCTTCTTCAGGGGGACTATATACTGGATAAAGGCTTCATAGAGTAAAGACTAGTAAACCACAGGTTCTTAGAGACCTTCTAGTGTATCTTACAAATCACATGTAGATTTGATCTGCTTCTAAAGGCTTGTGGTTTACTAGCCTTTACTCCACAAAGTCTTTATCCAGTATATAGTCCCCTCTAAAGAAGGCAGTGTGCCGAAACATGGCCAATTTAGGGTGCTTTCATCAATAAAGGACTTTTGTTTCCTGCACCTTGCTCCCTTTTGTTTGTTGTGTGCTTTTGCAAGTGTGTGTTATCCTTTGTGGACTCTCCTGTTTGCCTGAGCAGCAAAGGACCTCCTAGTTTGTCAGCTCTGCACTTTGCTGGAGTGGATACTGTGAAAATGGTTTTTCTCAGCCTGCACTCTCTGGCTCCAGGAGAGTAGGAGTTGAGTCAGGAGGTGTTTCAGTTGTTTCTGTGTTGCTAGGGTTTTCTCGAGAGGGATCTGATTGCAACCTGCTCCAATGCCAAAATGGGCTGCTTCTTCAGTTGCTACACAGAGATGGGATCCAAGGGCTTTGGCACCCTGGCTCAACCTTGACCAAGTCAATACCTGCTGTATGTGTTTCCTCTGTGGCCTCCTGTGGGGCGTGTGATTCTGCACATGGAGTGCCACCTGAGAATGATTATTCTGGTGGCACCAGATTGGCTGAGGAGAACATGATTCGGAGATCTGATGCAGTTCCTGCAAGCATCACCTCTTCGTTTGTCTCCATCTCAGGGCCTATTCTGTCGGGGGCCACATGTCCTGAAGGACTGGATTCCCTTCTCACTTATGTCTTGGCTCCTATAAGGAGATGGTCAGTGCATACTTGCTGGTAGTGGTTTTCCACTCTGGTCAGAGCCCAGAGAAAGTCTACCAACCTGGCATAAGTGCACATCTGGTGCCTTGAGTGCTGGTGCAGTGCATGGCAGCTGGCTCCTGAGGTGGCCAAGATGCCGTTTCTGTTGGCCTTTTCTTTAGGATGGTCTGGAGAAGGGCCTTTCCTCTTAGTTCCCTGAAGGTTCAGTTGGCAGCTTTGCCTGTTTCAGAGGTTCGTTGGCTGGTAAATCTCCAGCCTTACACTTGGATGTTTCATGCCTTCATCAGGGGATTCAGTATCTGTGTCCGGTCTGTGGTCCCTTCCTGGGATCTGTGTTTGGTACTCGAAGTCCTGATGTCGGAGCTCTTTGAGCCATTGAAGCTTGCTACTCTAAAGTACTTGATGCTCGAGACGGTTTTCTTGGTTGCAATTTGTTCCGCAAGGAGGATTCTGAGCTGCTGGCTCTGTCTTGCCAAGATCTTAACCTATCTTTTTCCGAGGAGGCCGTTTCCATTTGGCCCTTGCCTTCCTTCTTCCCTGAAGTGATTTCTCCCTTTCATGTGAACCAGGAAATTTGACTGCCTTCCTTCTCTAAGGCACCCCAGAAATCACAAAGTAGGTGTTGCTTTGAAATCTTTCATAGAAACATATATGTCAGAGTAGCTAAGAAGGGGAGCGAAAAATTGCCCTCTCACAGAAGGCATTTCCTGTAATAATTTTTATTGCATTGCATTTGCTCAGGTGCTTATTTTAAAAAAGCGTTGAAGGACCCAAGATGGTGACTGAAGCTCCATATTATGTGGCATGTTTCAGACCAACAATCTGCGGCTCTGCATCAGGCATTAAGGAGATACCCAGGATCTCTGGTGGCTGAGATGGTGAGATGGATAGAGGCATAGGAGTGATATCATTGAAACCTGGGCTATTTTTAATGACCTGGTTGATATGTTTTTTAAAAATCTAGTCATTTCAGTTTGCTGTGGCTGTAGTTTTGATGATTTAGCCCATATCAAAGTGACTTTAAGAAGTGCAGACAGTGTGGCAAGACCATATCCCTCACAGATACTCATAATTTGAGCTTGCAGTACCTGAAGCCCCATTATGATCTCTCTTGTCATAATTTGTGTTCACAGGTACCCAGGAGAGGGATTAGAAGTCAAGAACAAGAGCAAGAAAAGAGTTTTGGTGCTTCTAATTCAGGTCCATTGATATTTCCACGGGCCAAGGAGCTCCATCAGATGCTGGGAATGCATTGACATCGAGAGTGCAATGACCACTTTTGATAACTGAGCATTGTTGGAGACCATTGAAACCAGTCATCTACCTAGTCCTGCCTAAAGAAGAGGAAGGATTTGTCCTTTTCCTTATCAACATTGAGGATTTATGATACTGAACACCAGGAGGATGCTTGGATATATCAACACTGCACTTCGTTGGAGCAAGACATTGAAAAAACTAAGACATCAAGATTACCAATGTCCTTGAAGTGCCCCTACCGAGAGGACCATTCATCCTTCTCAATGCCAGAGGGGTTGTAACAGATTGTATTTCACAGGGCTCTCTGATTACAAACCAGCTATATTCTTTGAAGAGGAGGGTTCAATTTGTTTGTCATCAGATCCATCTCTATGTCATAAAAGGAGAAAATCTCCACCTGAGGAACTGTCCTTTATTGACTTTGTTAAGGGAATTACGAAAGTTGTTCCATATAAGTTAGAGTTGGAGGAGGAGCCCAGGGCAAAAACAATGGATATACTCTAATTCTCAACCTTCCCAAGGAAGCTGTTGCAATGTCTGTACAGATGAGGATGGGGGAGAATCCTCTCTGTGCACAACCTATAAATAAAAAGGTTGGCTCTATGTTCAGAGCTCAGAAAGCTCCTGGATTCAAGAAGCAATGGCTTTCATACCATTCTATGGTGGCTAAATCTGCTCTCAAAAGAGTCAAATGTTCCAATACATACTCTTTGGTGCCCTTGGGGAGAGAAGGTTGGACAATTGAATCTTTTGGGAGGAAATTATTTCAGAATGCTATGCTAATCTCCCACATAGCTTTTTACCAATTCTTTATGAGCACATAGATGTCAAACATTGTGCACAAGATGGAGGAGTTTGCATACACTTTCCTTCAAAAGAGGGCCCAGCAACTCTGGTCACTAGTGGTCAAAGGGACGAAGAACAGAAAACACATAGTTTGATCAATCTATGATGTTTTCAAAATGGCATCAAGAACTTCTGCAATGGGTATTGATCTCTGGAGACTCTCATAGCTCCAAGCTTCAGACCTCCAATATGATGTGCCAGAAAAGCTTGCTGATGTACCATGTCAAGGAGAGAATTTTTTTGAAGATAAAGTAAGGATGCTGTATGGTATATGGTTTATTAAAATTTTATATACCACCTTTATAAGTAAAGGCAAGGTGGTTTACAGTAATAAAATAAACAGTTAAAACTGAGAAAGGAACTCTATCATAGTCGAGAGGACAGAAAGAAAGTAAAGGAAAGTGTAGGAGAGAGTTGTGAGAGAAGTGAAGAGTCCCTCTCCATGTTCATATCCGACTCAACCTTCTCTTCATCTGATAAGTCTCAGAGTGGAGGGTAAGGGTGGTCCTATTATTCTCATAAGCATAGGTATCCTCCCTCCTTCCACTCTTCCCAAGCACACCTGGGAACTTGTTCTCATCTAGGATAGCAGAAACCCCAACAAGTTCCACAACCATAACTTGAGATGGAATTTTGATGAAAACATATCCAGTATTCCAGGATCACCACCAAAAAACCTTCTAGCAGGACGAAGACTACGATTTTTTACGAACTATTGGTCCCTTATGAACTCCAGCCACACCAGAAGTATCTTCAAAAACCAAACCGCTTATTGAAAGGAACCAAAACGGTTTGATTTTTGAAAATACTTCTGGTGTAGCCGTGGTTTCTCTCCACTCTTGTATTGGACTCTTATAGTGTGAGGAGGATTTCCTCTCCTTAGTTTCTTCTTCCCTTATGAACTCCAACAATTGAGCATTAAAAATCATCTAACAAGGATACTGCCTTCATCTATTCAATATTCCACCAAATTGCCTACCAAGATCATTATGGTTAAATTCTCTGCATCAGGAAATACTTAACAAGGAGCTCTCTTCCTTCTTTTAAGCCAATGCAGTCAAACCCATTCTAGCAGAAAAAAGGGGGGCATGGATTTAAGTTTTTCCTGTTCACAAAGAAGAAAGAGGGATTCTGTCCAATCCTAGACCTAAGGGCCTTAAACACATTTCTAGTCTGAGAAAAGTTCAGTATGGTTTCCCTGGGCACCCTCATTCCCTGTCTCCAAAAAGGAGGCTGGTTAATATCTCTGGAGTTGAAGGAAGCTTACCTAAGGATACATCCAGCCACGGGAAGTGTCTTGCTGTAGTAGCAGTATTTCTATGCAGATCGGGGAGTACACGTGTTTCCCTGTCTTGATAACATTCCATTTCAACTCCAATGCTGACAGCATTTCACACTGGCTACTTCAGGGAGTTTGAGTTCTTACAAGGGTTTAACATCCTCCAGCATCAGATATGAGACATCATGTTTGATGCTGGAGAGTATTAAGCTCTATAGGAATTTGAAGTACAAACTCCCTGAAGCAGCTGGCACTGGAGTTAAGATGGAATGTTGAATTGTGGCAAAACATTAGCAATAAGATGAATATTATTCTGGTTTAGAGTTTAATATTCTGTTTATAAACACTCTGGCATTAATATTGTTTACAAAGCACTTTTTTCACTAACATTGTAGATAGAAGTACTGTGTGATATTGAATATTGAAATATCGAATATAAAAAGTTTGTGTGTATAAAGAAATGGCTTAACATCCTCCAGCATCAGATATGAGACACCATGTTTGATGCTGGAGAATGTAAAGCTCTTGTCAGGAAATTTGGCTCAGGTCTGCTTTATATGTTTGCTTTATATAACTGCACCCTTGCCTGATGAAACTACACAGCTACATATGGATGGCTCAGAAGAAAAGCATGTGGGCTATGAGAGAGAGTATATGCGGCCTACTATGAAAGAGTCTGGGTAACCATACTTTGTGCAGGAGTGTGCATGGTTTTGGGCCTAGCAAGAAAAATACAGGCCAAGCAGGAAACAAAGAACACACATACTCTCAGCCTTGAAGATTACACTTTGTGCCAAGAAATGGAAAACATGTACAGAACACAGGAAGGAGGCTGGGGGCTGCGGAAGGCAGCATAGATAAGCAGACCTTGAGAAACAGCAGCTGTAAGACCTGATAAACATGGGAGGGTCCCGAGAAAGAAGTTTGTACAGAAAGCTGCAGATGACATAAGAATTTATACAGAGGTTTCTGGAACTTTGGGACAGAAGGGTATATAACAAAACCCCTGTAGAGCTTTGGGGGCAATCTGCTCTCTAACTCCGGTACAGAGAGGAGGTTGCCTGCCACCTTTCAGACAAACGCTTGGTATCTGCATTTGCAATTTGTTTTGCTTTGGTATACCGAATAAAGAACTTTTGTAGCTGAGCAATTGTTGTCTGAGCAATTTATTGGTAATTGGTAATATTTGGGGAACCTTTTTGTGGGGAAGAGTGAATTATTATGTAAGAATAAAAGATCTCTCATTGCTGTGATAAAGTTTTAGAACAGATGAGTTAGAAGTACTATCCAAAATCCCTGAATTATATATAATGCTCAATGGAGCTTGAGCACACAGTGGACCCAGAGACTCTGAGATGAGACATGCTCAATGGAGCTTGAGCACACAGTGGACCCAGAGACTCTGAGATGTCATCTCTGTCACCTGGACTCCTGATGGATAGATCCATTCAATCTGGAATAAGGTGTCCTCTTCCAAATTCCTCTAGTTCAAATTGTACTCATAAAAGATACATCCAAACTGGGATGAGGAGCCCATGTAGATGGACTTTATACATGGAGGGGCCTTTTAGAAAGGAAGTCCAAGTGCAATCTGGGACGTCTAAGTCAGAATGCCTGAAAAAGCAGGCAATTCCAGATGCAGACATGATTTCACAAATGTGGACATGCCCAATATGGACGTTTGTGGGGACATCTACATGGGCATCCCCAGAATAGTATTTCAGAAGCTGGATGCCTAATGGTTAGAGTAGTGGGCTAGGACTAGGGAAGCCCACTGCCGCTATCATTGTGATTGTGCTGATACTGGGGATGATGGAGTGCTATCTTCTCTATACCTTTTGGATGTTTTTCAGCCAAAATGAGCACTTTCCTGATGCTTATTCATGCCTGGAGCAGGTCTAAACTTAGACACAACTCCAGATGTCCAGGACATTTCTGAGATCAGGCAGTAAAGTTCAAGTTCCTAGGAACGTCCCAGTCATGTCCAGCCATGCCCCCATTCAGATTTGGACATCTATAGATCTGGCTTCTAAAATGGCTTTGGACATCTCTATGCCTATTTCAGATGTCCAAAGCATGAATAGTATTTCCAAAATAACCTTCTTGCTTTTTTACACGTTTTGCACATCTCTGCCACCAGCTAAATGGCCCTTCTAAAATGTGCCTTCACCTGAATTAAAATGGCAGTTTTTGTAAAGCTGAATTTTTTTTAGGAAGACAGCTAGCCTTGTTGTCCTAAGTGTGAGGTACCAAAGCAAGTAAGCCTGGAAAGCTTAGAGTGCCACATTTTTGGAGAGCTGCAAGGGTAGAGGGCTTTCAGTTCTCAGAGCTCATAGAAATATTTCTTCCTGAATTGTTAAAATTTCTTGGGAAACATATAAAGCAGCTTTGTATCTGGAAATGTGTGGAACTGCTTTTTTTCTGTGCATTTACAGAATAGCATGCCTTAGACATTCAGGCTGGAGCAGAAGCAGCTTTTAGTTACTCAGTGTTACAACCAGAGATTGGGTAAATTAGAGCAAGAGGTTGTGTGTGAGGGGCATGCCCCTTCTGTTTGTTTACAACCAATGATTGCTAAGTTTTTCTTGCCTTGGAGATTCCCCTGGTATTTGCAGAGTCTGAATATGGTGAAATATGAAATATCACGGCCACAGTGAAAAAGTTATTAATTCCTTCTTAGAATTCTTTCTATATTTGAATTGCTGAAGCAGAAAGTTAGCAGATGTAACATCTCAAATAATCACCTGGATTAGTCATGGCATAGATTTAATTATATTTTTTGATGGACTTCTGAGGGATTCATCAATATTCAAATTGCAATTCATTGTTATTCTCATGCATATGTCCCACTTTAGCTCCAGTCTGTCCAGATAGATTTGCGCTGAATGGTTCTTCTTGCACTGTCTTGCAGGGTGGTGTGGTCTCTACAGTCCGATTTGCTGTATGTATGAAATTTCTATGATTCTTGCACAAATGTTTGATTGGCACTGGTGAGATATTTTTCTTCTCATGTAGGGGCCTGTTAAAAGTTTCTAATCAGTTAGTGTGCAAATTTAGCATGCACTGTTAGTTCACAAGAATAGTAACTGTTACCATTCCGGTCACACTGCCAAGAAAACCCAGGAGCTTCTTGGTCGCCAGGAATCAGCATTGACTCAAAGGCACACATTGCATTTGTACTATGCAGGCAAGACAGTGTGCACTAATGTTTGCAGTAACTGCATGTTGTGTTAGGAGATGTTGACTGGGTGGGCTGTGGGTCAAGAATGGACATGGACTGCACATTAACACCAAAGGTCCATCAAGCCTAGTATCCTGTTTCCAACAGTGGCCAGTCTGGGCCACAAGTACCTGTCAGGTTCTCAAAAGATAGACAGATTCCATGCTGCTTATCCTCAGTCCACTTTAATAATATTGTAGCTTCTTTGTGTGTCCCCTAGTCTTTCTACTTTTTGAAGGAGTAACCAACCAATTTACGTTTAGAGCATGAACTCAATTGTGCACTAAGGAGTCTGTTTACTAAGTGGTGCTAGCGGCTTGCGTGCAATATTGGAGCCGTGGCCCCATTAAAAAAAATGGGTCCGTGGCTCTGATTTCGCATGGAAGCCACTAGCACCACTTAGTAAACAAACCTCTAAATCTCACATCTGCTGATAGCATGGGTACACTAAATGTCTGCTCAAGTGGCCGTGATATTAAGTGCACCCAGACTATGGGCAGACAGTTACCATGGTCCACTATGAGAAAAAAAGAAATAGTTCCACCACCTCCGATCAGCATCCTGACCCCTCCTCTCACCCCCCTCTGATGTAGTTCCAGATCCTCATCCACCCTGGCGATCGATAGGGGATGGGGGTAGGAGTGATCTTGGGATGCTTCTACCCCATTGCTGGCCTGTATTCAAAAGGAAGTTGTGACTTCTGATGGTAGTCTTGTGGCACAACTGCTATGAGTCAGAATCATCATTTTGAACCCAGGCCAGCAATAGGGCAAGTGTGTCCCAGGATTGCTCTTTCCTCCATTAACTCACCAAACAGACCACCAATAAGTACTGCAGAGAGATTGGGGGATGGGGAACATTCCAGAGCCTCATTGGGGGGAGTGAAAGGAGGTCAGGGTGCTGATCAGGGGTAGGAGAAGGTTGGGATCCTGATCGGCGGTGGGGAGATGGATCTGTAGCCTCATTGAGGGGGTGGGATGCAGTTGTAGAGTCTCACCAGAAGGTGAGACCATGGTCAGGATGCTGATCAGGGTGGTGGGCAAGGGGCTGAAGCCTAAATGCAGGGATCAAGGTTTTTCTTATCTGCAGCGTGCTGCGGTAACTGCCTCATCAGATAGCGCTGATGCACTTATCGTGCTGTCTGCCTACATAGATATGCGATAACCCTGAATGCATGTGGAATATGGTGACTGCCTGTAATTACATTGGCGATATTCAGCTGCTATCTGTATAGTTAGGTGCTACTACTTACACCCACTGCTAACTCCACCCAGACACTATGCAGATTGTGCCAAAGTACTAAGAGCAAGCTTTGATGACTTTCCTTGGAATCTAGGAGCCAACCTAACAGTTTAAGAGCCAGCCACTGTGACCTACAGTAGGTCACAGTGCACGCCCCCAAGTCACAAAAAAAGGTGTATCGCAGTTCCTTTCTTAGGACCTGATTTGCTAAAATTCTTTTCCTATTTTTTCGGGGAATAAAAAGCTTAACAAATTAGACCCTTAATGTGCCATTACACTGTGCCAGAAGACAATGACCCTTTTGCTCCTCTTCCTTTTTTGCTTCACATATCACTATACCCTGGACATTCTTGCAGGCTTATGTTCGTCCACCTGCTCTTTGATCCTTGTCCTGCTTCTTGGGTGCAGTCCGTTCTGGAGGAGTGTGATCCCTTTCTCTGAGATACAATAAACTTTTCACTGTGGTCTGGGGTTATGCCTGCTTCTTTTAAGATGGCCTCTGTTAGGCCAATGCTCAAGAAAGGTGATCTTGACGTAGCTTCTCTGGCATCTTATCGGCCTATTTCGTATCTTCCTTTTTTAGTGACATTGTTTGAGCGTTTGGTGTTGAGCCAGTTGCAAGAGTTTGTTTGATTGTATTGTTTGTTGGATGAACAGTAGCATGGTTTTCACCAGGGTTATGATGTTGAGACTTTCTTTCTGTCTCTGTTTGATACTTTGTGGCGTGGCCTGGTTCAACCTAATACAGGTATCATGATGATTTTATATTGATATTTCTTCTCTTTTGACTCTGTTGTTATTGCAGAATTTACACTC
This sequence comes from Ichthyophis bannanicus, assembly GCA_033557465.1. Taxonomy (NCBI): domain Eukaryota; kingdom Metazoa; phylum Chordata; class Amphibia; order Gymnophiona; family Ichthyophiidae; genus Ichthyophis; species Ichthyophis bannanicus. The sequence continues at coordinate 111,477,797 of CM066040.1, forward strand.
TTTGGGTATTGTGGGGCAGGTGCTGCATTGGCTTGTCTCATATTTAATAGATAGGTGTTTTCAGGTAAGAGTTGGGTCCGATGTTTCGGATTGGGCTCCTCTGGTTAAGGATGTGCACACTTTCTGCTATGTCATTCAATCTTTATGTCTCTCCAGTGTGTGCGTTGTTTCGCAGTTTTGGTGTTGCCTTTCATGTTTATGTTGATGATTTTTTGGTATATATGGTGTTTGATATCTCTGCTGGTTATGCTTCTTCGCCTTTGTTGCTTTGCTTGAATGCTGCTGAATTGTCCTTTGTTGCTCCTAATGCAGTGATGCTGGATGGGTATTTGGTTACTGTTCTCAGTGAAATTGTTTATTTAGGTGTAACATGTGGGCCCTTGTTGCTAAGCTTGTTCATCGTTCATTCTTTCAAATTTGGCTTTTATTCCGGCTTCGGCCATTGCTTGCCCCATCAGACTTTTCTATGGCGTTTCAAGCGGTGTCTCCTACTTTTGATTACACTAATGTGGTGTTGTTATGTCTTCTGTCCTCTACTTTGTCAGTGTTACAGATGGCATAGAATGCAGTAGCGAGGGTAGTTTTAGGTAAGTCGTGGCTTGAGCATATTACTCCATATTTACGCTCTTTACACTATTACCTGGTTACCTGTGCGACAAAGGATTATTTTTAAGGTTTTATGTGTAGTGATGAAGCTTGGGCTTATCTGTTTCATGTTTGGAAGGGTTGTTGTTATGGTATACTTCTGTTTGTCTGGTTCAACAAGGTCTTTGTGATACCCTTATTTTGCTGCCATCCTTTCTGACTAGTTTACATGTTACCTGGTTGCATGCTTTTGCACTTGTGGGTCCTTGTTTATGGAATTGTTTGCCTGATTCTTTGAGGGGATGTCAATATTTGCTATCTTTTCGTAAGCTACTGAAGCACTATCTGTTTTGTCATGCGTTTGGGGCTTGAGTCTTTTGTTTTATTTTGTTTTGTTGTCCCGCTGGTCTCCTCTTTCCGGTATCTTGGGGTCCTACTTGATTCAACGCTTTCCTTCAAGGACCATATCTCCTACCTTACCAAAACCTCCTACTTTTTCTTGCGCCAAATATGTTCCATACGACCTTTTCTCTTCTCCTCTGACTACTCTCACTTTAGCTACTGTACTTTCTCGTCTTGACTACTGCAACTCTGCTCTCACAGGGATCACCCGCACTCAACTATGTCGCTTACAACTCCTACAGAATACTGCAGCCCGGATTATCACTTGTTCATCTTACAGGGACCATGTCACACCACTTCTGATCCACTTGCACTGGCTTCCCATGGAATTTATTTATTTATTTAACAGTTTTTATATACCGTCTTTCTGAAAATCAAGACGGTTTATAGTAAACATAACAATGCAGTGTGTTACGACTGCTCACATTGAACATGTGTATAATAATAGAACTTTTTACAATGGTCAAATATTTACATGGATATATATAACAGAATTCCATATACACTTTAAAATCCTTACTCTAGTTCACCGAGCTATCTATACTCACACGCCACAGTATCTCATCGATCTCCTTCAGTTCCACACCCCCACTCGTTCCCTCTGTTCGATCCATGTAAATCGCCTTCATCTCCCCTCACCTGCACGTGCTCACCTTCAATCTACCCGACACTCTGCTTTCTTCTTTCATGGTCCAGCACTATGGAACTCCCTACCCAACTCACTCCGCCTCGAAACAAACTATTCCTCCTATAAGTCACTGTTGAAAACCCATCTCTTCAGCACAGCCTATAATCTCCCAGCTTCTCAGACATGACCTGGATTATTTATGTTTTGTCCAAATCTCACTATGTCTTCTCTCTACGCTCCTTATCATTTTCTCCTTTTCTGTCAAAAATTGTAGTTCTGTTTTCCCTTTTCTGGCCTTGCGCCTTTCTTTGACTGCTTACATAATTGTGAACCGCCCTGACGTAACATAGGACAGTATATCAAATGCGAATAAACTAAACTAAACTAAACTAATAAACTATAATCAGTTTTATATACGCATTGTGCATGTCTTTTGTGCCACTATGAACATGGAGGCCAATTCCATACAAGCTGTGCAGCTCCTATGTGGCTGAATAGAAGAAGGGCGTATAGAGGTGTACCCGATTCTGATCCCGCAGGGCTAGACATGCCCATGGGATCAGAATCGGGTCTACAGCCTGGATGTGCAGACTGGGCCCCGATTCTGATCAGCCTGCATGCCCAGCCACATACCCAGCTACCTCAGCCAGGCTCCTGAATGGAGCAACAGTGCCATGGCATCCCATCGCCATTGGCACCGTGGCTCCATTCAGGAGCCACAATCTCTACCCACCGACCAAGATCTTTTTTCCCCTCATCCCAACTCTCGATCTGGCCTTTCAAGGCCTAGGTCGGGCTGCAGGGAACCCTCTGCACCCTTTCACCTGTGTCCCCAGGTTCAGTACTGTGATCCTCCGCCATCCAGCAGGACTTATTCCACCTCGAAGGTGGAATAAGTCCCCCGTCTAGATTTGAGGCCCCAGATATACAGGGCTGACCTTTGAATCAGCTCTGTACATCCGGGGTCACGGCCCACCCATGCCCCGCCGTCATTCCACCTCCAGAATGCCCCCTCCCACCCCATCTAGGCCTCCCTGTACAAACCCGCTGTTCGTATGGGGAGGGTATTGCTGGGACCGACAGGGGGATGAATAGTGGGGATGGATGTTCCAAGGGATGTCCATCCCCACTATTTGCGGTACAGAATGACCCCCTATGCGATTAAGCGGCTTATAATTGTTGTAAATAAATAAATAAAATAAATATCAGAAGCAAAAAAGTCTCTCTTTTATGCTCCTGCACCTTCACCCAGTCTCTCTCTCTTTGCCTTGACATTCCTGCCCCAAGGCCTTCACTCAGTCTCTCTCTCTTTGCCATGATCCCCCTCCCCTGCTGCCTTCACCCTGTATCTTTCTCTTTGCCATGAGCACCCAGGCTTCCCCCAATCTCTCTCTCTGTCTCATGAGACTTAAAACCATGAGATCAGTCCAAACTTCCTCCACTGAGTGGCTGAAGGATGCAGAAAGTCAGTCATGATGGGGAAGTTGGAAATGCTGCATTTTTCAGCAACACCAACCTAAATAAAAAAAATTTGGGGTGGGGGGAGGTGAAATCCCAGACACTAGGGTGCAATTTCTAGGTGCCATGGTGACCTAGCACTTGGGATTTGTCAAGCCCTGGGTTACAGCAATTTTTGCATATTATCCACATAGTGCTTTTTAAAATTAGTGCTTAATGAGTTACACTTTTTCCAGTCACTAGTAAACATAGGACTGCTTTTGAATATTGACCTGCTAGATATCTCTGCACCTAATGATGAAGTTATTGCCAAAGGATTCCCACGTGGTATTGAGCACTAAATTAAAAACTATAAAAACCCAAATGAATGAAAAACTCAACATGGTCTTGTTTCAGCAACTATGTCTGCAGACATCATGGGATATCCTTTAAACTTAGGGGTCGATATTCAGCCGTGGCAACCAGCACTTTTTAAAACATCTGATTGCTGATGCTGGAATTAAAACCAGATATGCAGTGCCAGAGTCTATCCGGCATCTGGTGCTGAATATCCGCTTTCACCTGCGATTGCAACAGCTATCCAGTCAGTGGCTGGATATGGCCCCAGCATTGAATATTTGTGTGTTAATTTCCGTGGCAATGGCACTCATGACCACCACTGAATATCCCCCCTAATGGATGTAAATTCTGAAAACTGCCATATTGAAATCACTAAATTGAAAATAATTTGTTTTCTGTCTCCTCTATCCCCATTGTTGGAATTGGGAACAGTAGGCTGCCAAACAGATAGGAGCTGGGGACACAGTTCTAAAATCAGGGACAATCCCCCAAAATCGGAGATATCTGGTAATCTTACCTTAGTGTTGCACATAAAAATTAAGGGGTCGATATTCAAGAGGGTTTAGCAGGACCTGTTAACCGGCTAAATCCCGGTGATCCCAATATTCAGGGGCACTATCCGAATAGTATCTCTGACTATCCCCACAGACTGCAGGATAGACGCCTAGTTAAATCCGGGATGGTCTATGGCAGTGGTTCTCAACCTTTTTTGTACCGTGACCCCTTTTACCATTGGTCAACTTCTGATGGTCCCCAATGATAAAATCAAATGCGTCTCTCTTCCTTTACCGTTAACGCATTGCCGCTGTAATCATTTGTTGATTATTAATATATTATAGGCCTTTGCAATGTTTTTATTTATAAAATTTACTTATTTAAACCACAATAATTAATCACAATAACAAGTAACAATATTTGATTTCAAAATTATTATGATTTTGTAGTCAAATCACTAATATGAAATAAAATTATTTTTTTCTACCTTTGTTGTCTGACCAATTTATTCTCTGATAATGCTGGTCCCGATCTGAGGCTTCTGCTTTCCTGTCTTCTCTTAGCTCTCTTTCTGTGGTCTATGGTCCATCTGCCATTTCTTATCTCTTCTTTTGTTTTCTTCACTTCTTTCCATCAGCCTATTTCCAGTCCCAGTAAACATCCCCAGTATCAGCCCCTTTCCAGTCCTCACTCCCAGTACCTTCCAATGTCAACTTGCATTCCCATGACTGCCACTGGTGTCCATTCCCTTCCAGTCCCCCTCCTTCCCCACTGACCAGTCCCTTCTAGTACAAATACCATGGCAGCCCCTCTCAGATCCACTCCCTTCCAGTTCCATTCTCCCATCCCCTTGTATCAGCCCATTTGTAGCCTTAGCCGCCAGTTTTCTTCCAGGGCCAGCAGCTCTATCCTCCCCTCCCCACCATCAGCCTGTTCCCAGTCAAAGCCCCCCAATCAGCTCACTTCCAGTGCTAGTCTACCTTCAACTGCATTACCAGTGCAAGCCTCCACTAATCAGCCCATTTCCAATCATAGCCCCCCCCCCCGATCAGCTCATTTCCAATGCTAGCCTCCCATCAGTCCATTATTAATCCTACCTCACCCCATCAGCCCATTACCAGTCCTAGCCTCCCCTAATCAGCTCATTTCCAGTGCTTGTCCCCCCTCAACACCATTATCAGTGCTAGGCTCCTCTAATCGGCCCATTACCAGTCCTACCCCCCCCCCCCCCCCAATCAGCTCATTACCAGTCCTAGCCTCCTCTAATCAACCCTTTTCCAGTCCTAAACTCCCCAATCAGCTCATTTCCAATGCTAGTCCCCCATCAGTCCATTACCAGTCCTACCCCCCTATCAGCCCATTACCATTCCCAATACCCCCTTGATCAGTCCATTCCCAGTCCTAGCCTTCCCTAATCAACCCATTACCAGTCCTAGCCCCACCATCTGCCCATTACCAGTGCTAGTCCCCCCATCAGCCCATTATAATCCTAACCCACACTGTCTCTCCCCTCTGTCCAGCATTTATCCCCTGTCTGTCCAGTATGTCCCCCTGTCTCTACCCTTTGTCCATGTCAGCCCCCTCCCTCCCTCCATGTCAGCCCCCCCTCTGTCCATGTCAGCCCCACTCCTTCCATCCATCTGTCCATGTCAGCCCCATCCCTCTCTCCCTCCATGTCAGCCCCCTCTGTACATGTCAACCCCCATCCATCCCTCCATGTCCGCCCCCTCTGTCCATGTTTGCCCCCTCCCGTCATCCATCCATCCATGTCAGCCCCTCCTTCCTCCCTCCCTCCCTCCATGTCAGCCCCCTCTGTCCATGTCAGCCCCCCCTCCCTCCCTCTCTCCCTCCATGTCAGCCCTCCATCCAAGTCAGCCCTCCATCTATCCCTGCATGTCAGCCCCCTCCCTCCCCCATGTCAGCCCCATTGAAGGTTCCCTGCCCTCTCCTCCCCTCTGCCTATGTCTGCCTTCTACTGCCCTGTTCTTCTGCAGCCGTGGTTCCCTGTCTCTTAGGGAACCGTGACTGTGCCTGTGAAGCCGTTGCGGAGCCTTCCCGTCTCTCGACGGGCTCCGTGCAGCATTGTCCCGCCTCCAAAGGAAGTTGGAGGCGGGACAATGCTGCACGGAGCCCGTCGAGAGACGGGAAGGCTCCATCACGTTTTCACAGGCACAGCCGCGGTTCCCTAAGAGAAAGAGAGCCGCGGCTGTAGAGCAAGGGAGGCGGTGAGTTTGCCACTGCCGAGAAACAGACTCGGCAGTGGCAGCAACTTGTGCGATTTTTTTTTTTTTAACTTGGCGGAGTGAGGCGACCTCTGCTAAATCCTGTGGCGTCTCCCGTGGGGGTCGTGACCCACAGGTTGAGAACCGCTGGTCTATGGTGAAGCTGGAGCTGTCCCGGTAGCTATCCAATCAGTGGCATTATTCAGTCACTAACTGGATAGCTAAACCACATAAAGGTAGGACGGGTCAATGGCTGTTCTAACTTTATGCGGTTTAGCTGTCTGGTTAGTGGCTGAATACCACCACTGACTGGATAGCTGTTGCAATCACAGGTGAAAGCAGATATTCAGCACCAGATAATTGTGATTGATGCTCTAAAAGTGGCCAAACAGGTAGAAAGCCAGAAGGATACTTGTTTGCATAAGGAGAAGAATGACCATCAGGAAAAAGGAGGTAATACTGTGTGCAGTTCTGGAAATCACAGTTTCAAAAGGATATAAACAAGATGGAATCTGTTCAAAGGGCGGCTACTAAAATGGCCAGTAGTCTTTGTCATGAAGCATATGGGGATAGATTTAAAGATCTCAATATGTATGCTTTGGAAGAAAGAGGGGAGATTTGAAGAGATGTTTTAAATGTCTTCATGGTATAAATGCACAGGAGGAGAGCCTCTTTTAATTGAAAGATAACTCTGGAACGAGGGGGCATAAAATGAAGGTGAAAGGAGATAGACAGAATTAATCTGAGGAAATATTTCTTCATGGAAGAGTGGTGGTTGCGGACAATAGCCTCCCATTGGAGGTAGTAGACAGTATCTGAATTCAAGAAAACATGGGAAAAACACAGAGGACTAAAGGAAAGGAAGGGACTGTAGAGCTTAGTAGTTGGCATGGATGGGCAGACTAAATAGAAAAATGATGGCAGATAAAGACCATATAGCCTTTGTTTCTATAACACCTTGGAAATGATCCCCACTACACATTGATCTCCAGGAACAAGCAGGAATGAGTCTTCACATATGGATACGTTGGTACCGACGGAGTCTGCGCGGGAACGCTCCCCAGCGTCCAATCAGAACGCTTTTGGAAGCATCCCAACACGCCTGTGTGCTGCCTTCCTGCCTTTCCCAAATGCCTCTCCTCAGTTTTTGTTTTTCCGCGGAGCCGACAGGACGTCATTCTGTCACCGCAGAAAATTCTTCTTTTATTTTTTAGTTTTCTTGTGGTCACGGTTGCCTTCCCTGACGCCAACGGTACCGCCGGTGTTTCTTTTTTTTTTTCTTCAACTTATTCCTGTTATGGAATATTTTTCCTTCTTAGTGTCTGACGGGGTTTCTCCCGGCCTGCTAGGCCTACCCCTTTTTTCCACATGGAAGCGCCAGTCACTATTCCTAAGAAATGTTGAAACTGTGGCGGTACAAAATTTATTTTAGACACTCATAATTGGTGTCTGCCCTGCTTGGGTCCTGACCATTTTCCTCTGTAATGTCCCTCCTGTAACTGTATAGTGGGAAGAAGTCTTCAGCATCGAGTTCCCCTGGATACTCGGTCCCCATTCAACGTCAGGGCACCGACCACCCCTTCTTCTTCACAGGATCAGGTAACCCAAAAACAATCTGTTAAGACTAGCCAGTCCTCGAGTGGTAGATCTCTTGCGCAGCATAGAGATGCCTCTGGCCTTGCCCTCGAGAACACACTGGCTTTACAATCCCGGTGGGAGTCTTCGGCCTCCAAAGCCTTAGTGGGGTTTCAGGTTGTTCCTGAGGATCACCCCTCTCCGAACATACCTGAGCCATGCTCGGTGGTGGCATCCGCTTCGGGCGGTACCGATACCCCGGCATCGGCAATGGTGTTGGATGAAACATTCCTCACCACGGATCGTAGTCTGGCATTCTCGGTACCTGCGGGCCCGTTGGATATGCTGCAGACCGATCTTCCTGTGTCGGTATCGATTCCGGTACCGGTACTGGTACCGACGTCGGTACCCTCCAGATGTGCATCGATAGACTCGCTTCCTTCGATGCCGAGTCTGGACTCGATCTCCAGTCTGGGTACCGACTTGCCTTGGTACCGACACCAGACGGTACCGAAGGCACGGTTCCTATGATCCATGTTCGGCACTCTCGGTTCTTCCGATACCACTAGAGCCGTCACCGGCTGGCCTTCTTTCACCGGTATTGAATACGGTACCAGTATCCATTTTCCCATCGCTGTCGGTACCTTCCATGCTTCTTTCATCAGGCTCGCTTCCCTCGGTACCGAGTCTGGAATCGATCCCTGGCATGGACGATGCGCTACCGACTGTTGCTGGTCCCGACCTCCTACGGTACCGGCAACCTCCTCTAAGGATCCCATACTCCACCCTTTAGGATCTTCTACTCCTCTAAAATTGGATAGATCCTTGGGTGCCAATGCTAGTTCTTCAACAGATCTAGCCTGTCCTCCTCTTCCAAGAGGATTTCCCTCTGGGGATTTTTCTTTTCAAGCTTTTCTGCTGGATATGGCAAAATCACTTGCCATTTCTATACCTGGACAGGATCCTACACAGGGGAGTACAAAATCCCTGTATATTCCTGGGAGTGCAAAGGAGAACATCATGCTTCCTTTGCATCAGTCCTTGCAGGATCTCCTCTTACGAATGTGGGAAGCTCCTTTAACGGTACCCCCACCTTCTAGGGCAACTGAACTTCTATATCAGGTGCCCCCCCTCCAGGTTTTCAAAGGACTCAACTTCCTCATCATTCCATTGTTGTAGAATCAGCAATGAGGCGTATTAAGAGTACTAAAAAGCACTCTTCTTATCCGCCAGGTCGTGAGTCTAAGGGGCATGTTTACTAAAAACCGCTAATTTGCGCGCCGCAAAATAGCGCACGGCAACGCAGCATTGAAACGCACATAAACGCGTTTAAACGCCCCGCACACGTGCGTGTCACCCCCGCACAGGTACGCGGCACACTAACGGGCCCCGTACAAGTGCGGGCCCGCAAATGTACGATAGAGGCGTGGAACGGCTAAAGAAGGGCGGAGGAAGGCCCCGGAGAGGCGGAGGGACGGGGTCAATGGGTGGAGAGTGGGAGGGGAGAGTCTTCCCGCACAGTACCGGGCCAGAATTTCCATGTAAAAACTACCGCGAGTGAAACACTCGCGGTAGAAAGCATTTAAAGGGAAGAGAAACCATTTCCGTCATCAATGTACAGCAAAACCGGGGAAACCTGCAAAACGTCAGCAGTGTGATACATGTGCACAGAACAAAAGTGCAAATAAAAAGCGAAAATGACCACAAACAACATCTAAAAAATTAAAAGTCTGCGGGGGAACAGTGCTAGCAATGGGCACAAATAAGAAACACATCCAGGAAAGTTTACAAAAAAATGAATGAACCATGGAAAGGTGTATGGAGGGGAGACTCAACCAAAAAAAAACAACCCCTCTTTTGTAGCTGTCCTGGGAGTGTCCCCCATGTTTGTTCATGAAAATCTCTGTAGGCCATGTTGGTTATATCTTATCGCCCCTTTCCGTGGTCATGTCTGGGTATGATTTGCACGTTTGTCACCGGACAGGGTGAAGGAGCCCATAGTAAAATTGTGCAGAGCAGGGTGTGTGACCCCATCCTGCCAGTTTTATTATCCCCAGGTACTGCACCATCTCTGTGGCAACAGTGTAGTGCAGTGGACAGAGCCAGTACCTGTAAGACCATAGGGTCACAGGTTCAAATCCCATCTGGGGCTCATGGCAATATGTTCTCCACCACTAATCAGAGATATGGAAGACACCCCTTGTTTTGCAGAGAACATTAGCATGTTGCAAACATCCTTCTTATACTCCACACCGCACACACATCAGAACAATGGGCATCAGCCACATCCGAGTTGCCCAAATGCAGTCCTGGAGTGGCTCCACTCAATTAGGACATATGCTTATGCTAAGATAAGGACATGCTAGCATGTTGGTGGGACTGTACAGATGGTGGAGAGGGAAGTGGCTGCCAGCCACAGCATACATTTGACTAGCGAGGTGCAGGCTGTCACCGTCCACTAGTGACAGACAGCCCCTGTTGGATGTACAGTCATGGACGTCCCAGGGAACTCCGCCAAGCTGTAGATACACAGTGGTGCAGTGTACACAGAAAGTGTATGAAACAACAGAAGGTCACAGGTTCAAAGTTCGGCTGGGGATATTGCCAATCATGAGCACATATTTTACTCACAAATAAACCATGGTAGTAAGCAAAACCTTTAAGGCAGAGGACAGTGGCCTCAGTAAAACCCCCAACATTTACCATCACAACCACACACACCATGAACAGGGCGATCACCTAGAGCAGAGTATCCCAAATACAGTTTTGGACGACCACACAACAGTCAGGTTCCATGCTGCCTCTAATACAAATGACTGTGCTGCATATCTATGTACCACCCTCATGTCATGCAGATGTAGCACATGCATATCCAGGAGGGACAGCATAAAACTACAACAGTGTCAGCCACACCATGAGATGATGTGGGAATGCCTGATGAAAAGCACCAGCCAACAGGCCCTGACACACCCACGCCCACAGGTTGCATTGGACAATGCATCCTGGAAAGGCAGGACATTGGGCCCTGCCTGTAACCGCCAATAGTAGCAGTTGCAGATGTCACCAATGCCACCCCACACCTGGGGACATGGTACACAGCTATCTAATGTCATCATTGAACACAGTGAAATATGGATGTATATGTTCAGCACATTTTGCCCATTGAGCACCACATGACAATCATGCAGATGTGGGTCATGTGTGCAGCAGGTCTGTTGTATGACAGTGTGTACATCCTGGGTGGGTGACCCCCACCAGCTATGTGTAACATATCCATGCCTGTACTGTTCCCAGGACTGTTGTGTCGCATAGGGCTGTTAAACCACGTGATTGTACCACACAAGACGACCAACCCTGGTAATGGTCACAGCAATGTGAAACATCAACATACACTCACAAGAAAGGCAGGGCTAAAAGATAGGCATGTTGGAAGGGTTTCTGGCTCATGCAGCATAACATGTGCATGAGTCAACATTGCTGAAGGAGAGAGCATGTGTCCCCACACCAATGGATTTTTTCCCCTAGGTAGTCACCCCAAACCCATAATGCACAGCATAGGTAGTTGCATACATGCACAGTGGATGTTCAACAACTGAGTGGCACCAGCACTAACAGGGCCTGCAGCATGTTAGCCGAGGTGTACTGGTATCAGTGGGGTCAGTGGCAGGTGGCCAGAGAAGATGGAGCCAGAGACCCTGACACGTGGGTGCACTGGCCCATAACAGAAAGGGCCGCTAGGACAAACAGACATGCTATTTGCAGGGTCTACATTGACTCAGTGTCCGCATGGTGGTGCAGGGGACACAGCCAGTGTGTTGTGGAGACAAAGATAACAAGTTCAACTCCCAGCTGGGGCCATCGGCAACACAGTGCACATATTTTATCCACCAGTAAACCGTTATTGGGAATAAAACCCACACCTGCAGAGAAGAAAAGTTTTTTCTGAGGATTGTTATTTTACCATAAGTAGCTCATAGCCCTCAGAAATGTCCAACACCTACAGCAGAGTACACACAATGCAGTACCGGAGGGCCACATGTCAGTTAGCTGTGATGCTGTCCCCAATATAACGCCTCTTTATCATGGTGGTGTACGCCTACTGCTGGCAGAGGGGGCAGTGGCTGCTGCACCACAGCAGATGCTGGCCTAGCTACCCTCATGTGGCTGCAGTCCAATCCACCAGACAGGCACTGTGTGACAAACAGCCATGGACTCCCCCGGGAATGAGCTGTTGCTGTGCTAAGACGGTGGTGCAGTACACATAGCAAGTGCCCCAAGAGCAGAAGGCCCTAGGTTCAAATCTCAGCTGGGGCACCTGCCATCCCACCCCCCATTTTCTTTCACATGCACAAAACCTGCTATTAAAGACTGCAATTCCCCTGCTGATGACAGAAGCGTTGGAAAAGACAACTTATTTTACAATAAACAGCACACACCACATAAACATATGCCTCGCCCACAGTACAGTCCCCCAAATGCAGCCATGCAGGCACAAAGAACACCCATGTTCGCTGATGTATCCAATAAAGATGCGTGTGCTGCAAGTTAATTGAACACCACCATGGTATGCATCTGTCTGAGAGGCATATTCATCACGGACATCATGAAAACCTGACCAGTGTGTGTGCCATATTGCCTGGGTTTTTCTGAAAATATGGCCTACAGCAGTGGGCAACAGGGCCAGAAACAGCTGCACCTGCAGGCCCCAATATCTGATGACCAATGCAGTGGCAGGATGTCGGGCCCTGTGTGCCCCTCCAATAACTAGCATGTGCAGACATTACCAATCACACACTACACATGGCGATACCTCACACGCATATCAGAAGCCTGGTATGAGCAGTCACTGTTAGAAATGTCTATGCGAAGCACAAGCAGATCATCGAGCTGTAACATACCAACGTCTCAGATGTATGTACAATGTGTGTCAGGTCAGGTGCCCTCCAGAGATTGTCAGCCTGGAACATATCACAACAAATGTACCCCAACGTTGCCATACCCCCAGTGTGCCCATTACTGTTGCGTTGGTCTCTGCTCCTAAATAACCGTACATCGTCTCACTGCTGTCCTAGGTGTAGGGAGTGTGTGTCTGTTGATCCAGTGTGTGCTGGCTGCCAACACCTCCCACAGCCCACAATGATAGCACCGTTGCCAGTATTGGTCTGCAAATGTGCATAATGAGGAGCAAAGTACTCTGGGTATAGAACACACAGGGTGGCAGGAGCAGGATGCAGCTACACAGGGCAAATGTGCATGCCTAGGACCATGTTGTGCCTTGCTATCACCTCCACAAACATGGTGCCCATAGCATGTACGGTGAGGAGGCAACCCTCACCACGAATGATCAGTGACCACGCCATGGCTAGGTTACTACATATTGCCATACAGTAGTTCTCCTCTGTGATTTTTATGGGTCGTGTGTATATATAGGGGGCCCAATCACTGAGTCAACTGCATGGGGGTTGTGCAAACATCCCAGTAATGGGTGCACAGAGTGTCCCTGGTAGCATGCAGTATGGACCGTCAAGCGGCCTGAAAGCAGTTACCATGTGTTTGGCTGGAACACCTTGCAGGGTCAGTAGCTGGCCACACACTGTGGCCTCTGCTGCAAAATGTCAGATGGTGTTGGTTGAGCTGGGTGGCTCTGGCTCAGCTGTTTGTCTGCCTGATCTAGACATATGGATATGTTCAAAATTGTAGAGAGTGACCTGTAGGTACTGGGTACGACAGGCGGAATGAGGTTGCTGGCAACTGCTAGCACCGTAGTTGGGCTACAGAATGTGCATATTGTAATATTGTGCAAAGTGTGTTTGACAGGAAAGTGCAGGTGGTCAGACACATATAGCCAATGTGGCCAGAAATCTCCCTTACCCCTTCACATATATTATGAAGGGCAGGGCTCTCACAAAGGAGATGCACCCTTGGGTGAGCATTGTAGCCCACAAGGCCCAGGGAGATACAGATGCCTGAAGGAGGACTGTATGCATCAACCTATCAGACATCGTCTGACAAGCTGATCTGATGTTCTTGGCCCTCTCAGCCAGGACAGGTGCTGTGTGTCTCACCTCACACTCAGGGTGATTAAAAGCCACACACACTGTGAGGTTCTGTACCCACTCTGTACCTGCAACACAGAGGGTCTGTCCACAAAACTATGTCCAGGTGCTGTGTGGTTGCACACCCTATCGTTGGACCATTAGTAGACTGCTGCTTTGCATGTGCAGTGCATCATGGGGGTGAGTGGACTGACGTTACCCTGTTAACTGCAGCACAAAGTCTGCCTAGGTCATATTGCAGACAGCCAGATAGTCTCATCACAACCCCAGAGCTGTAGTCCAGTGGTGACTGCAATGCCTCAGGAGCAAAAGGTTGTTAGTTCAAATTCTAAATGTGGTTCTACAAGGAAAGTATTTTATATATCCTGACTTTGGCCCATAGACTCCACCAGTCAGCAGTAGTGTGGGGAAACGTTCTGAAAATAAACATACATTGAACAAGGCAGTGTCACATTAGTTAAATTTGTTTTTACAAGGTCCATGGGGGCTCTCAGGTGTGGAACGTGGGTAATGTCCTCAAGTACTGGCAACTTAAACACCATCACAGTGCATTAACCCAGGTAGACCCTATAAGGTGGTCTGTGGGGTACCTGCTGCTGACAGCACTGTGAGGATCTCACAACAACCACCAGTACTCCACAGTCATGGACATGTCATTGGCTGCACCCACCAATAACCTCACTGTATATGGACGTATGCAACCTCTGGCTCCCCATGCAGCAAGGTTAGGGGTGGGCCACAGCTAGATTGATAAGAACAGATGCCTGGCTGGCCAAAGAGGCAATCATGCAGACAGTGTGTTGTTGTTACCAGGGTTGTGGTGCTCCATCAGTGAGAATGGTGTATGACATATGATGTCTGCAGCAGTGTGAGTGTCTTGCCACCAGCAGCACCTCTGTAATGTAGAAAGGGCTCTGGGGCAAGTAATAATGTTGCAAAGTATGAAAATATATGCTGTGCACAGCATAGATGTAGATGGAAAGCACCATGGCCAATGGTGTTACAACGTATGATAATGTGAGCTGCCTGAGACAGGCACTCCAGAGCGCAAAAGGAAGATGTAAGCCATGATGCCTCGTTAAGCAGCCAATGTATCCACCATTGCGCTATATCTCAGCCCCCAGGACTGTATGCCAGCAGATCTACCAAATTCTAATGTGGATTGTGGTGACATGCTGTCCACATTGCCCCCTAATGTCTAACACGCAACCTATTTTTCCTGTGTAATGCACACATATGAACCCCCGCAAAACACCTATGGCAACCACCAAATCATTGATGTCTGTACATGGTGAGTCAACACAGAACAGAGCCAACTAACACACATCATGCCATATCACCAGGTTGCTTGACCCCTGACGCTGATGGTTTGTTTGCACCCATTGCTATCAGTGGCAGAGCACTATCTGCTATGTGACACACATAGCACACCTCATCTGACAATGGCCTTGGAATCAGTGCATTTATTTATTTAGACAGTTTTGTATACCGCCTTATCCTTCAATCAAAGCGGTCACAACACAATTGGGGGATACATTTAACACGCGGGGATATGAGACACATTCACTAATACTTACAGGGAACATGGGCAATGGAGGGTTAAGTGGCTTGCCCAAGACCACAAGGAGCATCTGTGGGACTAGAAACCCCAGTCCTTCCGGCCCAAGGTTGCTGTCCTCTAGTGGGATTTGAACCCCCGACCTTCCGGCCTGAAGTACCGTGCCCCAACCACTAGGCTACTCCTCCCTCGACAGTGCATGTGTCCAGAGGTTCAAGACCACATTGTGTGAACAAGTAATATTCAGAATCATTAAATTATGTTATAGAGAGATACCTTGTAGCTATGTGAGCATGCAAACAACATGAAACCTATTTGTATTAATAAATGTAAAACATGTGTATGAATGATGCGTGCCGCTAATATTTGCACTTTTCAGGAGCGCAGCAATGCGGAACGCATGGGCAAGCAGTTATGAGGGCCGCAGCCATGCGGCGCGCACGTGCTTGCTCCGATACGCGCAAATGCGGAAGTGGCGTCGTTAGCGTTCGCGCGTCTACACGCCCACAAACAAAATGGCGTCAAGGAGCAGGAAGCCCGCCTTCAGCTACAGGGAGCTGTGCCTCCTGGCCTCCCTTATTGGCCCGAAACAAAAATCCTTTTCCCAGGGCCCTCCAGGAGGATAAACATGGGGAAGGTGCTGAGGGCCTGGGAGAGGGTGACCAGGCGCTTTAAACCGGGAGGCAGACCACCCACGTGAGGTAAGTGAATGGCCACAGGTCACAAAACCATATACACAGACAGGGTTAATGTCAGCTGTCCATGCTGTTGTGTGTAAGTAGGCTAGATAAATTACGTGTAGTAGGGAAACCACATGCCAGATGCATTGTGTACCACATCTGAGTGTTTGCCCATGTAGCCATGTTCAGATCCATGTGCCCACAGAGGGCATGATGACCCCATGGCCTCATGACAGCTGCTGGCATTGATGTACTACAGACCACTGTAACACAGCTAGGCCAACCATCAGCCTAAGGAGTGTCTAGAATCACCATGTGCTGATGGAGGTATCTGCATCTGGAGGGTAACACATAGGGGCAACCATCAGGGGTCGTGGAACCTTCAGCACAAAGGCCCTGACGCACACAGGTGGCCAGGGGTTGTTTACAAATGTGGTATAATACATTCCCCTCCCCTCAGGGCTACAGAGAGCCACTCAAAGTGTGCCCTGGCAACCTGGAGATATAGATCTGCGTCCTCATGTACTATGAAACATAACCCATATCTCCAGGAGGTCAGAGAGGCCATCCAAGTGGGTCCCCTATCACCCTGGGCCTATGGTTGTGTGTCCTAATGTAGTTTGAACCCTCCTCCCTAACTCCAGGACTGCAGAGAGGCCATCCAAGTGGGCTCTCTATCACCCTGGAGCTATGGATCTGTGTCCTAATGTAGTTTGAACCCTCCTCCCTAACTCCAGGAGTGCAGAGAGGCCATCCAAGTGGGTCCCCTATCACCCTGGGCCTATGGTTGTGTGTCCTAATGTAGTTTGAACCCTCCTCCCTAACTCCAGGAGTGCAGAGAGGCCATCCAAGTGGGTCCCCTATCACCCTGGGCCTATGGTTGTGTGTCCTAATGTAGTTTGAACCCTCCTCCCTAACTCCAGGAGTGCAGAGAGGCCATCCAAGTGAGCCCTCTATCACCCTGGAGCTATGGATCTGTGTCCTAATGTAGTTTGAACCCTCCTCCCTAACTCCAGGAGTGCAGAGAGGCCATCCAAGTGGGTCCCCTATCACCCTGGGCCTATGGTTGTGTGTCCTAATGTATTTTGAACCCTCCTCCCTAACTCCAGGAGTGCAGAGAGGCCATCCAAGTGGGCTCTCTATCACCCTGGAGCTATGGATCTGTGTCCTAATGTAGTTTGAACCCTCCTCCCTAACTCCAGGAGTGCAGAGAGGCCATCCAAGTGGGCTCTCTATCACCCTGGAGCTATGGATCTGTGTCCTAATGTAGCTTGAACCCTCCTCCCTAACTCCAGGAGTGCAGAGAGGCCATCCAAGTGGCCCTCTATCACCCTGGAGCTATGGGTCTGTGTCCTAATGTAGTTTGAACCCTCCTCCCTAACTCCAGGAGTGCAGAGAGGCCATCCAAGTGGGCTCTCTATCACCCTGGAGCTATGGATCTGTGTCCTAATGTAGTTTGAACCCTCCTCCCTAACTCCAGGAGTGCAGAGAGGCCATCCAAGTGGGTCCCCTATCACCCTGGGCCTATGGTTGTGTGTCCTAATGTAGTTTGAACCCTCCTCCCTAACTCCAGGAGTGCAGAGAGGCCATCCAAGTGGGCTCTCTATCACCCTGGAGCTATGGATCTGTGTCCTAATGTAGTTTGAACCCTCCTCCCTAACTCCAGGAGTGCAGAGAGGCCATCCAAGTGGGTCCCCTATCACCCTGGGCCTATAGTTGTGTGTCCTAATGTAGTTTGAACCCTCCTCCCTAACTCCAGGAGTGCAGAGAGGCCATCCAAGTGGGCTCTCTATCACCCTGGAGCTATGGATCTGTGTCCTAATGTAGTTTGAACCCTCCTCCCTAACTCCAGGAGTGCAGAGAGGCCATCCAAGTGGGTCCCCTATCACCCTGGGCCTATGGTTGTGTGTCCTAATGTAGTTTGAACCCTCCTCCCTAACTCCAGGAGTGCAGAGAGGCCATCCAAGTGGGCTCTCTATCACCCTGGAGCTATGGATCTGTGTCCTAATGTAGTTTGAACCCTCCTCCCTAACTCCAGGAGTGCAGAGAGGCCATCCAAGTGGGCTCTCTATCACCCTGGAGCTATGGATCTGTGTCCTAATGTAGCTTGAACCCTCCTCCCTAACTCCAGGAGTGCAGAGAGGCCATCCAAGTGGGCCCTCTATCACCCTGGAGCTATGGATCTGTGTCCTAATGTAGTTTGAACCCTCCTCCCTAACTCCAGGAGTGCAGAGAGGCCATCCAAGTGGGTCCACTATCACCCTGGTCCTATGGTTGTGTGTCCTAATGTAGTTTGAACCCTCCTCCCTAACTCCAGGAGTGCAGAGAGGCCATCCAAGTGGGCTCTCTATCACCCT
This sequence comes from Ichthyophis bannanicus, assembly GCA_033557465.1. Taxonomy (NCBI): domain Eukaryota; kingdom Metazoa; phylum Chordata; class Amphibia; order Gymnophiona; family Ichthyophiidae; genus Ichthyophis; species Ichthyophis bannanicus. The sequence goes on from CM066040.1 coordinate 111,496,152, forward strand.
GGAGCTATGGATCTGTGTCCTAATGTAGTTTGAACCCTCCTCCCTAACTCCAGGAGTGCAGAGAGGCCATCCAAGTGGGCTCTCTATCACCCTGGAGCTATGGATCTGTGTCCTAATGTAGCTTGAACCCTCCTCCCTAACTCCAGGAGTGCAGAGAGGCCATCCAAGTGGGCCCTCTATCACCCTGGAGCTATGGATCTGTGTCCTAATGTAGTTTGAACCCTCCTCCCTAACTCCAGGAGTGCAGAGAGGCCATCCAAGTGGGCCCTCTATCACCCTGGAGCTATGGATCTGTGTCCTAATGTAGTTTGAACCCTCCTCCCTAACTCCAGGAGTGCAGAGAGGCCATCCAAGTGGGTCCCCTATCACCCTGGGCCTATGGTTGTGTGTCCTAATGTAGTTTGAACCCTCCTCCCTAACTCCAGGAGTGCAAAGAGGCCATCCAAGTGGGCTCTCTATCACCCTGGAGCTATGGATCTGTGTCCTAATGTAGTTTGAACCCTCCTCCCTAACTCCAGGAGTGCAGAGAGGCCATCCAAGTGGGTCCCCTATCACCCTGGGCCTATGGTTGTGTGTCCTAATGTAGTTTGAACCCTCCTCCCTAACTCCAGGAGTGCAGAGAGGCCATCCAAGTGGGTCCCCTATCACCCTGGGCCTATGGTTGTGTGTCCTAATGTAGTTTGAACCCTCCTCCCTAACTCCAGGAGTGCAGAGAGGCCATCCAAGTGGGCTCTCTATCACCCTGGAGCTATGGATCTGTGACCTAATGTAGTTTGAACCCTCCTCCCTAACTCCAGGAGTGCAGAGAGGCCATCCAAGTGGGCCCCCTATCACCCTGGCGCTATGGTTGTGTGTCCTAATGTAGTTTGAACCCTCCTCCCTAACTCCAGGAGTGCAGAGAGGCCATCCAAGTGGGCTCTCTATCACCCTGGAGCTATGGATCTGTGACCTAATGTAGTTTGAACCCTCCTCCCTAACTCCAGGAGTGCAGAGAGGCCATCCAAGTGGGTCCCCTATCACCCTGGGCCTATGGTTGTGTGTCCTAATGTAGTTTGAACCCTCCTCCCTAACTCCAGGAGTGCAGAGAGGCCATCCAAGTGGGCTCTCTATCACCCTGGAGCTATGGATCTGTGACCTAATGTAGTTTGAACCCTCCACCCTAACTCCAGGAGTGCAGAGAGGCCATCCAAGTGGGTCCCCTATCACCCTGGGCCTATGGTTGTGTGTCCTAATGTAGTTTGAACCCTCCTCCCTAACTCCAGGAGTGCAGAGAGGCCATCCAAGTGGGTCCCCTATCACCCTGGGCCTATGGTTGTGTGTCCTAATGTAGTTTGAACCCTCCTCCCTAACTCCAGGAGTGCAGAGAGGCCATCCAAGTGGGTCCCCTATCACCCTGGGCCTATGGTTGTGTGTCCTAATGTAGTTTGAACCCTCCTCCCTAACTCCAGGAGTGCAGAAAGGCCATCCAAGTGGGCTCTCTATCACCCTGGAGCTATGGATCTGTGACCTAATGTAGTTTGAACCCTCCTCCCTAACTCCAGGAGTGCAGAGAGGCCATCCAAGTGGGTCCCCTATCACCCTGGGCCTATGGTTGTGTGTCCTAATGTAGTTTGAACCCTCCTCCCTAACTCCAGGAGTGCAGAGAGGCCATCCAAGTGGGTCCCCTATCACCCTGGGCCTATGGTTGTGTGTCCTAATGTAGTTTGAACCCTCCTCCCTAACTCCAGGAGTGCAGAGAGGCCATCCAAGTGGGCTCTCTATCACCCTGGAGCTATGGATCTGTGTCCTAATGTAGTTTGAACCCTCCTCCCTAACTCCAGGAGTGCAGAGAAGCCATCCAAGTGGGCTCTCTATCACCCTGGAGCTATGGATCTGTGTCCTAATGTAGTTTGAACCCTCCTCCCTAACTCCAGGAGTGCAGAGAGGCCATCCAAGTGGGCTCTCTATCACCCTGGAGCTATGGATCTGTGACCTAATATAGTTTGAACCCTCCTCCCTAACTCCAGGAGTGCAGAGAGGCCATCCAAGTGGGTCCCCTATCACCCTGGGCCTATGGTTGTGTGTCCTAATGTAGTTTGAACCCTCCTCCCTAACTCCAGGAGTGCAGAGAGGCCATCCAAGTGGGCTCTCTATCACCCTGGAGCTATGGATCTGTGTCCTAATGTAGTTTGAACCCTCCTCCCTAACTCCAGGAGTGCAGAGAGGCCATCCAAGTGGGCTCTCTATCACCCTGGGCCTATGGTTGTGTGTCCTAATGTAGTTTGAACCCTCCTCCCTAACTCCAGGAGTGCAGAGAGGCCATCCAAGTGGGCTCTCTATCACCATGGAGCTATGGATCTGTGACCTAATGTAGTTTGAACCCTCCTCCCTAACTCCAGGAGTGCAGAGAGGCCATCCAAGTGGGTCCCCTACCACCCTGGGCCTATGGTTGTGTGTCCTAATGTAGTTTGAACCCTCCTCCCTAACTCCAGGAGTGCAGAGAGGCCATCCAAGTGGGGTGTCTGACACCATGGAGATAGGTATGCATGTGACAGTGTAGGCTAACACATCCACCAATCCCCAGTTGTCTGTCCAGCCCATCACAGTATGCCACAGTCACCCTGGTGATATGGTGCAGTGTGAGGTTGGTGTTCAGTCAATTATCTGTACCACATGCAGGCCTGATACATGCATCTGGCGTCCAGGGTGTCACCATGTTGCAATGCTGTATCTTGCTGGATGATATGCCGTAGGACACCCAATACCGTGGTGGCTAATAGCTTATTGTAACGGAGGTTATCTCAGTCCCATATGTCACCTAGGGTATAGTGGTCTGGTTGCAACTCACACCTGCCCTATGTGGCACATAGTCCAACACACGCACTGTACATGTATGGACATGTTATGGTAGATGCTGATATGGTTGTGCGTTCACAAAAGCTATCACACAGTAGCCTCGAGATGGAAGCCCAAACCCTTGCGAGAGGGACATGTGCACAGCTATGTATGCAGAATTGAGGTTTACCTACACAAAAGCCTACAGGCACAATGACCCTTTGTCTACATGTACCTCACAGCTGCCTCTGGGGGGTTCCAGACACACATCCAGGTTGCACACTACAGCCTATCATCCACAATGTACAGGGGCCGAAACAGCACATATCCGTGTAATGTGTCATTGTCCGTAGTGTGTGCACGCACATCTCATAGAACCCTCAGGGACACAGGTCAGAGGAACATAAAACCACCCGAGAAGCTGGAAGGTGACAGATGCATGTCCACCATCGCCAGTATGCTGTGTCTCACAGTCGTCAAGGTACGTCTGATGTAGCTATCAGTAGCCCTATGACATACAGGACACACAACTCATGTGTTGGGTCAGGTAATTACATCCATGGCCATCTAGATATCTATGTGTCATGGACCTGCCCCCTGCCACGGTGCTTAGGGCAAACCACTCAATGTCACATGTATGTGAACACAAACATGTTTACCGTTACATCTGGGTGCCATTGCGTTTGGATTGCATGACATGTACAGTTAATGTGACCCCACATGTATCTAATGTAATACCTACTGGGCTAAAGGCCTCCCCATGGACATCCACATTGGCCAAACAAATGTGCCATGCCAATGCCATGTCTGTCAAGGGTGCCAAAGGGAGACGTCCCCATGCATTTAGGGAGACATGGACATTGCTCATAGGTGTCGCTGCACACATGTCCACCCACCCACATTGAGGCATGTATGTGGCACTGGGGACAGATATTCACCTGGAATAGGCATGAGGGCACTGACCCATATCTGTCTGTGATGCAGTGTGCAAGACAGCATGCGACTGCTCCCCCCCATCCACCATAAAAGCCTATGGGAGTACCCCACAGCTCATGTGGTCTGCCCTGTTGAAAAGCCCAATTGCTGCTCCCCAGTGCATAATGTCACGGAAAAATGTCATCTCTGTGTCCGTCTAAGTGCAATACACCTGTATGGGAAAGCAACCCCTGTGTGTGTCTCTGCTGAGGGCCCCACTAACTGTGACACTGGTGTATCTGATATCCCAGCACTAGTAGCTGTGTTGACATGATTCAAAGACAACACCAGGGGAACACTGAGAATTACCCAAGTACGTTGCTCTTCTATGTATGCATAGGCCCAAACCATGCCATTAGCATGGAGAACACACCATGTGCGGGAGGACATGCTCCAGGAGTGCCAAACACTCATTGGTCACTGTCAGCCATGCCTAGTGTGCTGACTGCCAAGGCCCCACATGTGACCTGTCACCATGATTGACCAGTGGGATGGCATCCAGGGGTGTGGTTTGGCCGAGACGTCCAGCCATGCGCAAACACCCCCCACCCCCCACAATGTGGCTGTGTTGGTAGCCATTTCCCCAGTGTTTCACCATGTGTCGTGTGGATCACATCTAGACCAACATATTGTGGCATGTTCCCAGAGGGACATAAACACCCCCACAACATAGGGATGCCCTGGCAGTGGCACTGACAAATGCAGTTGGTGACAACAGCTCTGGTGTTACCACCAGCCCAACAAAGGGAGTCAATAACCACTATACCAGTGGGGAGTCGGCACATGCGTCATAACACCACGTGTTTTAGCATTGGGGCATGGGATGTGTCCATGACAACTGCAAAGGCATAGCAGGTGTCACTAGCACACAGATTGATGTGGCAAAGACACGGGCCTGCAAGCCATCCCTAGTACACCAGGGTACCAGACAACCCCCAGGACACACATATTGTGTCATTGGCACACACAATGTTTTGGGCGCACAGCATGGGCATATGGACCCTCAATGCAGATGTCTATTGTGTGGGACACATTGGTACCATGTAAACCGCAGACACTACGCGCCTGTGTTCCAACACTGCATGCTCCCAAAAACCACAGGGACAACATATGTGCAATCCCCCTAGGTGCCTAGAGAATGGGACGGCTCAGAGTCCAGTAATGTGAATTGCAAGGGGGTGCCAGCATGTCCAAAACGGAAAGTAGTCACACCCTAAGTTCAGACCCACTGGGGCATGGCCTGGCCTGTGGACATGTTCCACTCAGTTTGCAGTCAAAATGAGATGCAACATGGGACATGAGGCTGATATCCATCCATAGCCACATACGCCAGGGGAGGGTCCCACCCTGGCTGGACATCAAGACATACAGGATACACCCTGACAGGAGGGGATATCCCCCCCCCAACCCTACCCACATGGCACATTTTGTGATAATAACTAGGCAGCGTTAGACGTTAGCAGTGGTGCAAAATGGAAAGCCCCCTGTGCACCCCATTGTGGTGTAGTCGGTTATGTTCACAACACAATGTCACAGATGACATGTTGTCAGACACTCTGTTACTGGTGTATGAACACAGCTTGTGTGGCTGCTGTGTGTGCCATGGATCCCTGCCCTCACACAGGATACTGTCCCAAACAAGGTTGCAGGGGATGTATTGGAATGGCGTCTCATGAACATGTAGAGCACCTAGATGTGGCCCTCCCATATGACATGGGAAGGTATGGTTCGTGCCTGACAGTCATGGTTGTAGCGAGGGCAAATGATGGCAAAAGGTTATCATTGGGCTGGTGTGGACACATGGGGTGAGTCCCTGCCCCTGACATTGTGGCATATGCTTCCAAAAGTGACATGTCTGTCACACGATAATGTCTGATACACCCACTGTATGTGTGTCTAACTGTCATGGACAATGTGACAGCAAGGATCTATGAGGTGGATGCTGACACGTCTGGCCTGTGCAGGGTGGTCAAACAGTACTACACAGCAAATGCAAGGACACAATGACTACACACTGTGCATGTCTAATGTAGCCCATCGGTCATATGGCCATCATGGACCACACCCAGCTCTACATGACAGAAATGTACATGTTCCACACGCCAACATATCTGGGAAACAACCAGGCGTACTTGTACAGGTCGCAATACCAAATAGACATCCCACCACCTGGTCAGGTACATCCCCACCCGCCCTGCAAACCACTGACAGAGATATGGGACAGCTCATGATCACCATGTACCCCCATGCATGTGTGTTGCTACACACCATAGGGGACTGGACACTGTCACCATGTGAGGTGGCCCATGCAAAACACCCAAACACACCCACCCTTCACAACACAATGTGAGGACAAATCTCATACTATTACCCCTGCATGCCGTGTGGGAGCTGGCCACACTAGCTTACAAGGGTACAAGTAGGGGCATCGCAGCAGGGTTGTGTATGACACATCCCCAATATGCGCCTAAGCAACACTACATGAGGGCACAGACACATAGGGATGCGATGTGTTATGGTGCTGCTGTGACAGACCAGGTACACACATGGCTGTCCATGAGGCAACACCCATAGAGGGGGACACAGAAGCCAACTGTGTAGGTGAGCTGCCCCACAGGGGATACACACTATGGGAATCATACAGTGGCAAATGCTCAGAGTTGGTCACCTCCAGCGTTCACCATGTCCTGCCCCTTCCGGGATACATCAAACGCACACACCTTTGACAGCTGCTGTCATTGCACAGCAGGGATGTGACCTACAATGCACACCATGTGCCCTAGGTGATCTTCCCTCCCTCATCCCCTCTGTCTCTGTGACGTCCCACCTATGGCCACTCGTCTACACCCCTGTCTCTCACAGTCACCCCCACCAGTCCACCGTTCTGACAGGTTGTTGTGGGGATATGGGTGAGGAGCAGCATGCAGTCACTTTGTGATGCTGATGTGTGATGCCCTACATGACAGTGCAGGTGGATGTAAGCTATGCTCATGTCATACGGCGGTGACACCTATGTGCTAACCTATTTGCACATGTGGGAGGGACTGACTGCTGGAGGTCGGTTACTATGCTCTATATGCCCCAAACAGCAGGGGTGGGGGAGAAGCATGGTGTGGGCCAGACAAGTCAACGTATGTTCACCCATAGCCCCAGTGACAGGTGGTATGTGTTGACACCTGACAACTTTTGCATATCCACAGGTGGAGGACCTGAGGAAGAAGGGGCGCGAACTTCGCAAATTCCACCCGGAGTTCCTCACACGTGCCTGCAGGGAGCGCCAGCACCACCACGATGGTGAGTATTGGAATGGGCAACTCACAGGTTCAGGTGTGCCATAGGGCCACCAGCCTGTCTCCCACCTGCATCTGCATATTTGGTATGTGACACACATGGACATCACCTGATGTATGTCATCCTTCACAGACAGTGATTGCCAGCGACGACCTCGTCGCACCACACCTCTGCCCCACGAGCCTCCAGAGGCCCCACCACCCGGCACACAACACGAGGATGGAGGAGGGGTAGAGGAGGTGGAGGAGGAGGACGACCATCCTGGTGGGATGGAGCAGCCACATTCAGGACCAGAGAGGGCAGATGTGGTGGTGGTTTCCTCCCAGTGATGTGGGAGAGGACGAAGCAGATGGCAGCAGGCACACCCCTAACCAGGGGCAGCATGGGGATGGGACAGAGGGGGGTGCAGGACAGAGGGGCAAGGGGGGCAGGGGTGGCGGCAGGGAGGGGGGAGTGGGGGTGATGGTGTGGGCAGGGAGGGGGGGGGGTGGGGATGGTAGGAGCGGGGAGGGGTTGGAGATGGTTGGGGGGGAACACAGCCCCGCAGAGGGCCACCGGGGCCCCAGTCCGGCATGGCAGGCGTCTGCACGGCAGGGACGTGAGCACGATCGTGCGTCACCCAGGGCCACTGGTACACCTCATGCTCATGCCAGCACACAGACCACAGACAATGTGTGTCTGTGTGCTGGCAGGTGTATCGACGATGTGTGCATGGCCCTGGATGACGTACGACACGACATCCGTGTCGTGTTCCACGCCCTGCAGTGTTTGACTGGGGCTGTTCGGCAGGTGGCCAGTGATGTGGTGCATCTGGCATCCCGATGGCCACCTGCCGAACAGCATTACAGGTACCACGGCTGGCACCTGTGATGCCCCGATGTGCCCTCTGCTGCGCGGTGTTTCCCCCGCCCCCCCCACAGGCGTGGGTTTTATGTTGGGCATGTTGGCCATTGTGTGTTAGTTTTTTATAATAAACATGTTTTGAACCTGCCTCACTGGTCACGTGTGTACCTTCACCACACAACATGTAGGCAAGCATGGGAAGGTCCATACACCTGGTTGGACATGTAAGCGTGGCCATGGCCATCATAATGTTACCTGCACCACATGCGTAGCTGTGTGATGACATGTGTGCATAGGAATGGGACATGGGTAACCACAGGTCATGTTGCTGTTAATATCTCCCGCCTAAACAGTCATGTCACAGGGATGTGTCTGTCCCCACAACAATTGCTGGTGCAGAGCAGCATCGCACACAGCGCATGACACCCATGTGTCCCTCTGACACATGTGTGCCATGGAGGGGCGGGACACGCATGTCACCCCTGCCAATGACAGGGCCAATGGCCCCAGAGCCTCACCCAATGTGCACAGTATCAGGGGGTGTGACCGTGGAATTGCCACGATAGTGTTGTTGTAACCCTGCAGCTGCCCAAAATGTGGCATTGGGCCTATGTTAACATTGGTGTATTGCAGCCAAGGGCCAATGCACAGACGTATGCAGTTATGAATGGCAGGCAATGCCATGTGTGCAGTGCAGTAATACAAGACAGTATGGACACCCCGGCAATACCGGGCCAGATCTGAACCCCTCAGGTAATGGTCAGGGCACTGCATGGTGCCACACAAACTACTGCACCTATTAAATAAGGAGAGAAACATTGGGACTGTAGACTTTATTATGTATGGCCAATTGGTTACGAGTATATAGTAAATGGCATGCTATTGGGCCGACGGCGCTGCCGTCTTCACAGTCTGGTCACGGCATGGCAAAATTAACGTTCCTCCTGCAGATACTGGCCCCACACGGTCATTCTTTAAGTGCCTGTGAGTGCGGGGGTGTGGGTGGATTGGTGGTGGGTGCGGGTGTGCGTGGCGGCAGGGGCGGTGGTGCCATCCTTTCGCTGAGGGGCAGCTGTTGGATGCACTCCATGGCCCACAACACTATGTCTCATCTCCTTGGCCAAAGGCCATATTCTTTGATGTGTGCTCCCCAACCCAGACACCGCCCACAGAAGGGCACCACCTGCCTGTATGAGGCTTTCTCCATTGGTGCCGCTTAATAGGCTGGCCAAGTTCCTTGACCTGGAATGCGCTGTGGTGGGGAAGAGATTCGGTGGTCATTTGAGTTATACCTGTGTGCTGGTAGGGCAAGTGTCAAGCAGAACTAGGCAAAACATATCACAACAAATACCCTTTTTGCATGGTACAAACTTCGTGTACTACTGAGATGCATATTTTGATGTATAGAAACATTACACAAGGTGTCCGCTTCGCGATGGGTCCACACACAGGACATACACCATTGTACGTTTTGGCATAAGAGAAGGCCTATCATGCTGCAGGTGAGGAGTTATAGAAGGGTGATGTTGACTCTGAACAAGTACTCGCTGTCAGTCCTGGTAGAGGTACTAACCACATAGCTCACACATAAAAGACTTACCAGCTCCAAGCAAATGCACGCAGGTGTCCCAGCATCCGATGAGGGGGGCTGAAGGGTAGGAATATCATGTGTTTCAAGTCCAAGAGAGGCTATGAGGGTGAATCTTCTAGGCACTGGCATCTCTAAAGGGGCAGGGCCTGATTCAGCACAGGGGCTGGTCGGCTGTGATAGTTGAGGAGGGTCACCACATCAAGAAATCTAGCATAACAATAGAGTGCTTTATTCTATACAGATAGCAGCTACAGCAAGAACCCTACAAGCTCTCAGTCCATGCTTATCGCAAGCTCCTAGCCGGCAGCTACTAAGGCATCGCAGGCCCAGCTACAGCAAGGGGCTAGCAGTTGTCGGGGCAGGGGCAAGCATCAGCCTGTAGATAGCCATAAGCCAAGGCTCAAACGGTATAGAGAAAGGAAGGAAACCGTCTCTGGAAGGAAGAAGGCAGAAAGGCCATTGAAGAGATCTAGGAGAGTCCAAGGCAGTACCTATACTGGGAGGTATTCCAAGTGCTGCCAGCGAGAGACCATTTGGACTGGGGTCACGCCAGAGGAATGGAGTGGCAGAGATAGGAATCACCTTGTGGGCTACTGGTGAGAGAGAAGACTGCACGTGTGAAGTGGACCATAGCACGGCTATGCCAGAAGGTATGTGGCGTAGGAGATTCCAGTGTCCAGGGATAAAGATTGGAAGGCTGGACATAAGAACTGGAGTACCATACTGGCGCCAGGCTATACAGAGAGGAACGCATGGCCATGGGCAAGGGCGTTCATCAAAGAAGGGGTATGAACAGCTGATCCTCGACCTCATAATCTCTAATAGTGAATGGCCAGCAGGCCAATGAGCATAAGCATACAGTCTCTCTGATAGTTCCCTACTCGAAAGACATCATCTGTGGCTATTTTATGATCGTCATCTCTGGAGCCTCTAATGCTTAATTGAATGAGGGGTAAATCAGGCAGCAGAGTGAAACTTATTGTTTAGCATGGAGTGTTTCTCTTATCAAAAGTTGCGATTGCTAGCTCTCTGTGAGGGAGCACATCAGGCCATCTACAAAGAAACCTATTCGCTTGTTTCTTTATTGCACTACAAACAGTTCGCTAAAGTAACCAGGATATGGGCCTCACATCAGTATCAGCCTAGGCCAGCCTCAAGGTTTTGCCAGGTCGGGGAATTGATATTAATGAAAGACTGCACAGCTAATTATTGTGTGTGTGAGGGCAAGGAGAGAATCACTGGGCAGGATCTGTGTGGGACATAAGCAGACGGTTAACCTAAGCAGCATAGGTGTATTCATTATTTGTGACCTTTGGCATTTGGTATTCTTTGCTAAGGAAAACATTAGCTAAGTTGCCTGACCAGGGTGAAGGTTGTTGTTCAAAGATGAGTGTTGCATTTTGTGACTTTATGGTTATTCAATTTAAATTACATCGGCAAATACTGCAGCACCAAGATAAGCCTCCCTTTATAAATGCTACGCTAAGCATACTTGTGTCTGGGTGAATTAAACGGCCCATCAGTTTTTTTAGTATAAGACGTTGGTTATTGGCTTTACCACTGGTTTCATTGCACAACAAGCGTATTGGTCTCCAGGCTGTGTTGTGTGGTAAATGATACTACTATTAGCCCACAATACCTTTCATGTATCATGATGAATATATGCAATCATCATGATTGGGTAAAGGTTCACACACTAGGCTAGTCCGTGCTGAGAACGTGCTTGTGAGACACAGGCACAGCGGGATACACTGTGTGTGCAAGAACTAGACAAACAGTCCATCCGAATTGTATCCAGTACTATTAGAGGGAAGACAGACAGGCAAGATAAGTGTACACTTGTGTGGGTGGCTGGAGGGTGTGCGACTGACTGGGCAAACGAACACGCAGGTGATACACAATGAGTAGGAGATAATGGGATGGCATAGCAGTCTAGGGCACGTTGGGGTCGAGGTCAGGATGGACACACACACACGCGGCGGCATGTTACCAGGTGGCCATTGTGGCTCGATGACAATGGTGCGACGGGGGGGGGGGGGGGGGGGGGGGGGGGGGGTGTGGGTGTGGAACAGGTCGGTTCCGCAGAACAATACCGCAGGGTCTGACGCCAATCACATCCCACATGTGGGTGACAGCTAAGGTTCTCTCACAACACCAACCCACATCCCGGGGGTGACTCCCAGTGGGCAGAAGAACAGTGCATGTACACCTTTCTTGGGGCCCATGTTGTGCTGGCGCGTCTGCAAGGGCCTACGTGTGTATAGAGTCCTGCTGGGCTAGCAACAGGGTTCGCAGACTCCAGTACGGTACATGTACAGGGTTATGCTAGGCATGCAAATGCTAGTGACAAGGCCTGCATATAAGTGTTGTTCAGGGCCGCTTGGATATAGGAGAGGTGGTGGCCATCCCTGATTGTGCGGCTGGCAGCAGGCAAGGCATGGGTCTGGGGGGGGGGGGTTTAGAAGCGGGTCACATCACATCACGTGGTTCCCTATTGACATGTGTTGTTCACAACGGTGCAATAAACTTAGGCGATCCATCCCAATATGCAGTCTCAGCAGTGTTGGCATGAATTGTCATTTGTTGCTCCTGCTTGACACACATCGGCAGGCTCCTGGGTAGGAAATGAAGGACACACGGTGTCCGCCGTACATGGGGGATGGCTCACACCTAAGCATATCACCATCCTGCAAGGGAAACATAGCTCACAAACAAAGCAACATCCATATGCTAGCCTACAGGCATCACGCCAGGTCGCCACAAATCACGGTATGGTGACAGAAGGTGTAGACACTGTGAGGGTCGGCAACATGGGCAGGCATCTCAACTGTGGCAGTCGATAGGGAGGTGAGGGTGAGTCCGGCAGGGCATGACACCAACCATCGAGACAATGTGCTGTTTAGGACAAGCGACCTGGTGAGCACTATGAGCACAGGGATATCTGCGTAGTCCAGTAGTGTGATACAGGCAATGGCCGTGGGCATCAGCTCCATCTTGGTATCCTCGGCGAGGTTGGATATAAGTCCCAAACCTACAATGCACGTTACCGAGGGGCAGAGGGGGGAATGAAATGTGTGGAGGATGCCCGGGGGTTGTACTACAGCTGTCCCCGTTGGAGACCAACCGTCCAAACGCACGGGCATTTGGGGCAAAAACATATTTTCGGGCACGGTCTCCTAGGAATCGGAATCGATGTGAGGACTCACTTGTGACAATACACACGTCACCTTATGCTTATGATCCGCTCGCCGGGAGAAAGAGGGCATGTGGTCTGTTGAGATATTCAAGAGGGAGGATCGGAAATCCCTAGTGGGCGAATTGAGCAGTCTGCTCCACGAATCCTAAGCCACAGCCGAGATGTCCCTGGGTGTATACGCAGCCTGCGGCTGCGTCGCACGAGGCAGGGGGCAGAGGGTGAGCTAGGGGCAGTTGTGCATTTGGGCGAGACACTGAACCGTATCGTATCCCCTGGTCATGTCATGGAATTTGGCCTTTGCCATGGCCAATGTATAGGCAATCTGTAGTGGGTGTGGTGGGTCCCACAAATATGGACATGTGTGTCCTGCCGTCTATAGGCTATTGTGGGACTGCCAGGGGAAGGTGAGCAGCAACCCTGACGGCTGTCCAATACAGCCATTGCTGCACAGTATGGCCTGGACCTGTATGAGACTGCTGTTCATCGACTCCTGACTAGCATGGGCGCATCATGGCTCACAAGGTATTCCCCCCAGTCGGATGAGGCGCAACTGTACATAGCATGTTTGAA